>JAQPZY010001677.1:1210000-1725000 GCA_029931535.1 Margaritifera margaritifera | reverse complement strand
AGTAGTAATAGTAGTAGTAGTAGTAGCAGTAGTAGTAGTAGTAGTAGTAGCAGTAGTAATAGTAGTAGTAGTAGTAGCAGTAGTAGTAGTAGTAGTAGTAGTAGCAGCAGTAGTAATAGTAGTAGTAGTAGTAGTGGCAGTAGCAGTAGTAGTAGTAGTAGTAGTAGTAGTAGTAGCAGTAGTAGTAGTAGTAGTAGTAGCAGCAGTAGTAATAGTAGTAGTAGTAGTGGCAGTAGCAGCAGTAGTAATAGTAGTAGTAGTAGTAGTAGTAGTAGCAGCAGCAGGAATAATAATAATAATAATAATAATAATAATAATAATAATAATAATAATAATAATAATAACAACAACAACAATATAGTGGGTGACATAATTATTCAAAGAATATTCTCCATTGAGGCTCTCTCATATTAAATCAACACAAGTATATTATGTGTAACATAATACAAACAAATATTTTTCTTATTCACTCATGTGTATACCCCAGCACGAATGTGGTAAGGACACTAGAGTATTACCATTCACTGTACATCTGCCCAGATCTCTGTTACACTGAGTCATTTTTTAGGGAAGGTGGTAGGGCATTCGTGTTCCTTAATACATTTCTGGTTTGTTTAGTTATGAAATTATTGTACATGTTTGAATTTGTTTATCGAAAGATGTTAGACACTAAAACAAATCTCGGCACGAATATAATCAGAGTTTAGACCTAATGGGCATGTACATGCTTCCAACTTGCCACTATTGATTTCAATAATTTTTTTAATAATAGCATCTTTGAACATGTCTAACAATAATCCTTAAATAATAGCATCTTTTAACATATTTAACAATAATCCTTGAATAATAGCTGCCCTTAACACGTCTAACAATGCATAGTTATATTTGCATTCATTGAGATACAGACACCTGTCCAGTCTAAAAATATACATTCGTTATAATTTACTTACTTTTCTTGCATATTTTACAGACATTGACACAATATAGCCTCGTTTCTAAAATCCTTTCCGCTTCATTAAGCTTCGTTGATCCATGAACACTACAGTTACATACTGAACGATTGGTCTTTAAATTTTTCTTTTTACTCAAACCGTTAAAAAATTGGAGTATGATACAAACAGTCAATTTGAGGGCGGGGAAAGAAGAATTCGATAGGCAATCAAAGTACTGAAAGTACTGTGATGCGTACTCCTGTTTGAAAATGACAAGAGATGCGTAATTTAATTTTTCAGCATCTTTAGGTATGGTTAAAGTTGTTTTCTTTATTGAGGAATCAATGCAGTAACTCACTGAAAATACATATCACCTTAGCTGCATTTTGTGCGTGGGGCAGTAGCGAAGGAAATATACACATGAGGAAATACCCCCTGCCCCCAACAAAAGATCAAACACCAAATTAGTGGTTTTATATATCGACTGTGTAAATGGTGGGAATTAAAAATTACGTCGATAGATATGTAAAACCCTATTTACATGACTATATTGAGGTAAAAATGGAAATAATTTTGAACAAAGTTGATACCAAGGTTACATCGTGATGAGGCAATTGAAGTAAAGTGCCTTCCTAAGATACGCAACACAGATGTTGTCGCCTGGCCTGGGATGGATTCGATCCCGCATAGTTCTTGTCGCGAGTCCAGCAAGTTAATGACTGACCACGGGCTGTAACCTAGAATATCCTACTCTAAGCTTACTTTTACAACAATCCCGATCCCCGCAATGTCAAAAGCATTCCCTAACTCCAAGATACGTAAATCTGCAAACATAGAACCAGCTGGATTGACCGCGATAAATGTCAAGGGACGAAACTAAAATACGATAAGTGGTAAAACTGCATTTGATAAAAGTGGTGATTTTAACTGCATTCGCGATAATTGTATGACACCAAAATACCATGCTTGGTAGTATTTAAATGGTTAAGAATTGAAATACATTTATTTACAATTGCAAAATTATGTAGATTCATACAGATCAAGTCAGTTACTCTATATCACAGTTTGATATCACTCATGAACAGAATTTTCTACAAATGTATGAAACACACAAGGGTATAAGAGAACCTCACTACTGAGTGAATTAGACAACACCTGCGTGAGGTTGGCTTGAGGTCGATGTTTCTTCTATTTCCAAGGACCTCAAGAGAACAGTCGTTGTCAACTGAAGGATTCTTAAACGCGCTAATAATACAAATAATATGACTCTAATCAACTAACGGTCACATATTCATGAGACCCTAATTTCACCCTTGCATTTTTTTCATCTCTTCACATTCGTATGATTTATCAGTACGCTTTCTAAGCTGTAAATCGTCTTTTGATGCCACGTACAACAAAGCAGGACCCAGACTCCTAACACACATAATTATTCCTATCTCAAATTACTAAACACTCATACGTGAAAATATTCCGAGATTTCCATATGTTAAGAAATTAGGGATGGTCCATTTTACGAAATGAATCCATTTTACCATAAAGTCTTGTGAATACTATACATTATGACGTATGTTCCTAGTAACAGGCTAATAACTTGGTTTGAGAAATATCTTCCAAACAATCTTCACATATTCAAACAAATAATCACTAAAATCTAATCAAGCTATAAATGGAGACGTACATACCGTGGGTTTGTTACACCTATAATTCTTACAGCACTTGAACGTGTATGTCGAAAGTGACAATATACAAACTTGTACGAAAATAGGAGGACGTCGACGCTGTTGGCGGGAATAAAAGATATGAACCACGAGGTGCACAAACAACATATTTGAATGGATGCTAGTATAGAACAATATCTTCTCTCTCTCTCTCTCTCTCTCTCTCTCTCTCTCTCTCTCTCTCTCTCTCTCTCTCTCTCCAGTTTTGTATCAATGCACAAGGGTCAATTTCTAAAGAAAATGTGAGTCCTGACTCTTGAACAATAGGATAATGCGTTATTTAAAGTAGAAGGCATGAATGCTTATGTTGGCGTGAATCACTTTTGTTTAAGCATTCAGTGTGTTCCAGTTGCTGGGGATATATAACTCAGTAAGATTAGCACAAGGTTAGAATGCGAAAGTATGCTCTCACAGTGAACGTACGGTTTTACAAAACATATATCTTCATCAAATGTTTGAGATGAAATTTAAACAAACTTTAGCCCTTTGGCTTGTCTTCGAATATTGTATAGAGAAAGGCAAATTCAGGTACTTAGATTCCTTTGTCAGAACAGAGAGAGGGTAAAAACAACAAATTTCAGTTATTTTTGAAGCATTTTTGTAAGTTTGCAAAATAATTAGCATAATTCTGACTTTAAAATACGATAAAACCATAAGCTAGACAGATAGTTTGTTTTTGTTTGTTGTGAAATTTCGTGAAAACTGTTGAGCATAGCCTCAGACAAATACTGCACCAAACATTAAGAATCACGTGGCACGGACAATAGATGTTGTGTAGAGGTCATGTTATTTTCAGCGTCACGTGATTAGTTTGATGTAATTGTCTCCATGACGTCACGTCATAGCTACAATCAAAAACACGGATGTACATAAGATACATTTGCACTGGCGTTCGTTGGAAATTAGTCTTTATAAAGTATTAAGAAACAAGATGGCTTTTTTTGGAAGGCTCAGAGATACAGTGGCCTCTGTCTGCCGCTGCTGTTTCGAGGAGACAGATGATGATGATGATGATATGGAATGGTATAGAACACCAGAACCAGCTATATTTCAGGTTCGTGCCAACTTAAGTTTTTGTTTTATGTGCATGACCGGGTGTTTTGATCATATGGTTCGAGATCTCGGGCCTATAGGGATGCTCGATGAAGGTCGTGAGTTCTTGCTTCCCTTCTTTCTCTTTGTACCAGCTAACACGAACAACAGTAATATATCCTTTATGACAAGGAAGCTTTATACTTTTTCTGCAGAAAAGGTCGGGTAAATATTGTAGATATTAATACCAACGATTTAGTGATACGCATCTTGCACATTGATTTGATCAATCATCGGAAAAAGACTGATGCGGACACTTTAAAAGGTCAGAAAGTCCAGATGTTAAACTTCATTCACAAAATGTAATTTTCATTTATCTCGAAGAAGGCTACTTATGTACTTATCGTTCGCTCTTATTTAAACTTAAATGCATTTATCAGGTCTACATTTTTGGATTATAGCTCTTGTACTGTTCTTATCCCAATTTAAATACATTGAGGATTAAAGTTGTGTAGACACATTGTGAACACTAAACAAGATTTACATATGAAAATAAGGAAGAGTTTTAGCCACCTCAACCAATTTAATGATTCTGATAGTAAATACGCCCCTCGCATTTGTTAAAACCTAATTCAGCACCAAAACTTAACTTTCTGTTTGATTTCACTTGTTTTAACATTTGACTCTTGCTTCTGCCTTAAATGTATCGTAACTACTGTTATTGACTTCAAAAAGCCCCGCCACGCCGCCTTTACTTCTTTCATTGACATGTTGGTAGAATTTATGACTCCCTCTGCACTTCTGATCAATATAATAGTTTAATGTCTGTTTGCCTCTTGTTTTCACTCTTACGATTAAAGGGCGTCGAAGTACAAATTATAAATTTAAAAACCAATGTCTGTCCAACCATTTTGTAAAGTCCACTTCGACCTTATGGAGAGGCTTCTCCGGTAACTAAAGCGTTTGATCTGACGTCCAATGAATTATGGTAAAATGCGTGTCTTTCGATGTTCTCAAGCATATGTAGCCTATCCATTTATATTTGCTGTCTTGTACAGTGCTGATATTGCCTGTGCTTGGTTTCATGTTACGATTTCTTTTTCGTTCATCTGATATTTAGACGGTCCTTGACAGTTGAGGATAGTGTTCGTATATCAAGAGCTTTGTGACTCAACATGTTACAGTCCTGACTTTACATCCGGGCATTATATGAGCAGTGTTTTCCCTTTTAAGAAATAGCATGGAGATCCGCCCTAACTTCCTTACTGTGCACCCTGTTGCCCTGATGATGAAACGACACCTTTGCGAGTTCAAGCAAAATACGTTATGTTAATTTTCTTGAAACAAATGAACATTTCATTCTTATAAATTACTTTCTTTTCGCTTCTCTGTGTTAAAAGATGGCTGGTATTCATGCATTTGTAGTTGTACGACGGAAACAAAAAGAAAGATAAAGATACACTAACAGCATTATGTTGCGATACAACCACTAAGCAGATATGCCTTCGAAAGTGATTGTATCCCGTTTCAAGTGCCCTCATAGGGACATGGCAGCCTGCCTGATTTGATGATCAAAAGAGAAGACTGATGAGGGACTGATGCACACATGGGATCTTTATAGTGATGGAGAACTTTATTTTATCATCTTACTTAACTCTCATATTGTGTCCTATTTGCTTTTCTTTTGCAGTTGTTTGAACCTGTTGCTACATTCTCAATGAGAGTAATTGATGAAACAGAAGTTGGAAGTACCTATACAAGTATGAGAAAGAAGAATAAGAACAAGTTTCGAAAAATCAAGGAGAATGAGACATCCGATTCGTCAAATGAAACTGCTGGTACGAGTGTTACTCACAATCTATTTAGCATTTGATTAATCTTCATGTAAAGACAATAGATGTCTCAGTCATGAATCATAATATGTTACATTTATTAGCACAAGGAGATCGTCTCTAAACTTGTCTTTCCTGTGATCGCTAAATTTATGTATGTACCAAAGTACGTTTAAAAAAAGAAAGAAACATTGTCTCTCAAGATAGGTGGCCTCACATTATGTAACAAAATTGATTTGAGCATGAAGAATCTGGTTATAGATGACAAATGGTCTCTCCCAAAACAAATTATTGGTATGCATCAAAGACACATAACAACATTTCTGGTTTGGCTGGGCAATTTACTGGTGTGCATCAGAGACACATAACAACATTTCTGGTTTGGTTGGGCTAAGCCTGCTGTAAGGTGTTTTATCATGTGGCTTTAGTTAGCTTTTGTTGGGGGATGAGAGTAACGTGTCTTGCTTAAAGACACAACATGGCAGCTGACACAAACTTTTTTTTTAAAGTTAGGCTATACCGTATGCAGCAAAATCCATTTAGAATGAACCTCATCGGATCAGTAAAAAGTGTTAATTACAGACATTTTATTGTAATTGAGAAGGAATCATACTGAACGTAATTGGCCAGATATCATGAAAATATATCTTGTATCTCCAGCTGCTCTGAACTCTTAAGTTCACAACTTCTTTTGTAGACACAAATCCACAAGATATGTCAAAGTGAAGCATTGCAGTTGTCTTTTCTGCAGATTGAAAGTCTGACGGTTACTTTAATTTACTTCACTGTGGACAACATGAAAAGTTTGGTGTTATGTAAACAACTATTTACCAGGGGTAAATTATTGCCTATGAATAAAATATACCCGTAATGATGTCTGTCAACACAGCTTGGATCAGATCATTCATCTGCAATAATTTAGTAGTTAAAGATACGTATCACAATACAGGTAATATATATTGAAACCATTCTGTCTAGGAATATTCATCCCATGTTCTGTTTCAGTTTGTGGATGTGCACATATGAATAAATCCATAAACTTCACTGCTATGAAGAAGGGCTTGCAGAAACAGGAGTTTGGACAATGTGCAGTAAGTAGGTTGTACGGTGTACATGCCGTAGACCCAAAAGTTAAGTTTTTTCCACTATTCCTTCCCGTCCATATGCTTCCATTTTATTAGCTTAATTTTCAGCTTAAATTATTTCCTGCATTTTACAATCTTTATTTGATTCGTTTAATGAAGCTCAATTTCGCTTTTGTCAGTTGTCACAAATGGCACGGTTCTTTCATACAACCTCGAAAAAATTCTTGAATTTGAGGGGTTGCATTGAAAACTATTTATTTTTTGAAAGTTGGTTTATCCTTAAAAACTCCTTGAATTTTGTTGAAAAATCCTGGATTTTTTTCTGAGGGAATATAACATGTCAAAACTGAACAAAATCTAACAGTTTTAAATTCAAGTATTTTTTTTATTTATCTATTTTCCAGAAATAATGAATAAAGTTAAAGTCGCACATGAAAAGAGAAAGAAAAAAAAACAAAACAAAACAAAAAAAAAACGAGAATCACATCGCTAAACTTGTGTTCTATATCCTAGTACTCATTGGTGTGTGTGTGTTGTTTTGTAAGTTCGTAAATATTAACTCTGCAAGAAGAACATTTGCTCGACTTTACAGTTCAGATATAGCATAGTACTTGGTTTGATTTGAATTGATATGCACATAAATAATTTTTTAATGGGATTGGATTCCAAGTTGCGAACGGAGTTGATCTCACTCTGCACCATCGCCGCTAAGTAAGCTCCTCTGCTATTTGGCGATTTACTATACAATTGTGGATATATTCCCAATGCCAATCGCCTGGGCGGACACCTATGCATGTTTAGAGTCCAACAAAATAGTTCCAAACACTTGGTCCCATTAATAAATGTCTTGATTATAATTTGAACTAAGTAAAATACTTTGTAAAAAATGTGTTAACATGTGTTTTGCAAAACGTAAAATTGTCCATGCTCATTGGAGGACTTCCGTTGTGAAATCTTCAATTTTGAAGGTACGTAGTTTTTGCACGTTGTCAAGCTCTTCAGTTTTGGAGGTAAGTAAATCTTTCATGTAATCCGCAGATCCATGTGATCGGTTTTGAAAAACACCTGATCTTAAGAAGGTTGGAGTTTATCTCGGAACAAAACAAAAAACGTGGCGGATCATTACTTGGCATCATTCAGACCACCTCGGCAGGGCTCAGGAAAATCGCTCGTCCTCGCGTCCTGACAGTGTCAAAATCAACTGTACTGAGGAAAACTTGACTACTTAATTGTCCCGTGGTTGAGCAAATGCAGTTTAACACCTTGACTTGAGAATATCTGTATATTTTCTACTCTTAACAAGCCCTGAAGATAAACATTGCTTAACATCTAGCATACCTCAATTATCTATGACTTTTGCCAGTCCAGAACATGTTGCAAAGGAAGCTGACTTTGCTTTTACATAGGTACCCTATGCGAACTGTATACCAAAATCAAAATGGGTTCAGATCTTGAAAATATTTTGTACAGAGCAAAGACAGCAGTTTTTTTTTATAGTAAGAACATAAGTAGTATATATAAGAAGATATAGAAATAAACAGTTTTATTTTCCTTTAAATATGTCTGAAGTATTATTTATTCAATATTATGAATTTATTTATTGGATTCATCGTTTGGATATTGGCAGACATATCTAAAAGTTCTAAGCCTAAGATTTATAATCTTCATTAATTTATAAATTCATAATATTTAATAAATAACACATACATATTTAAAGGGAAATAAAACTTTATCTCTGTTTCTTCATATATGATCTAATGTTATAATTTTCAATAGAGATATATGTAGCTTAATGATTCGGTTCTATGTATCTTTTAATATGTCATTTTTCCATCCTATTTATGCATTTAAGACTAGCAAGAACATCTCAGAACCATTCGAGCTATGACATCACCTTGTTTATGTCATTTTGTTTATAACGTTAATCTCTTAGAAACCAAATATATTTAATGATGTAAACAAAAATTTGAATTCAGTATGATGAAGCAATAATGCCAAACCAGTCACAGATTTTACGTGTTGGTGTTGTTTATTTTTTTTAATTTATCATAAGTAGTATAGTAATAAGTGTTCTGTGTCTAATAAAGTGATGACACAGATGTTTTCCCTGAGACCTGCATCAGTGGATTTGAAGAAAAAAAAATTAGTCCTTCTTTTTATACAAAGGTGTATCATTTTTAAGGGGCATCTTGTAAAAATTTGAAACAACTCTTTTCTAAAAAAAAATACCAACATACGCAGCTGAGCAGAGTGCAGTTAACATTTATATTCTGCAAATTAAAACGAGTTACATGCAAATTTATATGAATTTCAATAGTTATAGTAACTTGTTTCTAGTGTTTCATCCTGAGGTTTAATTCATGGGTATATGTCTAATTCAGATGTTATGAAAGAGTCTCAAAATAGAAGCAGCTTTTGATTTTTAAAATGTATGTTTTCTAAGTCAGAATTTAAAAAAAACATCCGTTCAGTAAGGTTCATAAGGGAACCTTGAAAAAATCAATTTCATCCAGGAAAAAACCTGGAAAAGACCTGGAAATTTTTGTTTCAAAAAGAGTGGGAACCCTGTGGACTCCCAGTTTTAAAATCCTACTGAGAGCTCTGATAAATGAAGGTATAATCCAAAACTTGTTATTTACATGTTTTCAAAATGGGAAAAATTGGAAGATAAAAATGGTTCCTTTTCTAACTTGGATTGACAAAAAAAGAGAGAAATTTCTGAGGCAGCACCTACTTTATTTATTTATTTTTTTTTACTGACAAGACTTTTTTTTCTTCTACCTCACAGTATACCATGTAAATATATGAGCAACTCATGAAATTTTACTTATCACATGTCATGTATGTTCTGAAAAAAAAAAGTGACAACAAGCAAAACAACAACTACAGCAACATTAGGAACTACTACTGCAACTATAAAAACAAAAATAATATATTGTAATAGTACCTTAGGAATTTTGTATGTGATCCCATTCCTACCTCACCTCACCTGTTGCTAAGTAGATTTAAAACCAGAAAGTTTGCAGTATGGAAGACTTACTAATTGATCCGTTGACTTCCATCCCAGTATAAGAAATCTTTCATTCAGTGTTGAACCATTCCAGCTATTACTTTTGTTTCTTAAGACCGTCATTTCCTTCATTCGAGGAATCATGCTATCTGAATCTTAGTCTGCAAACTCTGCAGCTGATCAAAATGGGGCTAGCCAAACTCTGGTTAATTTACAGGTTTTTTTAATGGTGGTGTGTTCATTTTACTGAATGAGCACTAATGATTTTACTATCTTGAAAAGTAATATGTGTCACATCTAGTGTGCTGGTAGTGGAAACGACTTAAAAATGTAACACACACTACTTGTAGACTCCATCATCACAGATCAATTATGTGACTATATCAGTGCAAAGACTGAACCAGCATCAAATGTTTCACACTGGCAGTCAAGCCAAGCTAAGTACAAAAGATAGGATCCAAGAGAGTGGGTATTTATTGTAGATTATCTTAATTACATACTGAAATAACTGTAAGAAAAGGTGTCATGCAAGTGATATGGCTTGGAATTAGGTGACATAATTATTCTTTAAGAATAGTTTTTAAAGGATAACAGCCAACAAAAAAACACATCAGCACTGGTGCATAGGAGGTTCAAAAAGCATTGTGGGCAGAAATGATAGTGTACTGCGATAGTAAATGTCCCTGGGGAGAACACTGCAATCCCAAATGAATGGACACAAGCAAAAGAAAATTAAAAGTACTCTTGAGCTAGTAAAGTCAACTTCTTTATAAGAGGATTCTTTTAGTAGAATATTCAATTTCTGACATAATATTGTTTGAGAAATGTACCTTATCGTAAATTCTTTATTAAGGCTACAACATTTACCAAATTTTTTAAATGTGTACACATTATACAATAACTAAAATGATGCTATTTATTCAAACTGATTGTAAACTTGATGTTTGCTCATATCTGAACATTATATGCTTACACTTGACACCAGTTTATATTTTAGTCCAATAACATAAGATGCCACATGTTGATGTCGACATGTTTTGTCTGATCTTTACTTTTACTATTTATGGAATGTGCGATTGTTTTTCCCCAGAAAATAAAAAATACATGTATCAGTATAAGAGATAAGAGACATAAATATTGAAAGTTTGGAATGTGAAATCAAATGTAATTGAACTGTTTATATGTAAGCCATTGACAATGTGAAATCAAATGTAATTGGACTGTTTATATGTAAGCCATTGACAATGTGAAATCAAATGTAATTGGACTGTTTATATGTAAGCCATTGACAATGTGAAATCAAATGTAATTGGACTGTTTACATGTAAGCCATTGACATTGTGCTGTACCTCACTTAACTTGCATTTGTAACATTTGCTCCTCTCATTATGACAGGATTCAGTTAAAATTTCCTTAGGATCATTGCTACATAGGAATATGTACATGATGAAAGAATCAATAATGCAGTAGGAATATGTACATGATGAAAGAATCAATATTGCAATAGGAATATGTACATGATGAAAGAATCAATATTGCAATAGGAATATGTACATGATGAAAGAATCAATGATGCAATAGGAATATGTACATGATTAAAGAATCAATGATGCAATAGGAATATGTACATGATGAAAAAATCAATGATGCAATAGGAATATGTACATGATGAAAGAATCAATGATGCAATAGGAATATGTACATGATAAAAGAATCAATGATGCAATAGGAATATGTACATGATGAAAGAATCAATATTGCAATAGGAATATGTACATGATGAAAAAATCAATGATGTAATAGGAATATGTACATGATGAAAGAATCAATATTGCAATAGGAATATGTACATGATGAAAAAATCAATGATGCAATAGGAATGTGTATATGATGAAAGAATCAATGATGCAATAGGAATGTGTACATGATGAAAGAATCAATGATGCAATAGGAATGTGTACATGATGAAAGAATCAATGATGCAATAGGAATGTGTACATGATGAAAGAATCAATGATGCAATAGGAATATGTACATGATGAAAAAATCAATGATGCAATAGGAATATGTACATGATGAAAAAATCAATATTGCAATAGGAATGTGTACATGATGAAAAAATCAATGATGCAATAGGAATGTGTACATGATGAAAGAATCAATGATGCAATAGGAATGTGTACATGATGAAAGAATCAATGATGCAATAGGAATATGTACATGATGAAAGAATCAATGATGCAATAGGAATATGTACATGATGAAAGAATCAATGATGCAATAGGAATATGTACATGATGAAAAAATCAATGATGCAATAGGAATGTACTTTTTATCAGCAATATCAGTCTGATGTAGCATGTTGTGTAATGTGCAGTACAACCAATTCTCATCAACTGTAACTTTTTTCCTTGTGATGCCACATTCAGTGCCAAAATCATTCATACTGCAAAAAAAGAATTAACAAAACATTTTGCTAAACAGTCCTCTTAAGCATTGGTGTGGATATGTATAATTTAATTGGAATGGGTAGTTCACAAGTTACTCTCAGCCATGTGCATATTCGTTTACACAGTTACTGATTATTTAAACATATACATTCAGTAAACTAAACTAAGCCGTTTACACATATAAACCTTGCAGCCTTACTCAGTTTTTAAAAGGGAATATTCGTCTCAGAACACCAACTTTCACTGTTGGTAGCACACGTTTTGCCTATGTTGAATGGTAACTCCATGGACAATGCATTAACCCTGTTCAGAAGGGCTTAATTATCAGAAGCAAATTTCTGAACTCCCGTGTCTCAAGTTTTTGATAAGGCAAAGTGCACAGTATACTGGTACATAATGTTCCATGCATCCATGGAATACAGTACTCTACCAACTGGGCAACTGATTCATTTGTTGGGCAAGTGAAATTTCATGCAACTATCTCTAGTTTTCATTAAAATTAGACACCGTTTTCTTCACATCATCTTTACAGGGCTAATGGATCAAAAATGTTACCGCCTGCTGCATAAGTGTGCAGATGCTTTTGCAATGTACAAATCGATACACTTTCTGTTGCTGTTACAGGGATGTGCCAATAAAGCATGCAGTGTACAAATCAGATATACTTTCTGTTGCTGTTACAGGGATGTGCCAATGAAGCATCAAGCTCCAAGAAGACAGATCTAGTCTATAATGACATCATAAAAGGGGACACTGGGTCTGACAATTTCATGGATGTATCCAAGACCACCACCCTATGGGTCTGTCTGCAGTGTGGAAGTCAGGTAATTACTGCAAATGATACTAACTTATTATGGCCTAGTAGAGCAATTGTAGTATATCAATCTCTGCTGTTTCCACTGCGAAGAATGAATTGAGTCTTTGGAGGTCAATTTATCCCCTATGATCCTTGTGCTTTATATCAATTATAGTGGCCATCTTGAGAATCTTGTTAGCACTACTTTTTTGAATGAATGATCATATCAGCATGGGATTTTCACTGAAAGACTTTTTTATGATGTCCTTTTGGTGATAAATGAAAATGGTGAAAGTCTGACCTCCAATATGGCTGCCACAATGGCCATCTGGAAAATCTTATTATCACTACTTCTCCTAGATGACTGGTCATATTGGCATTGTGCTTTCACCAGAAGACTTCTTATGATGTCTAGTTGGTCATAAATGAAATGGTGCACATCTGATATCCAATATGGTTACCATAGCAACCATCTTGAAAATCTTGTTGTTGTTACTTCTCCAAAACAGAATGTCATATCAGTGGGGGGTTTTCACCAGAAGACTTTTTACAAAGTTTTGTTGGTCCTAAATTGAAATGGTGCTGATCTGACATCCAATTTGACAAACAGTATCGCCACCACAGCAGCTAATTTGAAAATCTTGTTATCGCACTCAGCAGTCAAAAGGAAGAAATGGTCTTATCTTAAATTCCTGGAAATTATTTTCTCCCAGTCGAGCATCAGTCCCTTCAAGGGACTCGTGTTTCTATTCCCCAGAGTGATAAAGGAGGGTGGGGTGGTGGTAATATAGCTATTGCTATGTCCATCTCTTTGTAAAAAAATTATTTCTGCCGCATAACTTCTATTGACAAAAACTTTGTAGGATTAAGCAAACACCAGTTAAGATAAACAAATTCAATTTGATAGGCATATTTGTTTTCATGAGTAGATGACCTGGTTAGATTTTTATACCATTACAGCAGTTTTTTTTTTCATGTGTAGATGACCTAGTTAGATTTTTATACCATTACAGCAGGTTTTTTTTCATGTGTAGATGACCTAGTTAGATTTTTATACCATTACAGCAGGTTTTTTTTACTTTTTTGACAAAAACCTTATTAGCATGATTAAGTCAAAACCATTTGAGTAAATAAATAAAATTTCATTGGCATATTTGCACCTTATTAGATTTTCAGGTCATTACATACATTTTAAATAATTTTAAACATGTTTTTTAAATTTTCGGACTTTAGTCGCACTAAACAGTTTTTGGCTACAGCTTCAATAGAGCATGTACCATCACATCAGACATCAAAATGAAGCTATATACCCATCAATATAAATACATTTTCAAACTTGTCTAAGAAGGGAGAAACTGAATCAGTGAAAAGATTGGAATGGCAAAGTTGAACCTTCTATGATTATTCCCTGTAGATTCACACCAACCCTCAACCCAAGTGTGTGAAAATTCAAAAAAATCAATTTTCAGGTCTATAAAGAACCCATACTGTACAAAATTGGAGAGATTTCATATATAAGGTGGTGACAATTGCATCCCCAATATTACTTTAATGAAGAGTAAAATGAATCATATCATGAACAGACCAATTTCCCACAAAATCACTCACTATGAAAATTTGGTAAACACCAGAGTTTCAGTGTGCCTGTGCCATTCCCACATGATTTTTTTGTTTGGCACACCTGATTGGCATATTCAGGGGCCCTATTGGCACAGCATTGAATTCTCCCTTTCACTCATTAAATTTCATACTAGGCCACTATTTTAATAAAATAACCAGCACTTCGAACAATTTCATCTATTTGAACAACTTATCGATTCATCCAAATGTTCATAACATTTTGCATTTAATGGAAAGACATATCAGAATTGTCTTGACTTGGTCAGTGAAATGTTTGATTTGTGTCTGATACTATAACAACTTATCAAAACAGACGTCTTTGTGACCAAGATTAGGATATCCCACTATTGAACTCTTCTACACATGGTGTATAATCGCAGCAATTATTCAATAGTATCAATTGATTGCTAATCTATACCAATAACAAATTCTGTTTCTGAAATTGCTTGATAGTTGTGATGATCAGAATATTATTCTGAAACAGAATAAGGACCATCCCTTTGCTTGGAACAGATAAATTACCAAGTTTCACTCAAGTAATGTACATATTTAACCCATAATGAACCAAATAAAATGTAGTGTAAAACCCCATAATGAACCAAACAGTGTAATACCTCATAATGAACCAAACAGTGTAATGATCAAAAGGTAGACAAATCAGAACAATTTCTTTCCAAAAGAATTATGGCAAGTATTGTGAATCACTTTAAATTTGTAGGTATCAAATTTTGTGGTTTTGGTAAAAAAATACACATTTATTGGTACTTAATTTCAGGGAGTTGTCATTTTAAGAAGAAAAGCATGATAAAATATTGGGCAATGATATATATATATATATATATATATATATATATATATATATATATATATATATATATATATATATATATATATATATATATATATATATATATATATATATCTGTACAAGATTATACCAACATTAACTTCCACACATTTTTGACCAAACAGACTTAATCCCTACTGCAGTAATTACATTGTTTAGGTAAGAAAAGATTCACTTAGCATGAACATGGGGTCCTGAATCAGAGAAGATGTTGACATCCTTTTGCATGTACATGTATGTACAAGCAAAAATGTTTAGTTTCACTTCTGTAATTATGATTGCAATTAGGTTTTTCAGTGTACTTAAAGACCTCATAAAGCTCTCGACATTTAGGGATTAGGTGTAAAAAGAAAGCCATTGACAGCAAACCAAGCTTTTTTTTTAAAAAAAAAGCCAATGACAGCAAACCAAGCTTTTCAAAACAAAGCCATTGACAGCAAACCAAGCTTTTTCAAAACAAAGCCATTGACAGCAAAACAGCTTTTTCAAAACAAAGCCATTGACAGCAAACCAATCTTTTTCAAAACAAAGCCATTGACAGCAAACTAAGCTTTTTCAAAAACAAAGCCAATGACAGCAAACTAAGCTTTTCAAAACAAAGCCAATAATGGCAAACCAAGCTTTTTCAAAACAAAGCCAATGACAGCAAACCAAGCTATTTCAAAACAAAGCTTGTTTTTTCCATATGTAAACAGTTTTGTCAAATTTTAGTTTCACTTTCTTAGCTATCACAGTGTCGCTAACACTGTGGTCAAAGAGCTGGACACTTGAAGAAAAATCTCCTTTTGTGCTAACACTGTGATCAAAGAGCTGGACACTTGAAGAAAAATCTCCTTTTGTGCTAACACTGTGGTCAAAGAGCTGGACACTTGAAGAAAAATCTCCTTTTTTGTGAGCCTGAATGATCCTAAAGAGTTCTCTCTCTGTTTATTAACCAGAATCTGATACAAAACTCTGTACATGACTTTCTGCCCCATAGTGTCTATTAGAGTCATTACATTAGTACAGAACTCTCATGTTTATTAAATTTTGCATGCAAATAAAATCGTAATCAATAAATTTCCATTGTTCCACATATTTCTTACACATATCTTGTTATATATTTCTAAGCACTATAAATACCACTGGTATTAAAACAAACAAGTGATGCTTTACCATCACATATGATGAGGGAGTGGGTGCTTGAATATCAGCTTGGTTCATACATCAGTGTTAATTTAGCTTACCCATGAAAACCTTGAAAATTGTTACTCTACAAATAATAATGAATTCACAGCAATTTTGATGTCATTGCATGTAATTTCCAAATGCATTTTTCTTTATTTATTGTGTCTTCATCACAGTATGTTCAATGTGATGCTTGATTGATTTCACCTGTGAATGCCATTGTTCAGGTCTCTCTTAACAGGTGAAAAACAATGGGTGGGATTAAATGCTTGTGGTGCTAATGGTTCTGGCTGGTTGAAGAAAGTTACCTTACAGGTATAAATTGTATGAGGTGAAATTCTGGCCATACATGCAGTGTATGCCCATGCTGGTCTGAGGATGTATGGGCATTTCACACTGCCAGACAACCAAACTCCTGCAAATGAGAGCTAACAAGCAATGATCAAGGATGCAGATGCCATCAGCGTTGCTGCCACTGCCTTCATCAACATTTTTCTTTTGTCTGAAACCCAGAAGGTGGTTCACCTATTCAGAAGAAAATTCAGCAGTCCAGGCCATTATGAGCTTCTCATATAGTGTCAGCCCTACCTTATCTCTCATTGCTGCAAATGGAACAGATCGTGGCACTGACTACTGGGCCCATCTGTACCAGTTGTAGATATACCATCAACACAAACAAACCCTGGCATGGGCTATGTGATCTTCTCTGGACAGACCACTACTGGACTTTAGCACCAGACACCAACTGGCCGCAGAGCACACTTGTTCAGGCACAGCTTAGACCTATACCTTTGACTTCCAGGACTAGTTACAGTGATCTATTTTCCTGGTATACCCTACCCTGGCTTCAAGAAACGTATATTGCCTGACATGGTATGTCAGCCTACCTAAACCATTTCTGGACATTCCATCACCTTACATGGACCCTAGTATTGATTTTGGTGATTATTCCCTTGATAAATGAACCAGGAATTATGCACCAAAAGTCTGTTGGTACTGCCATGATCTCTGCCATTTACCACCAGGATTGGGTACAGTGATATGTTTTTCTGATAAACCCAGTTTTCAGTGCCACAGCTATAGTATTCCATCACAGCACTAAGTCCCTTGCCAGTATTGACATGGTAAGGCTGCCTGCCTGAACCATTCCTGGACATTTGATCACATCATACAGACCCCAGTACTAGCTCATTCCCTTTATAGCCAGTACCTGACTTGGGAACCAGAAATCAGCTGTCCCTGGACCATGTCTCGAGGTCCAGCACACCCAAGACCTATGCCATCTACCACCGGGACTAGGTACAGTGATCTGTATTCCTGGTAAACCCAGTCCAAGTCCCAACAGTGTCCAACATCAAACCTTGTAAAGCCCCTTTCTACCACACATCCAGTAGCAGCCCAATGGAAGCATTGTAGACAAGCTCTGGACAGGTCCATCACTGATCCTGGTTCCATTGTGCCCAGTGCTGGCTATACAGCAATTCCAGATTCACACACACCCAGTTCCCACCTTAAACCTTTTGGCAACTCTCAACGAATGTCTGGAGATCACAATATCCCACCACTGTCCCCATCAACCCTGCTTCACCTGTTCAGTTATGACTACCCTTGCATCAGGTTTTCTTGCCACCCCACTCTGACAGGTTCTAAGATACACATAAACAAGTACCAGGGAAGACACAGCCTTACATACATCACATAAAATAGTATTCATGGCTCTATCTCCACTTGCTCTGTCTGTGGCCTCTTTTAGATTTCCAGCATCAGTGGATCTCTTTTTCAAAACCGCTTTCATAGTGTGGTCAGATTGCTGGCTTTTGGCACTGCTTTGAAAGGCAACTTCAAGATCCAGGCATCAACAGGCCATTAATTTTGCAATGACAACTCCCATCAACTTTACTCCAGCTTTTATACAAGACATGATGGTCTTTTATATTGAAGTCTCAGCTGTAGACAAAGACATCAAGGGTGACAACATTTTGAAACCTACCTCTTGGTCTATAGACCAGAAACACCTTTCAACACAACACATAGGTTCACCAAGTCATTGTGATTGACTCCATGTTTGGCTTAGTCTCAAAGCTATATATGACCAATCTGAACATAGCCTAGAACCCTTTCATTTCCGGTAGTCATACTCACATATGGCATGTATACTCAATAGGGGAATTCAACACTCAGTCTCTTATGGCTGCATTTTTTAAGCTTTAGCTTGCAGAAAGAGATGCATTCCAAAAAGAGCATCACAAGGCCATCCTCAGATTGCACCCTCTACCATGCAGATGCTTATTTCATGGCCCAGTAGAGTGGACCAGAATACAGGCTGCCAAAGGGGCAATCCTTATGCTGACCCAGTGACCCATGACATAAAAAGTCTAGTTTTGACCCAGCTTCTTTTCTAGGCCATCTTCTCACAGATGATGCCATGGCCATATTGCCCTTTTTTGATATCCCAGTGTGGGAGAGTCATCACCCTTCGCCACAGAATGAGAGACACCCTGTTGACTGAGGTTCTCACTAGAATATACACTCTTCTTATAAAAAGAGTAGTTCAGTTCCTTTACATTATATCCACAGCAGGATCTTACTCTGGGCTTTTCAAGATTGTTGCTCTTGCAACCAGCACCTTTGGACAATTGAGTTAAATATTGAAACACTAATATCAGTATCCAATGCTACTCAGGAGGAAGACCTTACAGGTAAAAACATACAGGGTCAGAATCTGTTTGGAGCAAGAAATTAAATCCTTTGTTTTGCTCTTGCTTTGTCTCAGAATCCTTGTCAACAAGTACAGATCCTGTCTCACCTCAAAGTGTTGTATTGCTGTAAAGCACCAATCCAAACCAAACTAAATCATTCAGTCCCAGATCTTCATTCATCTGGGCGTTTGGTCCAAAACCCCTATAGTTCAGACTTTGTCTTCCCCTAGAGTGTCCCATGGGATCACCATGGTTGTTTTCCATCCACTTTAAGAGTTACAGCTTGTGAATCTCTTCACATCTCGAGTGTTCTCAGTGCAGCCATAAACCCTGCCACCCAGCCCAGTCAGTTCATGAGACCCCAGCAGATCACACTTGTATCCTTAGTGGCAGCCAAAACTTTGCCTATCAAACCCAATGATTTAAGTTGGCGATCATAGCAGGTACCATCCCAGCAAATGGGAGGACCTATCCTGGTTCATGTCAGGTTTCTTGCTGGAGGATCAACTGCCAAACCTCATGATCTGCACAGATGCCAGCATGACTGGCTGCAGTGCTCACCTCCTGCCCTCCTTCCAATTGACCAGGGTTTGGCCCTTTCAGGAGCATTCATTACACATCAGTCTCCTGGAGATGCAGGCCATAGTGAATACCTTTCAGTTATGGCAGGAGATGCTGTCTGGAAAGGGTGTTCTCATTTTGTCTGCCAGGTTGAATGTCATCAGTTACATCAAAATCCAAGGGAAAACCCTGTTCTTAGATCTATGCCTTTTGGTTTGGGATTTTCTCAGGTGGTGTCATCTTTGACAAATCCACATCCAAGTATAACACATCCCAGCAGACTCAGTGTCTCAACAGAATAATCCCATTCACACGGTATGGTCCATTTACCACTCAGTCTTCAGTTGATTCTTTGCCCTTGTGGTAATTCTCGTGGACCTTTTGGAATGCAAAGCTCACTACCTTTGTCTCCAATCTCAGATCCATAAGCCATGGCAGTCTATGGTTTTTCTTTGAATGAGAATGACCTTGATACTTATGCATTTCCTCCAACTCCTCTGATCCCCAAGCCTTGCAAAAATTGAGGGAATCAGAGTGCCCTCTAATCCTGATTGCTCCCCTGAAGTGAGAAAAAATCATGGATCAGTGACCTATTGAACTTAGCAGTGGAGATGCACTGGAAGATCCTGCCTTCTTCTCACCAGCTCAGACAGCTGTGAATGCAGTTTTTCCATTCAAACCCAGAGATGTTGAACCTGCTCTGCTCATATCAAGCAAGCCTTCTGAAAGAAATCTTTCTCAGAACAAGTGGTGGACAGAATTGCTCAGGCAAGAAGGAGCATCACATTGAAAGCTATGGAGAGTTTTCTCTCAGTGGTCAGAGCAGAAACACATCTCTGATTTAAAGGACTCTGTACCATCGATAGATTACTTCCTCCTATGGCTCTTCGGCAATAGGAAATTAGCTATCATCACAGTCAAGGGCTACCATTCCACGATTTCAGATGTTCAGACATAATGCGAACTTTCACATTGATCCTGATGTGGTTGAATAAGAAACCCTACATTCCATTGCCTGTAGCTGCTATGACTCCCCTCTTGTACAAAAACTGGTTCCTAGTCATTCTAGCTACAGCAGGCAGATACATTGAGAACACACCTTGTTGACTGATCCAAACTATCTGCATTTCCACCACAATTATTTCTTTTCAGTCATGATGACTCCTGCTTTTCATTTTCAAGAGCAGGCTCCCGTTCATTGGGAATCAGTTTTTCAATTTGAAACTGCTTTCTTCTTTGGACCCTTTGTCCCAAGGGCATCTAAAAGACCCCATCAGGGTTCTGAAGTGCTACCTACAGCAGACTGAGTGGCTCCAGTAGTAATTGACAGTTTATGGGATTTGTGCACCAGTCCCTCTATTCATACCACTGTCATCTGACTTCCACCTTGGCAATCAGGTGACTTTTATCATTTCTGATACTAAAATGAGCCAAAAGACATGGCTAACATCTTTAGCTTGGGAGGGATGGATTTATGAGGTTGTCGATGAACTCCTTAGCATACTATGATTGGGTAATTATTATTGAAGAACATATTTTACTCAAAAAATTTGTTTCTGTTCTCTGACACAGGGCTGTGACAGGAATTGCCAAGAGAAGCATGCATTGAAACACTTTTTTGAAACCCCACGCTCCACCTCCCATGCTTTGGTCATCAATACCACTACTTGGATGGTTTGGTAAGAAATTTATTTGTATCTTGACCACTTTCTGTCAATAACATGTCACTCGTTTTATGCATATCAGGAACTAAAATGAATGCTTAAGTTTCCTTTGTTCACCAGCACATTATTATTAATTATTAAGATTTAAGAATAGGAGAAATTGTGGACTCTTTGCCTTGGCATTAAAACTTGTAGACTCTTTGCCTTGGCATTAAAACTTGTAGACTCTTTGCCTTGGCATTAAAACTTGTGGACTCTTTGCCTTGGCATTAAAACTTGTAGACTCTTTGCCTTGGCATTAAAACTTGTGGACTCTTTGCCTTGGCATTAAAACTTGTAGACTCTTTGCCTTGGCATTAAAACTTGTGGACTCTTTGCCTTGGCATTACAACTTGTGGACTCTTTGCCTTGGCATTAAAACTTGTGGACTCTTTGCCTTGGCATTAAAACTTGTGGACTCTTTGTCGTGGCATTAAAACTTGTGGACTCTTTGCCTTGGCATTAAAACTTGTAGACTCTTTGTCTTGGCATTAAAACTTGTGGACTCTTTGCCTTGGCATTAAAACTTGTAGACTCTTTGCCTTGGCATTAAAACTTGTGGACTCTTTGCCTTGGCATTAAAACTTGTAGACTCTTTGCCTTGGCATTAAAACTTGTAGACTCTTTGCCTTGGCATTAAAACTTGTAGACTCTTTGCCTTGGCATTAAAACTTGTAGACTCTTTGTGGACTCTTTGCCTTTCCATTAAAACTTTAGCACCAAGGAGTTTTTTAAAGTAATTGTACAGAAATGTGTTTGGAATACAAGAAAATTGTATATATTTAAATTGTTTTGTGGTGCTTGACTAAAAAATCTCATTCCATGTTAGTAAAACTTTGTATTAGAATTTTTTAAATTTAAACCCTGACTAATAATAACCAGAGAGTATTCATTGTTTATTGTTGAGAAACCAAACTCTAAAGAAAACAGAAATCTATTTAATCCATCTTGAGACAGTTTGGGTCAACAAATTTTAAGATTCATTTTTATTATGAAAACATATATTGACTTCAAAAATGTCAGAATTTTGAAAACTAAAGCATAAACTTTCAGGTGCTATGAATGCAATGATGAGATTCCAGTTGCCCAAAGCAAGCGGCTGGTAGAATGCATGAATCATCTTAAGAAGCTTGCAGGAGTAGAAGGTAAACAAGACTCATTACTGTAAAATCAGAAGTATTTATGGGTTTCTTCCCAAAACATGCCTTAAAGAAAAAATCTGGTATAAAGTATAACATGAACTCAGTCAATAGAGTTATTATATATGTCAAAATTGGGCACAATTGGCCCACCAAAAATGGCATTAATCCCCACAAAATCAACCAACCCACCAATTTAGGAGAAATCAGCCTTTAAAATCTAAATTTTTTCTATGCTTTGCTTACCATTTTATCATATTGAATGCTGCATTTGTGATGTGTAGCCTGCACTTCAGGTTATCACTGTGTTAGCACTGTCAGGTCTATTGAACTTGACCCGATTGTCATGTGTGTGTGTGAGAGAGAGAGAAAGAGGGAGGGAGGGGAAGCTTGTATGTATACATGTATTACAAGTGAAAGTAATAGAATACGCTGCATTTTCACTTGTAAATTAACAGATGTGGTTTTATAAAATATCAAACATGATATAAAAAATGAGTAACTGTTATCTGCAAGTTTCATCTATTCATGATGTGTACCATCATTTGAAAAAAGTTTGCCCAGAGCTAAAAAAATCGGATGGCCCGATGCCCAGGGCTCCTTTAAATCAAGATTGGGCCCCTCTTGTGCTTACTTGCACAGCATTAATAATAATAAGCTGTCCCTTGCTCTCGCTGACTTGGTAATGCATTGCTGGTTATATATATTGAGCAGCACCTATGCGATTGTTTTGACATTTAAGCTAAGCTAGGGGATTAGCAATTTATAAAAGTCCAATACAATGTTTTTCATGCTAAAGGAACGAAAACCATTATATTATATTTAATCCATTTAGTTCAAAGAGTTAGTAGTATCAGATTCTATTGATATGGAGTGAGTGTCTTCTGTGATTGTGACACATCCACAGTACTGTCACACAAACTAATTATGAAACTTGAAGCGACTGTATTTACTGATTGATAAAAAAAGATCAATGCCTCTCTGACTTCATTTCTGTTTTCAACTTTGATCGAGTAATGTGGAGATTTTTGTAGCGCTCTGAAAATGAAACTACTCTAAGGCCCCCGAATACTCATTCCTACAGACCATGATGACATACACCGACTGTACATAGACCTGAAAACAAACGTGAGGACATAGAGTTGGAGATCACAAGAGCAGAGGTGTATGCCACAATTATTCAGAATTCACCATCTGAGCATGCATAAATTATGAAATTGTTGGAAATGTAGTTTGTTTTGAGCTGCTCTTAAGCAGAATCTGTACAAGGCTTCAGTCTTGTGAACAGCATCACACGTATAAGGAACCAACCATTTAATTTTTCTGGAGGGGGTGGGTGTGTCAAAATAATAGTAAAAGCTAACCCCTTATAATCTTTTATTTTAACTTTCTTTATGAAAAAATGCTGAAGAAAATTTAAAATTATGGATAAGAAAGTGACCCTAACTATGGACATTACACTGCACATTTCCCCACAGGTATGTCTATATTAAAATTTCTTTGACAAAGAGTACCACATTTCTTTATTTTTACAATGAAAATTGAAAATTCCCTGACTCAGTCCTTACCCATGGGAACCATGTTACATACAAATGAAAAGTGTGTGATCTTTCCTTGTAATGAGTATAAATAGTTAAACTGGACAACATTGGATGAAGAAATGTTACGCATGACCTGTTGTCTCACATGCTTCCATATTATGATGTATTGGCAGAGGGCCCATCCCGAACTTGAATAAACACGAACACAAATCTTTAACACTGATGACTCTGCCCTCAAACACAAAACTTTTGGACTGACTACCCTCAAAATAATAAAATATGGTCCTTTTGGGCACATGAAATTGAGTCAGGGTTAGTGAAATTTGAGTCATAGCTAGTGATTTTTTAAAAGTCATTGGCCTGTGTCTGAAATTTTTTTCTCTCAGCACTGATGCCACTGGCTGTGAGTGATGTATAATGAGACAAGTTAACCATGTCAAATGATGACTATTCTTGGTCAATCTATTGACGGGGTTTTGCAAAATGCAGTTATTCAACATTTTCATTTATAGGCCTAATCACACTAACTATTAAAACAAATGAAAGAAACATAACATTAATAGTATTTGTGTACTTTTCATTTATAAATAAACTTGTCCATTAAAAAAAAAATATTATCTTTTTTAATTAGTTGCCGGCATTTACAAGATTTTGATTCAGACAAGATCCATCTTATATGGATTTTGTATAAATTATTTGTGATGAAGAATTTATTACCACTTATAAAAATGTAGAATTCTTATGCATACATAGTTGTTGCAATTAATATCTGTCTTTAAAAATATAATGTGCCATAATTTTGTAAAAAAAAAAATTAAGAAGCAATATGAGGAACATAGACTCTAATAAAAATGTTTACATCCCATCCATTATCACCATCAAGATGTGTCAGTACAACATTACCAGAAGAGAATGGGACTTCATTCAGTTCATCTTGGAGCACCTGGAGGGAGAGTCAACATGATTTGGTCCAGTGATAGTTACATTAGCAGCTTATATCTTGATGATATTAATAGTCACAAATTTGAAAAGTCATACAATAGCTTAGAATTTAATGAGAATTAAAATAATGATAACAAATTTGAAGGCTGGTCTTTCCCTCTAAGTATTTTAAGCTCCACACATTAAGTTTACTAGGCTTAATGAAGAAAAAGTAGAAGAAAAATGTTTCAAAGTTGTACATTCAATCAGTAACCAGCCTTGTATACTACTTTTTACTGTTTTTCCTGTTGCAGTCTCCAGTGTTGATTCCTTAAAGGGCAACAAGGGCTCATTAACTCAGAAAGTTATGGCATGGATCAGTGACTTGTATGCTGCATGCTTTTCATGCAAGGCCTCACCTGCAGTAGCTAATCAAGGTAATTATTGATGCATGAACTATGTATGTACTGCTGGCTGTTACTTCAAGGTTACTCAAACCCTTTGACTTTCATCCAGTAAAATCTGGCTACCAGGGGTTGACTATGAAAGTAGCTTGTCAAGCAGATGTTAAAAACAATGATTTTTCATAAAATATTACAAAAACCTCATTAATCTCAATTTTTCATTAAGTCCTTTTAGCATCTACTCTTTGATATGAAAAGAATGTTCTTTTTTTTATTGTTTTGTCTTTAATGGCCCTGTTACAGTAGGTAGGTAGGTGAGTGGGTGGGTAGGTTGTTAGGTAGATAGGTAGGTGGTTTCATGGTATATCGGCACAGTACAAGTTATAAAGTGTCAATTAGAAGTTCAAATTTTAATTTGTAAAATGATCCAAAGTTCAAATGTAAAGATGAAAGATTGCAAAAATATCTTTAGTTAGAAAAGGGGCCAAGATCGCTTTAATCTAAAATTATTTTTTGCATGATAATGTTTATAATGGCTATTTGAGACTGGTAAAAGTAGGGCTAGCTATGTAATCACTGATTACACTCTGGACCTTCTTTGATTCTCAATCCAGTGAAGTTTATTGGGGGGGGGGGGGTTAATATGGAGGTTTTAAGTAAATATGAAAGGTGAATTATGGAGCAAAGTTAACTAAAGGCCTGTCATTTTTATTAATTGATGTAGAAAGTCTTTCCACAGGAGCTTCTTCCCAAAACATGCCTTCATGCCATGCCTTAAAGAGAAACTCTGGGCTAAAGTATAGCATGAACTGTCAAAAGAGTTCACTAAATTAATTACATCTGTAAAGTTTTAGTACAATTAGCCCACCAGCTTAGGAGAATCAGCCTTTACTATGTTGATTTTTCCAAAGCAGAAAGTTTGCTATTGTATCATAGAGGGTGCTGCATTTGTGATGCATAGCCAGCACTTGCAGTTATTGGCAGTATGAGAGAGAGAGAGAGAGAGAGAGAGAGAGAGAGAGAGAGAGAGAGAGAGAGAGAGAGAGAGAATGTTTGTATTACAAGTGTAAGTAATAGAGCATGCATTTTCAGTTTCAAATATTATGTGATAAAGAAGTAATTGTTCTTTAAATTTCATCTAATTCATGATGCCTACCATCATTATAAAAATGTCTGCCACAGGTTGTGAAGGATGTATGACAAAACAAGTTAATCATGTCAAATGAGACATTATATCCTTGATCAATCTATTGATGGGGTTTGCAAGATGCAATTATTCAACATCTTTGAGTGTAGGCCTAATCACACTAACTATTAAAACAAATAAAATAAACAAAGGATTAATTGTAATTGTATACTTTTTATGTCATGAACATGTCCATTTAAAAAAAAAAAATTTTTTTAATCAGT
This sequence comes from Margaritifera margaritifera, assembly GCA_029931535.1. NCBI lineage: Eukaryota > Metazoa > Mollusca > Bivalvia > Unionida > Margaritiferidae > Margaritifera > Margaritifera margaritifera. The sequence continues at coordinate 1,698,130 of JAQPZY010001677.1, read as the reverse complement.
TGCTGACATTTACAAGATTTTGATTGAGAAAAGATCCATCTTATATGGATTTTTTATCATTTATTTGTGATGAAGAATTTATTACCACTTATAAAAATGTTGAATTCTTATGCAGACATAGTTGTTGCAATTTGTTGTAAATACAAAAATAAAGAAGCAATTTGAGGAGTGTAACTTGAATTAAAACGTTTACATCCCAACCATTATCACCAGTGAGATGTGTCAGTAGTCAGTACAATGTACAACATCACCAGAAGAGAAAGGGACTTCATTCCATTCATCCTGGAGCACCTGCAGGGAGAGCCAACATAACACAGTCCTGTGATAATTAAATTTTGGCCTATATCTTGATTATCTGATTAGCCACAACTTTGATTCAACAGCTTAGAATTTGATGAGGATTAATATAGTAATAACAACTTTGATACAACAGCTTAGAATTTGATGAGGATTAATATAGTAATAACAACTTTGATACAACAGCTTAGAATTTGATGAGGATTAATATAGTAATAACAACTTTGTTCAACAGGTTAGATGATGAACTTAAATTATACTTGCATGTGACCAAACTGGTCATGTGCGAGGATCAACAGGTTAGAATTTGATGAGGATTAATATAGTAATAACAACTTTGATACACAGCTTAGAATTTGATGAGGATTAATCTAGTTAAAACAAGTTTGAAGGTTGCATTTTTTCCTTAAATATTTTAACCTGAAATGAAAAAAAAGTGAAAGAAAAATGTATAAAAGTTGTACAATTGATCAGTGACCAGCCTTTTATATTTCTTTTTCTGTTTTCCCTATTGCAGCACATAATGCAGCAGGTCCTGCTGCATCCTTCAGTGTTGATTCCTCAAAGGGGAGCAAGGGCTCATTAGGCCAGAAAGTAATGGTATGGAACCAAATCTGTTTCATTTCAAGTACCTCTTTTTTGAATACCAGAAGAACATTGTTTATCAACATGTTTATTTATGTTTTCTGCTGATGTGCTATATTCTGTAATAGAAAAGTTTGTCCAAAATCAGTGAGTGTGAAGGACATATGTCGAGTATTTGTTAAATTGCTAAGCTAATTTTAAAATATGTTTATACACCAAAAGAAATAACAAGTTATGGGTACTAATTATGGTATTTTAGTGCTTAACACTAAAACTGCTTAGTTAAATTGGGCTAAACTCAGAAAATGTCTGATTAAACTTCAAACTGTGCATTGATATCTGTTAACTTGAATACTTGCAGGGTTTGCGTAATGTGGGGAACACCTGTTTCTTCAATGCAGCCATGCAGGTAAGTATATTTACAATAACAAAAAAAGAAACAAACCATTTTCCTGTACAATTGATCAATACGTCTTTTTTGAGTAAAGCAGAATTCACCTTGATCATTTGAGCATTTACTCTAGTATCTCTCCTCTTTCTTCCCTCACACCATCATCAAAAACAGCTCACTGCTACAGATTCTATCCATATAGATCTATGCTGAAGTCTATCTTTATTCAGAAAGAAATACTCTGTTCTATGAAGTTAGACATAATATTTAACAATTCAATTCAATTCTGTAACATAAAATCTTAGACTCAGTGTTTATGCTATAAATTTGTTGTCTGTATTGACTATGTACCTCCATCTTTGAGGTGTGATGTCTTTATCAAACTTCATTCATAAAATTTCCTCACATAAAATTTGTAAGCATTCCATAGCAAAGTAGGTTGCAGTGACCTTTCAGTGTGTAAATGACTGCTCTTCAAAGAGGTAATTATCACTTTGTTCTTACAGGCTCACTTGCAGATCACACAAATCTATTCTAAAGAGAGAAGCATGAAATCCTTTCTATTATTTGATGATGAGTAAATCAAGCTGACATTTTGTTTTCAGAATTTGATTCAAACATATAGTCTAGAGAACCTTTTAAAGGAAAGGAGCATAGAAGGGGGACCACTCTTCCTGCCGAGCCAGCAATATATTGGTGACAACTCCAGTACCTCCAGTGGAGATGAGGATGATTTTATTATGGACTTGGTATGGTTCTTAAAGGTTCTATTTTAATAGCGTGAATTGTTTAACATGTCCTCAATATGTTTTCTGTCAAGATTTTCTACTTAGTGGACAGTTATTATTGTCTCACCTGTGTAAGTATGATGAGACATAAGTGTAAGTATGATGAGACATAAGTGTAAGTATGATGAGACACAAGTGTCACTTTTCTCTTGGTGATGCTATCATCATCAACTTTAAAGTTTTGTTTAAAAATGTTTGTGAGTCAGATATACATCATCACAAGAATGAAGGCAAGAAACCGGGTTCTATGGAACACTTCTTATTATTTAAATATATTAATAACTCAACATCTTGGAATGCTACTTGTCATGCTAGTTATTTAAATATCTGTACAAGTGGATATTACATATGGATTGTTGTTTTTTTTTTAAAAGTACCTTATTCTTGCATATTCCATTATTTAATGATGTTCTGCTTCAGGTCTGTTGAAAATCTATTCAGCAATGTGACTTCCTGCATGGATATTTTGTAGAAATTAGGCATTGAAGGTTATGTTTGATGTACTCTTTTTTGTTGTTTCAGCCTAGCATTAAAATCAACCTTAGTAAAGCCAGACCCCTTACCACTGCTCTAGCATACTTCCTTCAAGAGATCAACTCTACAACTCAAACCAACATCATCAACCCTAGTACCCTATTTGGACAAGTCTGCAAAGAGTAAGCTAAGTTTTACAGTATTCCCTTGCAATAATGAAACCTAATATATATATATATATATATATATATATATATATATATATATATATATATATATATATATATATATATATATATATATATCCCCACTCAGTTCATAATAGAGGCCCCCTTTAGAGCTTCCAAAACTAATCTTTCTATAGAATACTACTTTATGACAAGCATAGACCAGAAGAGCTTATGGTATGGCCTGTCATCAAACATTTGTGCATCCATTAACACAAGTTTGTTATTGCTACTCCTCATAAACTACTTGGAGGATTGTCATGAAACTTTACACACACATTCATCCCAAGGTGTAGTTGGTCCTAGATGAAAAAGGAGCTGCTCAGATATCCAATATGGCCACCACGGCAGCCATCTTGAAAATATTGTTATCGCAACTCCTGAATGGATGGTCATATCAACATGGGGTTTTCACCAGAAGACTTTGTATGATGTCTAGTTGGACCTAAATGAAAATGGTTTTGCGGAGACATCCAGTATGGCCATTTTGAAAATCTTGTTATCACTACTTCTCCTGAATGGATGGTTAAATTAACATAGGGGTTTGACTAAAAGACTTCTTATGATGTCTAGTTGGTCCTAAATTAAAATAGTGCAGATCTGTCCAATATGGCCACCATGGCAGCCATCTTGAAAATCTTGTTATTGCTTCTTCTAAACAGAAAGTCATATTGACATGAGGTTTTCACAAGAAGACTTCTTAAAGGGTATAATTAGTCATAAATGAAAATGGTTCTGCTTGGGCATCCAATATGGCTGCCATAGTAGCCATCTTGAAAATCTTATCACTACTCCTCCTGAATGGATGGCCATATCAAAATGGCATTTCCACTAAAAGACTTTTTATAATGTCTAGTTGGTCCTAAATAAAAATGGTGCTGATCTGATGTCCAGCATGGCTGCCATGACAGCCATATTGAAAATCTTGTTATCACTACTCCTCCAGAATGGAAAGTCATATCAGCTTGGGGTTTTCACCAGAAGACTTCTTATGATGTCTGGTTGGTTCTAAATGAAATTGGTTCTGCCTGGACATCCAATATGGCCACCAGAGTTGCCATCTTGAAAATCTTGTGCTACTCCACCTGAATAGATGGTCATATCAACATGGGGTTTTCACTAAAAGACTTTTTATGATGTCCAGTTGGTCCTAAATGAAAATAATGTTGATATGACAGTCAGTATGGCCACCACAGCAGCCATCTTGAAAATCTTGTTATTGCTACTTCTCCTGAATGGAAAGTCATATCAGCATGGAGTTTTCACTGAAAGACCTTTTATCATGTTTTGTTTGTCTTAAATAAAAATGGTGCCAATCTGATGTCCAATATGGCCACCACAGCCACCATCTTGAAAATCTTCTCAATAGATGGAAAGTCATATCAAAATTGTTTTTTTTCCAGAAGATTTCTTATGATGTCTGGTTGGTACTAAATGAAAATGGTGTAAATCTGACATCCAGTATGGACAGCATGGCAGTCATCTTGAAAATCTTATTGCTAAATGGAAAGTCATATCAAAATGGAATTTTCACCAGAAGACTAGTTATGATACCTAGTTGGTCCTGAATGAAAATGGTACCAATCTGATCTCAAATATGGCTGCCACAATGAACATATTGAAAATCTTGTCACTAATTCTCCTCAATGAATGGTCATATCAACATGTGGTTTTCAGCAAAAGTGTTCTAATGGTGTCTGGTTTGTTCTAAATGAATATGGTGCCGATCTTACATCCATTATGGCCACCACAGAGGCTAGTTTGAAAATCTTATCACTCAAGAATAACAGAGATGGTTTCAACACTCGGCAGTTATAAAGAAGAAATGGTCTTATCTTGAATTCCCTGAAATTCTTTCGGACAGTATAGTGTCAGTTCCTTCAAGGGACTCTAGTTCCTTAAGGAGCAGTTATACAGACACCAAATTGATTACTTAAGCAAGAGACCGCTTAAGTACACTTGAGATTAATCCCTTATCTTAAGGCAAATAATAAGTGTGCCTATAATTTTCTACAGTTTTTTTGTGGCAACCCATTGTCAGTTTTCTCTTGTCTCAAAGTTAACTGATGCATACATTATTTTCTTGAAGATTCTGTTTGGGCAACAAATTTACAGAAAATAGGTTAGGGTTAGTCAATTTGACTTTCTTTGTATTGTCCTAGATCATGTAGAACACCAGCCATGTGGCAGCGTTGTCAATTTTGATAATTATCTTACTATTCTGTACTCATCTAACACACTTGCCCTATTCTTTGCAAGAGGGAAGGCTACTTCTTCCAAATCTTAAGTCAGTCATGGACCTTACTTTAAATTGTTTTCTTTTTCCTCAGGGCCCAGATGTTCAAAGGCAACCAGCAACATGATAGCCATGAGCTTCTATGTCACCTGCTGGACATCATGCGATCTGAAGAAATCAAGGTAAATACACATTCATTTGATGATTGTTTTTAGACTAGAAGGACTAGAAGAAAAGAGAATTAATTTTTCTCTTGCCTATAAAGCATGGGCAAGACATAGATATATTTTTCCAGCAGTTTTGTTGTTGTTTGCATAGGCAAGATGTAGGTATATTTTTCCAACCGTGTTGTTGTTGTTTGCATAGGCAAGACATAGGTATACTTTTCCAACAGTGTTGTTGTCGTTCACATAGCTGTCCACATTATGTTTTTACATTTGGCTCAGTTTCTGACACTTTTGCATGTACAATCATGACACTTGATGGTTGTATTCATCATGGAGGGTAATGGTCATTAAAGACAAAAGGTCACAGTGACCTGTTTTTTGTGCTTCAGTTATTTTTGCTGGTTATTTAAAATATGCATCAATGGAACATGCAAAACATATAATTCTGCAGAAATCTGGTTAATCTTGGAAAGATTTGTATTGGAATGATACCTTTGTAGTCATTGTTCATTGCAAAAAATACAGCTAGAATTAGGTTGAACAAGTGCAATACTTGATGTGCTATACAGCTTGTGCACTCTGTTTGCCATCAGCAGAGAGCCTAAGTGAGTTTGGGTATACCAAAATAATGTCACACCTTGCCCATTTTTCCTTGTTGGTGAAGTACTGGTGGTGTGACCTAATTAGGTTTTCATAGACATGAAAGTCAGAGAGATTGATAAAATAGAAGCAAAGTCTAATATGGATCAGAAGCAACTGAGTTGAAATACACACCTCAGAATGAAATATGCACAATATAAATCATTTAAGGGCAAATTTTAGGATGCTTAGTTTTAATTAATTTGCACATAATGTGGGCAGTAAAAATACTTCCCAAAAAGTTGAGTACCATTGGCTGTGTTTTTACAAACATCCATCTGTAAACAGCAATAGACCCAGAATTGTTGTGGTCACTAAATCAGGATAGATCTATTTTGTTTGTTTTCTTTATGACTTAAAGCAGTTAGTGAAGACCTTGATCTGAAAATGTAGTATGCAATGTAGGTATTTACAAATCCACTTGCCTGACACCCAGGACAAACTCAAAAATCATCTCAGGCAAGCTGAAGTTTACAAGATATATTGAGGGGGGGGGTATTAGTTCATAATGCTTTATGTTCTTCAAGTTTTATGCTCCACGATCTTGCCATAGCACATATATCATTAATTTTATTTAGCTTTTATATGTACCACTTTCTTCTATTATGTAACTGCTTATAATTTCTTTTATCAGACGATATACTGTCAAAGTCTAATTTCCATCTTGTAGTCAGTATACAAGTCAGTCTTGCATTTTCTCATGCAGACATGATAATGTGAATATTTACTATTTGAAGCAAGTTTTGTCAAATAGGGTATACATATTTATAATTTAACTGTAATATTTGTAAGTATAAGGCATTAGCTGACTTTCAAGTCAAAACCTAGCCATGGGCTTGTCAAAGAGTCTTTTGATGCATGTTGCTGATTTCAAGGTGAATAGGTGATAATTGTTAATAATATAACTTGTGAGACTTCTTTGATAGGTGTGTTTGGAAATAAAAGGCACTTATCTCTATTGATTAGCCACCTGGATTCATTAAAAGTGCAATTGATCTACTGAAAATTTAGCACCCACAAGTGATGTTTATCATCTGCTATTGTTTACATGATAATTACAAGAGACTGGTACATACTCTTTAGCAGATAATTAAATGGACAAAAATAAGTGTTCTCAAATCATTCTCAAAAGTCAGCTTGTCAAAGACTGTTTTGATACATGCTGCTAATTTAAAGGTGACATGTTGAAGTGGAAGCAGGTGTGAGTTGACACAACACTTCCCAGAAGAAAGCAAAAAATGAATTTGTTGATATTGGAATATTTCAGTGATGGACTCAGTTTTACTTTGTTTTCTTACTTGATGGATATTTAAATCTGCATGTCAGAACTTAAGTGGAACAGTAGGTAAAGAAAAATGTTATGATATATTAAAACATCATTAAAATTTAGTTAAAACAGTTCTGTTCTTAGTTGTCTACTTTTTCAGTTCAGTGTCTTTTACCTAAACATCGCTCCCTCTGTCTGCCTGTCTGTCTCTTAAATCTAGCTATTTCCAAAACCCTTATATACCAATCCATTTATCTGTCTATATATATGTATATGTCTGTCTTTACTCTTCTAACTATATCTGCATTCTAAACCTTCCTTTTCTTGGCTATCTACATGTACTATTTACATATATCGTTTTTGGTAGCTTTAATTATTGGCATATGAATTTAAGGTGCAAACAAAGATTTTAAAAATAAAAAAGTTCTTAAGTTCTAAAAAATAAATAACTTGATTTCCTTAAAATATCTTATATTTTATTTGCCTTATTTTTTTAATTTAGGGATGATATTATGTTGTCATGTTTTGGGGCAAAGGTAATATTTGAGGATTTTGGGGCATGGGTAATATTTGAGGTTTTGGGGGCATGGGTAATATTTGAGGTTTTGGGGGCAAGGGTAATATTTGAGGTTTTGGGGGCAAGGGTAATATTTGAGGATTTTGGGGCATGGGTAATATTTGAGGTTTTGGGGGCAAGGGTAATATTTGAGGTTTTGGGGGCAAGGGTAATATTTGAGGTTTTTGGGGCAAGGGTAATATTTGAGGTTTTGGGGGCAAGGGTAATATTTGAGGTTTTGGGGGCAAGGGTAATATTTGAGGTTTTTGGGGCAAGGGTAATATTTGAGGTTTTGGGGGCAAGGGTAATATTTGAGGTTGTTAACAGTTTATTCGAAATGAAATTTGGATGGCATCAGCTCTAAATATGTAATACTCTTGCACTGATAAATAAAAAACACACTGTCTTGACCTCGTATATGCTCATATTATTGGAGCATATTATTTTATAATGTCTGTTTCTTTGACTGTCCATCAATCTGTTACCCATTTTTGTTTCTGCATAATAACTTGAGTTGTCTACAGTTACCAGACTTTGTAGATGGCTTGCAATTGGGCTAAGCATTTCATGTAAATTCTATGTCAAGGGAGGCAACTCAAATGAGTATTTGTGATAATAATTATCTCCCTTGTATATTGTTCCACTGAAACAATAGTAGAAAATGCTAATAAAGGTAATAAGAGTAAGTTAGGAAATAATGTTGCACATGTTAATATAAATTCTCTAGTGATATATAAAGAAAAGAAAATTAAGAAATGTATAAAGATTGTCTAGAGCATTATGTTTATGATGGTAAAAAAGACTATTAATAGCAATATGTCTGGAGTTATGTTCTTCTGTCTGATCTTGTGTAAATAAGTATATCTGTTCTAAGTCATCACTACTCTCAATGAAAACTCAGTCCAGTCAAATTTTGATTTTGAAATACATATTACCTCTTTCAGAGGGGCCAGGTTGGAGTGTTGAAGTATTTCAAGCTGATAGTAAACTCCAATCCCCAAACAGTTGATCATGATACCAGGGTGAAAGTCAGGCGTAAGTTTAATGATATATTTGTGTATATGTGTGTGTGTGTGTGTATATATATATATATACATTTCAAATACATTTCCTTATCATAATACATTAAGAGCACTCCCCCTATGTTGTAATTAAAGCCCTCACAGGTTTGTTTTAGCAATGGAAGTGGTAACAACTCAGTTTGCCAAGGTGGACATCAGATGGGAATGTTCTCCCCTGGATAGAAGGATTGGCACAAAATCACGTCCATGTGTCAGTGACTACTTCCACTTGTGCCAATAAAAGCACACTCTGTCTTGAGGCCCATCAGAAATATAGAATCTATTTGTGTCTTTTCATCAATTCATTGATTCTGTGGAGTTTTTTCATACCAGGGAATTATATTCTAGCTATATTTCTGTCAATTTCTCATACTATTGTAAATGAAAATTGTGCCAATATGGCTGCCACAGTGGTCATCTTGAAAACCTTGTTAGCACTACTCCTTCTAGATGGAAAGTCAAAGTGACATTGGGTTTTCATGAGAAGACTTCTTATTATGTATAGTTGCTCCTAAATGACAATGGTGCTTATCTGACATCAAATATGGCCACAATGCAGCCATCTTGAAAATCTTGTTATCGATACTCCTTCTAAACCGAAAGTTGTATCAACATGAGTTTTTTACCAGAAGAGTAATTATGAAATCTAGTTGGTTATAAATGAAAATGGTGCCAATCTGACCTCAGATATGGGGCCATGGCAGCCATCTTGAAAATCTTCTTGTTGCTACTCCTTCTAAATGGAAAGTCATATCAGCATTTGGATTTCAGCAGAAGACTTTTTATGGCATCTAGTTGGTCCTGAATGAAAATGATACTGATCTGACATCCAATATGGCCACCATGGCATCCATCTAGAAAATCTTTTTATTGCTATTCCTCCAAAATTGATGGTCATATCAACAAGGCGTTTTCACCAACAGACTTCGTATGATATTTAATTGGTCCTAAATGAAAATTGTGCCCTGCAGGCATCCAGTATGGCTGCCACAATGAACATATTGAAAACCTTCTTGTTGCTTATACTCCTGAATGGATGAACATATTGGCATGGGGTTTTCATGAAAAGTGTTCTAATGGTGTCTAGTTTGTCCTAAATGAAAATGATTCTGATCTTACATCCAATAAAGCCACCACAGCAGCAAATTTAAAAATCTTATCACTTAAGAATATTAGAGATGGTTTCAGCACTCAGCAGTTCAAAAGAAGAAATGGTCTTTTCTTGGATTCCTGGAAATTCTTTTCAGATAGTAGAGCATCAATCCCTTTGAGGGACTTTGTTTTTTTTTTGGCTAATAGGACAGGTTTAGCTAGGGGTAGAAAGTACTACTGGTTGTGATCACTAAATTATGAGATGTCCAGCAACTACAGTAGCTGAAGTAGTTCAAATATAACTTGCCAAATTAGAATCCCACTTTTGGAAAAAAATTGCCCAATTTTACAGCCTCTGAAAATCTGCTATACATATATTGTACACACAATATTTTAATAAGATATTATTACATCTGATGGATTTCTTCTTGCAATCAAGGACTGTAGATTTACAAATACTGTATATACTCGTGTATAAGTCTGATCCAAATACAAACAACATAGACCCTGATGTGCTGTTACATAATGCACGGTCAGATCAGGGTCTGTGTTGTTTGTTCTACTGATTAGTCCTTACAAACTGCATAGATCCAGATCTGCTGGCGCATTGTACGACAGCAGATCTGGGTCTATGCAGTTTGCATCGGGCTATACATGAGTATATATGGTAATGTTCATGTATATAATGACTTTGTGCCCTTTTTTATCATATTTAATTGTGTATTACAGTATTGGTAGCACTCCATGTATTGAGGAGAAACAGATTATCTCCTATGAATCCTCATACCGAATTTGTGTGTTTTAAATTAAAAATGACACGGTGGATATGTCCCATCAAAGTTCAGTGGTGACCATACTGTACTTGCACCCAGTTGCAAAAAGCTTAGACCCAGATCTGCCGTTGCATAATGCACCAGCAGCTGAGGCTCTGTTGTGTTCATTTTACTTGAGATTCAATAGTCTTATTCAACCAGATCTGATGTGTTGCTCCTTGAGATCTCTTGTAAAAAACTGAGTTTTCTTTGTACCAAAACAAGACGTTCCCAAATTTTGGAAAAGTGATTTGATTGGCTGATGAGATAGGATAACATGATACATTATTGTGATGATGAGATGATGTCATGTTTTGTGTAAACATGGACATTTTCATTGTCTGATTGAGAAACACCTCCTGCATCAGCATCTGTTTCCAAAGTGATCTTGAATGATATCCTTTGAAGCTTAAAACAGAATTTTGGCTTGAATGATTTCAGAGAGTATGTGTGGATGAATTTTGAGATCAGAAGAAATGTTTTTATAGTTTCAGTTATAGAAATTTTGACAGAAGTATTTGTTGGTTTTTAACAGCACTTTGAGCACATTATTGCTTATCTCATGCCGAGGCAATGGGAGCTACATGCCTTTCCCAAAGTGCACCAAGGCAGTTGACTTGGGCAGGTATTAAACCCATAACCATCGGATTACAAGTCCAATACTCTGCCAACTGAGCTACCATGGCCCCATTGACAATTTATCATGTGTTGGCAGATCTGGGTCTGTACTGTTCACAACTTTTTGCATGTTATACACAGATAAATAATGTAGATGGTGATAAATCATGTACTGTATTGGGGGATATTTTTAGTAGTGATAAAAAAATACACTGTATAGGGGGCATTTTTAGTGGTGATAAATCGTATACTGGATATGGCGCTTTTTTAGCAGTGATAAATCCTATATTGTAAAGGAAGCATTTTTAGCGGTGTTAAATTATATATTGTATAGGGGGCATTTTTATTGGAGATAAATCATATACTGTATATGGGTGCATTTTTAGCAGTGATATATCCTGTACTGTAAAGGAAGCATTTTTAGCGGTGTTAAATTATATATTGTATAGGGGGCATTTTTAGCAGTGATATATCCTGTACTGTACAAGGTGATAAATCATATACTGTATAGGGTGATAAATCATATACTGTATAGGGTGATAAATTATATACTGTATAGGGTGATATATTATATACTGTATAGGGTGATAAATCAAATACTGTATAGGGTGATAAATCATATTCTGTATAGGGTGATAAATTATATACTGTATAGGGTGATAAATCATATACTGTTGGGGTGATATATTATATACTGTATAGGGTGATAAATTATATACTGTATAGGGTGATATATTATATACTGTATAGGGTGATAAATCATATACTGTATAGGGTGATATATTATATACTGTATAGGGTGATATATTATATACTGTATAGGGTGATATATTATATACTGTATAGGGTGATAAATTATATACTATATAGGGTGATAAATCATATACTGTATAGGGTGATAAATCATATACTGTATTGGGTGATATATTATACACTGTATTGGGTGATATATACTGTATAGGGTGATAAATCATATACTGTATAGGGTGATAAATTATATACTGTATAGGGTGATAAATTATATACTGTATAGGGTGATAAATCATATAATGTATAGGGTGATATATTATATACTGTATAGGGTGATATATACTTCATAGGGTGATATATTATATACTGTATAGGGTGATAAATTATATACTGTATAGGGTGATAAAACATATACTATATAGGGTGATATATTATATACTGTATAGGGTGATATATTATATACTGTATAGGGTGATATATTATATACTGTATAGGGTGATATATTATATACTGTATAGGGTGATAAATCATATACTATATAGGGTGATATATTATATACTGTATAGGGTGATATATTATATACTGTATAGGGTGATATATTATATACTGTATAGGGTGATATATTATATACTATATAGGGTGATATATTATATACTGTATAGGGTGATAAATTATATACTATATAGGGTGATATATTATATACTGTATAGGGTGATAAATTATATACTGTATAGGGTGATAAATCATATACTGTATAGGGTGATATATTATATACTGTATAGGGTGATATATTATATACTGTATAGGGTGATATATTATATACTGTATAGGGTGATAAATTATATACTGTATAGGGTGATATATTATATACTGTATAGGGTGATATATTATATACTGTATAGGGTGATATATTATATACTGTATAGGGTGATAAATTATATACTATATAGGGTGATATATTATATACTGTATAGGGTGATATATTATATACTGTATAGGGTGATATATTATATACTGTATAGGGTGATATATTATATACTATATAGGGTGATATATTATATACTGTATAGGGTGATAAATTATATACTATATAGGGTGATATATTATATACTGTATAGGGTGATAAATTATATACTGTATAGGGTGATAAATCATATACTGTATAGGGTGATATATTATATACTGTATAGGGTGATAAATCATATACTGTATAGGGTGATATATTATATACTGTATAGGGTGATATATTATATACTGTATAGGGTGATATATTATATACTGTATAGGGTGATAAATTATATACTATATAGGGTGATATATTATATACTGTATAGGGTGATATATTATATACTGTATAGGGTGATATATTATATACTGTATAGGGTGATATATTATATACTGTATAGGGTGATATATTATATACTGTATAGGGTGATATATTATATACTATATAGGGTGATATATTATATACTGTATAGGGTGATATATTATATACTGTATAGGGTGATAAATTATATACTATATAGGGTGATATATTATATACTGTATAGGGTGATATATTATATACTGTATAGGGTGATATATTATATACTGTATAGGGTGATATATTATATACTGTATAGGGTGATATATTATATACTGTATAGGGTGATATATTATATACTGTATAGGGTGATATATTATATACTGTATAGGGTGATATATTATATACTGTATAGGGTGATATATTATATACTGTATAGGGTGATATATTATATACTGTATTGGGTGATAAATCATATAGGGATCATCCATAAAGGACATCCGCAAAGATGGGGGAGGGGGGGTTCGTTCAAATGCGGACGACTGCGGACAAGGGGGGAGGGGGTGTAAAGGACCTTGCGGACGTCCGCCAGCTATTATTTTTTGTTATGATATTCTGTGTTGAACAGCTGCTTTAGGCCTACTGCGTGTATTCCAGTATGTTTTGCGGACGTCCTTTATGGGTGATCCCTAAGTATAAATTATTTGTTAATTTCAATTTGTACGATTCGTGCCACAGAATATAAATGAATGGGTTGGCATTAATACATAGGTCTGGCTCCCAGTGCCTGAGGTTGATTACATGGCCCAAATATTGGCCCTGCGGACCTGAGCGAGTATACAAATAGCCAAGTAAGATGCACCAGCTATTACACTGCCAGACCATAGAGCAGTGTATAATGCTAGATGGGGACATCCGCAGCCCGGGGGGGGGGGGAGGGGGTAAGCCACATGCGGACAAAAGCGGACAAGGAGAGAGGGGGGGTAGGAAAACAGGTATTATCTGCGGACATCCATTTTTGGACAACCCCATACTGTATAGAGTGATATATCATATACTGTATAGGGTGATAAATCATATACTGTATAGGGTGATATATTATATACTGTATAGGGTGATAAATCATATACTGTATAGGGTGATATATTATATACTGTATAGGGTGATAAATCATATACTGTATAGGGTGATAAATCATATACTGTATAGGGTGATAAATTATATACTATATAGGGTGATATATCATATACTGTATAGGGTGATATATTATATACTGTATAGGGTGATATATTATATACTGTATAGGGTGATAAATCATATACTGCATAGGGTGATATATACTGTATAGGGTGATACATTATATACTGTATAGGGTGATAAATCAATGGATGATATATTATATACTGTATAGGGTGATAAATTATGTACTGTATAGGGTGATAAATTATATACTGTATAGGGTGATAAATTATATACTGTAAAGGGTGATATATTATATACTGTATAGGGTGATAAATCATATACTGTATAGGGTGATAAATCATATACTGTATAGGGTGATAAATCATATACTGTATAGGGTGATAAATCATATACTGTATAGGGTGATAAATTATATACTGTATAGGGTGATAAATCATAGAATGATATATTATATACTGTATAGGGTGATATATTATATACTGTAAAGGGTGATAAATTATATGCTGTATAGGGTGATAAATTATATACTGTATAGGGTGATAAATCATATACTGTATAGGGTGATAAATTATATACTGTATAGGGTGATATATTATATACTGTATAGGATGATATATTATATACTGTATAGGGTGATAAATTATATACTGTATAGGGTGATAAATCATACAGTATAGGGTGATAAATCATAAACTGTATAGGGTTATATATTATATACTGTATAGGGTGATAAATCATATACTGTATAGGGTGATAAATCATATACTTTATAGGGTGATATATTATATACTGTATAGGGTGATAAATTATATACTGTATAGGGTGATAAATCATAGGATGATATATTATATACTGTATAGGGTGATAAATTATATACTGTATAGGGTGATAAATCATATACTGTATAGGGTGATAAATCATATACTGTATAGGGTGATAAATCATATACTGTATAGGATGCATTTTTAGCGGTAGAGAAATTTTTGTGATTTTGCAGCCTTAGAGTGATGTTGTGAAAATAAATTCCATAAAAATTTGTCATCTTATATATTATAATCTCTCTGGATCTCTAACTGCCTAAACATTACTAGCCACCATTTAAAAGCTACATTATTGGTCAAAGTTGCAAACCTGTATATTCATGAAAAATTTAATTTATACATTAAATAAAATGTACCTAATTTTTTTCCATAACAGAATATGGTCATCAGGTTAAGCACACATTTGTGGATGCTTTGTTTGGAGGCTGTCTCGTTAGCACTGTAATGTGTGAAGAATGCAAATATGTAAGTATATCTTTAGCTCTACTCATCATAGACCAGAAAAGCTTATGGGATGGTTATCAATCATCAGTCATCTGTCCTTCTGTTAGCACAAGTTCATGATCTCAACTCCTAAACTACATGGAGGATATTGCCATGAAACTTTACACACACATTTATCCCGAGGTATAGTTGGCCCTAAATGAAAATGGTGCCACTCTGACATCCAGTATGGCCACCATTGTGATCATCTTGAAAGTCTTGTTATTACTACTTCCCCTGGATGGATGGTCATATTGACATGGGTTTTTTTACCAAAATATTTAGTAAAATGTCTAGCTGGTCCAGATGAAAATGGTGCTTATCTGACATCTAATATGACCACCATGGCAGTAATCTTGAAAATCTTGTTATCACTATACCTCCTAAATGGAGTTTTCACTAGAAGACATATGGTATCTATCTATTTGGTCTTAAATGAAAATGGTGCTGATCTGATCTCCAGTATGGCTGAAATAGTGGCCATCTTGATAATCTTGTTATTGCTACTCCCCTTGAATAGATTGTTATATCAACATTTGGTTTCACCAAAATGCTTTTTATGAAGTCTAGTTGGTCCTATATGAAAATGTCTTGATTTGACCTCCAATATGGCCACCAATCTTGAAAATTGTTTCATTGCTACTTCTCCTGGCTGGCTGGTCATATCTACAATGGGTTTTCACCTAATTACTTCATATGATGTCTGGTTAGTCCTAAATGAAAATGGTGCTGATCTGAAATCCAATATGGCCACCATAACAGCCAGCCTGATCATCTTATCGCTACACATACTAAAAGGAAAGTCACCTTAACATGGGGTTTTCACCAGAAGACTTGTTATGGTGTTTAGTTGGCCATTAATGAAAATGATGCTGATATGACATCCATTATGGCCATAGTGACCATGTTGAAACTCTTGTGATCACTACATTTCCTGAATGGAAGATCGTACTGACATAGGATTTTCACCAAAAGACTTATGTTGTCTAGTTTTGTCCTAAATGAAAATGGTTCTGATCTTGTCTCCAACATGGTTGCCACAATGGTCATCTTGAAAATTTTGTTATTGCTAGTCCTTCTAAATGAATGGTCATATGACATGGGGTTTACACCAAAGACTTCTTATGATGACTAGTTGGTCCCAAATGAAAATGGTGCTGATTTTACATCTCATGGCCACCACGGTGGCCATATTGTAAATCGTGTTATCACTCAAGAATATCAGAGATGGTTTCAACACTTAGCAGTTAAAAAGAAGAAACAGTCTTATCTTACCATAAAAAAAATACTCCTTGATAACTTTTGGAAGTCAATGAAAAGTCCTTAGCTCTTTGGGGCTGTATGAATCAAATACTCACTCTTTTAGTGCTGGTAGACATGTGCTCTCTCTCTCTCTCAGTCAGGTTAAGTTCAGTAGACATGATGGCACTAACATGGCAATATTCAGAAGTGCTGGTTACATGTCACAGAAGCAGTGCCCTCTGCAAGAAAATGGCAAACCTCCTGCTTTGGGAAAATTGAGATATTTAAGGCTGATTTTCTCCTAAACTGGTGGACTGTTTGTGCGCAAATTGTACAGATGTAATAAATAAAGTGAACTCTATCAATTGAATTTATTTTATACCTTCTTACCCTGGATTTTCGCTTTAATTGATGTCGTGGTTACGAATAGTATCCCAATTCTTCAGATAGCTACTTATAAATGCAATTTTATTTCTTATTTCTTCTGAAGTTGAAAAAGTTTCAACCTTTGTAACTTTGTGTTGTTTTCTAGATCTCCCAGATTTTAGAACCATTCCTGGATTTGTCTCTGCCGGTTATGGAAGAAAAGGTGAGATTTTTACAGTATAAACTGCAGTAAATTCACTATTTTTCATGGAGTACCAATTCAGTTGTAATTCATAGTTGCTTGAAAATATGCATTTAAAGACCCAGCAAACAATGAAATAGTATGAACCTACCCTTAATCCACAAATTTATGTACTAATGAAAATTTACATTTTTTGGAACAATTTGAAAATTGACACAAAAATAAATTAATTTACAGTATTGAATTTGACATAGATAATGCCTTGACATTTTTAAAAATTCTTGAATTCCTCTTTCAAGAAACTTCAAAATATAAAGAAGGAATTCTTTATTAAACCAAAAAGTAATCTTATTATCTAAATTCTCATATTTGTCTCACCTGCGCAAGCATAATGATATATAGGAATCACTTCTCTGGTGGCCATAATGGAGACAGTGTCAATAATATTAACATTTTGTGTTAAAGTTTTGTATTAAAGTATTTTTAAGTCATGTACAAGATGTATAAGTCACCACATCAATATGTGTGAGACACCAGAGACTCATTACCTTCGCTGATTGACTCATTACCTTCACTGATTGACATTTATTTGATTAAAGGTCCAATGTATTCTAAGGGTTAAAAAGATCCTTTACAGTTAAATGAATGATATAGGGCCTAGATGGTAGACACTTGACTTTGAAATTCATTATCCTACATGTTACTTTCTATATCCATAGACCAGATCAGGCCAACAGCTGAGCTGTTGTGAGTGTAATTATACAGTTAGCAAGAACTTGCTGTCCAGTCAACTTAAATGAACTTGGATTTAATTTGAAAATTACATTTACTATCAGACATAATCAGATGACCAAATCAAAGACAATTGATAGTAAAGAAAACTTGGAAGATGATAAAGATGCACGGGTACTGAAAGGAATTGAGGGGGCAGCAACCAAAGAGGTCTGCAAATACATGAACAAGAGAAAGAGGAGGCAGGCAAAAAAGCTGGCGAAGGTATCAGATATGGCTATCTAGTGAAATACTTGCACAGCTTCAGATATCTTTCTTCCTTCTCTTACCTTGGTACTATCTATTTTAGATAAAATTGTTTCTCTACATAGCTTGCACAACTTCTTGCTGTCTTCCTTCTTTAACCACAGTAATGTTCATTTTGGATAATAAAACAACTCTACATAGCTTGCACAACTTCTTGCTGTCTTCCTTCTTTAACCACAGTAATGTTCATTTTGGATAATATAACAACTCTACATAGCTTGCACAACTTCTTGCTATCTTCCTTCTTTAACCACAGTAATATTCATTTTGGATAATGTAACAACTCTACATATGTCATATCATTCAAGTGCAACCATTATACATTTATAAGTGAAACCTACACTTGCTGTTTCTTCAGCTAATTTTGACTGTGCTATTAAACTTTAATACAATAACTCTGTTTATCATTCAGTCAGATGTAATGAAGTATCGAATATATTACTAAGTATATCATTTGGTCTATCAGTGTTAAATATAACATTTTGCCTTCGTTAAAAAAAAAAATTCTGATATAATTTTGGGGTACCTTGGGATTTGATGTATTCAGTGTTTACTGTATATACATATTTCTTCACTGAATACATTCCCAATCACATTAATGTCAGGAAATAAGCTCTGCTACCTCAAATCCAGCAATCCCAGAAAGAGAAAAAAAATTTCATCTTTCCCATCTATATATTGTGTGGACAAAGGGAGAAAACTCTTACCACATTACCAACACTAGTTGGCTACCCATCAACAAGTTTTTTTTACCAGTTTAAGCTTTAGCATAAAATTGTCCCACATTGCCTCTGTGCATCCTTCAAGATCTTTTTTCAATTCATTCATCAATAAGTGTGGTATAATATTGTGTTTTAAGGTTTCTGCAAAGGACCAGTAACCTTTTTTGTGATTTTTAGTGAATAGTTTTTCATATTTTTCAAAGTTTGTGAGCTTCATACTCCTGATGTGGTAAGTATCATGCAGTATTGGTACCATGTGAGTGGGTTGTGTGTATGTAATTTCTGACCAATCTCAATCTCATTTGTATCCCTCAAATACGAATTACATGGATTATCGAGCTCTCAGTGTTGATCTCAAACAGCATGTGGGTTTCTGTGAGAGATTTTCTGCAGCTCCTTGGTTTACTAAATGCAGTGGCAGATTTGATTCCTCTAAGCGACCTTTTGTATGTGCCCTCTGCAGTTGGCACTGATGGATTAGTACTGCCTCAAGTCACCATGGTAAGTGACAACTGGAGCCCAGAGGAGAAGGCACTTCATACAGACCTTGTTGAAATGAAGGCTGTAATGAATGCCATTCATTGTTGGAGAGATCACTTGTGTGGGAAAGTGATCCTGGTAATGTTGAACAACTCTGTAGTGGTTGCTTACCACCTCCGTCAGGGGGAGGACCAAATCACCCAACGTATGTATCTTGGTCAAGGAGGTTTTTATGCTGGTGCTTCTGGCACAAGATAACAGTCCAGATTAGACACATTCCCAGCAGACTCAGTATTTTGGCTGATTCTTTGTCAGGAAGGGGCCAGACACTGCCCACCGAGTGGTGACTTCAGCTGTTTGATCTTTCAGCAGATTTGTGCACTTTGGGGCATCCGACAATAGATCTTTTGGCGATGAGGTGGAATCACAACCTATCCACCTTTGTCTCTCCTGTCCTGTATTCAGAGGTTTGGGCCATGGATTCTATAGCAGTTAGTTGGGATGGGGTGGGGCTACACCTTCCCTTCAACTGTTTTCATTCCAAGAGTCATTCAGATAATAAGGAACCAGACTTGCAAAGTGGTTTTGGTGACCCCTCTCAGATGGACAAGTTGTGGATCAATGATCTGCTCGACCTAGTGATAGATGTCCCCAGAGAAATCCCAGTAAAATTCAACCTGCTCCAACAACCCCACTTGCAGTTGTTTCATCCCTTCCCAGACAGGCATCTTCCTTCATGCTTGGCTCTTGTCAGGAGAGCCTTGCATGGAAAAGAGTTTCAACCTTGAATCATGGAGAGAATCTCAAAAGCAAGATGGCCCGCCACTTTGAAGGATTATGAGGGGAAGTGGCAGATTTTCAGAGACTGATACAGAGACAGCAACATGATCTCTTTGAATGCTCAATCTCTCAGCTGGCTACCTTTTTCCTCTGGTTTTCTGAGGAGAAAGATTAGCTCCTGTTACTATCAGGGGATGTCATGCCAATGTTTCCAAAACATTCAGATATCTTGGCATATAGACTTAATGGCCAACTTTGACCTGAAAGACCTAAATCACTCACCTTGTTTCATAAGTGGAATCTTTCATTGGTTTTGACTCAACTCAGATAAGTTTTGAGTCCTTAATGAGAACCTCACTGAAGCTGCTATCTTACAAGGCATGCCTACTGATATTGCAAGCTGCTATCTTACAAGGCATGGATACTGATATTGCAAGCTGCTATCTTACAAGGCATGCCTACTGATATTGCAAGCTGCTATCTTACAAGGCATGCCTACTGATATTGCAAGCTGCTATCTTACAAGGCATGCCTACTGATATTGCAAGCTGCTATCTTACAAGGCATGCCTACTGATATTGCAAGCTGCTATCTTACAAGGCATGCCTACTGATATTCAAGCTGCTATCTTACAAGGCATGCCTACTGATATTGCAAGCTGCTATCTTACAAGGCATGCCTACTGATATTGCAAGCTGCTATCTTACAAGGCATGCCTACTGATATTGCAAGCTGCTATCTTACAAGGCATGCCTACTGATAATGCAAGGCTTGACATGCAGGATGAGCGAGCTGCACACCCTTTTCAATGGATCTGAATTGTCCCTGTTTCAGATCAGAAGGTTCCGTGGTCCCAATTACACAATCAGTTTCATAGCTTAGAACCGGTTTCAGTCTGTGGTCAATCAGCAAGTGGTCATCTGCTCTCTCTCCTCCATCGACATGTCTAGAGGGCAGTGATGCTAAACCCACTCTGTGCTCTAAAGCATTACTCGAATCAGAGAAGAGCCATGGGTCCCAATGTCTTTATTTTCAGGTCAAGGCAGGAAATATATAATCCCTCAAGCCCTGGTGTTGTGAAGTGGGTAATACACTCACTGTATTCTGAATTGTCACAGGATCATAAAATTAGAGTTATCTTGACAAGTCTTGAATTTGAATGCAGCATTTCAAGCTGTGATACAATTGAAGCCATTGGATGGCTTGCAGTCTGTGATACAATTGAAGCCATTGGATGGCTTGCAGTAAGTGTTACAATTGATGCAATTGGATGGCATGCAGTCAGTGTTACAATTGAAGCCATTGGATGGCTTGCAGTCAACCTTTTTCACTTTTTTTCTCAAGATTTAGATTGTAGAGATACAGATTGAATCTGGTGGGTCCAATGGCTGTGCTCCAGACAACCATCAGACCCATTTGAGGTCAGTGCAATCTTCTTAAGGGCATGGGTTTACTGCTTTTGCTAGATTCACCCAAAGTTCTTTGTTCAGTAAGGAAAGGTCACTCTTTTCTCTTTATCTGTGCATTGTTGTCACATGTTATGTGACCATTTATTGTGCTTTCTTCATATTAGGAGAGCAGTTTATTCTTACAGGGAATTCAGCCAGTCTTCCCTCGAAGGATGCAGATGGTAGAGGTTGGATTCTCATGCATTTCCTTCTCTTACCTATTTTCCTAATGTTAATGTGATCAGTGAATGTATTCAATAGAGAAAGTAAATTTGTTTGTAAGATCACATTAACGTGATCAGTGAATGTATTCAGTGGAGAAAGTAAATTTGTTTGTAAGATCACATTAATGTGATTGGGTAAGTATTCTCTGAGAAACATAATTTACCAAAAAAAAATCTTTCTGTTGGGACACAAGACATGTATACTGGTTCTGCCATCCATATAATATGGCTAAAATAGTACTTCTTCCATTCATTTGACGGTTTTCTTGCTAATTTAGACAAAATACTGAGATTATGCTCTGGCGGTACATTAGTATTAAACTTTCACATATTTGCTCTTTTTTCATTTCAGAGAGCTAGTAAAACATCTCTTAATAATATTATCCCTGTGGAAGGGAAGAAGGAAGGTGAAAAGGAGGAAGGAGACAGAGAGGAAGAAGAGGATACCAAAGATATGAAGGAAGGAAAATATGGTTAGTAGAGAATGTCATAGAGTACCAAGTAACTCTGAAATGCTTTTATTTTTTTATCTAACCATAATAGCAGGATAGTTTGACAAAAGACTTACTATTTAGCAACGTTACCATTTTTTCTCATCATATAAACTTTGTTAATATTTTTGTGTTTAATAGTTTTTCCTGTTATATGACGTATATAATTTCATGGTTTGTAAGCAAGATTTGTGTCATGTTTTCATTCTTCTTTATTCTGAACAGATGCTGATATAGAAGACAACTTGGAGAATGACATAATCAAGTATAACCACTCTCGTGATGCTTCCATGCTCAGTGATTCTGGATTGGTTGGCAGTGCAGAAGATAGTGTGGAACTATCCCAAAGTCATGTACACATTGCCACTCGCATGAGCTTGTCAGCACCAGCTGAAACTACACCTAATCCAGTCATCTCTTTGGATTCAGGATCAGCATCTAAGATGGCTGACCATTTGAAGGACAGGATTTCTACAAGTCATGGTGCAATAAAAGATGTCAGTGTTATCTACATGGTGATGCCCAATGGTAGATGTTTTGCTGTAGAGGAAACAGAGGATGCAGATGAGTCCAGGAAGGAAAGTCCTATTGCTGATGGAGAGATGTATTCCTCTGATGCAAAGTGCAAAATGCCACCACAGTTGGACTTTAGCAATTGTGCAAATGATGATCTAGGAGGGCAGACATCATTTGTCCAACCTGGTTGCTCAACTGCAGCAGATTCCAAAGATAAATTAAAAGTCACTGTACATGTGGAATATATAAATGAACCAATGGCAAATGGTTATCTTGTGAGTGGTGATACAAGTTCTGAGGAACCGATGGAACTCGAGGCAGCTGCCAGCGGCAGTCTGTTGTCTTCTTGTAATTACAAACAGTCAGGTATTGGGGAACAGATCATTTCAGATGTTACAGCAGGAACCAACACCTCAAGTGTCAGTGAGACTGGTTCTTCATCTGTTTCACAAGATTCATCCCAGAATATGCAAAGGTTGATTATTCAGTACCAGTCAAGTGAAGAGTCTGTGAAAGTAAAGGATTTAGATGTACCAGTCAACTCTAGTCAGTCTAATGTTTCAAATGATACAGGAACATCTACACAAGGAGCTGGAAGTATGGACTCTGCCACTGTAGGTAACAATGAAATTCCACTTAAAACTGGAAATGGTGAAGATGTGTCCATTTCATTCAATGTGCAATACATAAGGCCATCAGTGCTAGAGGATCCACGGCCAGTTAGATCACGCAAAGAGATTTGGAGAGAGGGGCAGAGAAAATCTGTCTTGACTCTAGCACCAAGATATCACTCAACTTCCCATGAATGCTCCCTTGAGTCTTGTCTCAATCTGTTCACTTCTCCAGAACTTCTGACTGGAAACAACAAGTTTGGTTGCAAGAATTGCACAAAACTTAAGTACAAGTTAAATCCTAACAAAGGTAAGTTTTCTTCCCTTTCCTCCTCCCCACCAGCAGTTTTTATATCTTCACTTCTTTTAATCCCCACCTACAGTTTTATATATGTACTTCTTTTATCCTTACCCCATCCCCATTCCAGTTTTTATATTCGCAGTTCTTTTACAAATATATTGTAACTGAGATCCATCGGAGTGTCCATTACTCAGTTCTCCTTGTAAGTGAACTCCTTCTACACCGATTGAGGAGGAGTCACCATATTTGGAATGATGCTATAGATAGCTGAGTAGGTGACAGTGATGGTATGAGATCCTGGATGCAACCTCCTAAGAAGGTGGGGGTGGGGGTGGCAGAGTCAAAGGTCACATTTTCATAGGCAATATCAACTCTGCCTTGTAACCAAAACTCCAAATACACCAATTTAATGAGGGTGATGTATTTTAGTATGATATTGGTATGAAGTTTCAGGAGGATAAATAGATGACATTGAAGGATTCAGAACTTGATTGCTGCCCAGGAAGGTGGGGGTGGGAGTGGGTGGTACTTGGGAGGGTGGGTAAAAAAGTTTAAAAGTCTGGACATTTTTCATGGCTTTCATATCTGGTGTACTTTTTGAAAAACAACATGGGACTTTGTGATCTTGACCTGACTGTGCGTGTATGCATTGATGCACATGTACATGCATAAAATCACTTCACTCCATCTTAACTCAATAACATAGAGACCTAATATGTATGGGATATAGAGATCTGATACCCAAGGGATATGGAGATCTGATACCCATGGGATATAGAGATCTGATACCCATGGGGTATAGAGATCTGATACCCTTGGGATATAGAGATCTGATACCCATGGGATATGGAGATCTAATACCCATGAGATATAGAGATCTGATACCCATGGGGTATAGAGACCTGATACCCATGGGATATAGAAACCTGATACCCATGGGATATAGAGATCTGATACCCATGGGATATAGAGATCTGATACCCATGGGATATAGAGATCTGATACCCATGGGATGTAGAGACCTGATACCCATGGGATATAGAGATCTGATACCCATGGGATATAGAAACCTGATACATTTGAGATAGAGATATCTGATACCCATATTTATAGAGACCTGATAAGCATGGGATATAGAGACCTGATACCTATGAGATATAGAGACTTGATACCCATGGGATATAGAGACCTGATACCTATGAGATATAGAAACTTGATACCCATGGGCTGTAGTGACCTGATACCCCTTGGATATAGAGACCTGATAAGCATGGGATATAGAGACCTGATAAGCATGGGGTATAGAGACTTGATACCCACTGGGATGGATACAAAGCCCTGATAAGCATGGGGTATAGAGACCAGATAAGCATGGGGTATAGAGACCTGATACCTATGAGATATAGAGACTTGATACCTATGGGATATAGAGACCTAATATCCACGAGATATAGAGACTTGATACCCACTGGGATACAGAGCCCTGATACCCATGGGCTATAGAAACCTGATACTATGGGATATAGAGCCCTGATACCCATGGGATGTAGAGACCTTATACCCATGGGATATAGAGACCTAATATCCACGAGATATAGAGACTTGATACCCACTGGGATACAGAGCCCTGATACCCATGGGCTATAGAAACCTGATACTATGGGATATAGAGCCCTGATACCCATGGGATGTAGAGACCTGATACCCATGAGAGATAGAGAGCTGATACCTATGAGAGATAGAGACCTGATACCCATGGGATGTAGAGACCTGATACCCATGAGAGATAGTGACCTGATACCCATGTGCTGTATAGACTTAATACCCATGTGATATAGAGACCTGGTACCTATGGGGTATAGAGACCTGATACCCATGTGAGATAGCGACCTGATACCTGTGTGCTGTATAGACTTAATACCCATGTGATATAGAGACCTGATACCCAGGGAATATAGAGACCTGATATCCATGGGATATATTTGGAAAGGTGTGTAAATGTGCACCATGTTCCTGTAATTTTCAACTCCCCACCATGATGAGAGTGCAGACGGATATGGGATTTAAATGAATACAAACAAAATCATAGGCTTATTGCTCAGTGCTTGTGTTGTCAGGAAAATGTTGTAAATAATTCTGAATAACAATATGATCACAATTTTATGTAAATATGATGCTCTTCCGGCCTACTACATGGTAACTTTTCTAAATATTTGTTTAAAAAGTATATGCCATTTTGAAAAGAATTTAAACAGGTTGTTCAACAATGGATATACAGATATTCTTAATATTTTTCTTATAGAGGAGATAAAAACAGTCTACTCCAATGCCAACAAGAAGTACCTAATAATCCAGCCACCAGCTGTACTGACCCTGCATTTGAAACGCTTTGAACAGGTAGGTTGCTGATTTTAAAAAGCAGTGGAGATATTTTAAAATCCTCTGTCTGTCCATTAATCATCCTATCACTCTATCTCCACTTAAACTTCTAGATGGAAATTCACCAGACTTGGTATCCAATTATTAGGGTTCCCTGGAGAGAGGGTCAAAAGGTCCATGATTATACACCAGCTTTTTGGTAGACCCTGTCTGTCCATGCATCTGTCCATTAACTTTTCCTTGCCCACATGATAACTTAAGTTGTGCAACACGTACCTATGCCAAACTTAACAGGAAAGTTTTTGATGAAAGAAAAAAGAATATTGGTTTTGGGGTCAAAAGGTCAACAGTCCAGGTCACTGACTGAAAGAAAAAATTGTTTCCTTATAATAACATTTGTTCTATATCACAGGTTTGGTGTAAACTTTGTGAATGACTTACACTTGGGTTATGGAAAAAGCCTATTGATCTTGGGGTCACAAGGACAAAAGTCAAGGTCACTGTGACTAAAAGAAGAAAAATGGTTTATGCACAGCAACATCAGTTTTACACCTCATACTTAGACTAAAGTTTGTGGATGGTTTGCACTTGGGATAAGGAAGAAGCTTATTGATTTGGGGGTAAAAAATTCGATGTACAAGGTCACTGTTACTGAAAGATGATTAAAGTTTCTGCACAAATATATCAGTTCTTGACTATGCACCATCATCAAAGATTGTAGATAACTTACAGGTTGGGTAAAAAAAGCCTGTTGATTTTGGGATCAAAAGGTCAAATGTCAAGGTCACTGTGACTGAAAGAGGAAGGATGGTTTTTGCATTATAACTTTAGTTTTAGATCACATACCTTTATTAAAGTTTGTGAAGGGCTTGCACCTAAGGTATGGATGAGGCCTATTGATTTTGGGGTAAATAGGTCAAAGGTCAAGATCATTGTGGCCCAAAGAAAAATGGGCTTTGCAGAATAACTTTTGTTCTTGAGTAAGTTCATTTAACAAACTTTGTGGATGATTTGCAATTAGACTAATGAAGAAACATTTGGGATCTAAAGGTCAGAGGTCATGGTCATGGTAAGTCTAATAAAAAAATAATGAGTTATGCACAGTAAGTTTAGTTCAAGACCTCATACCTTGGTCCAGGTCACTGAGATTTATTGGATAATAATCTCCAGAGTCAACCATACTCTACTAGTGCCTACACAGAGGACTATTAAACACAGGGTGGACATATCATGTGCTGGTCACTGTACTCTTGTTTTATTAAAGAGTCAGCAAATCATTCAAATTCATTATTCAAAGGGACATCCACTTTTAAAACTGACCCATTGATAGCACATGAAACAAGCAAAAAATTTTTGTTTGTGCCATCAGTAAATCAAACATACCATCCTCCATCATCCAGACCCTGACTGACCAAGCTTTTACAAATGTCTTTTCTGCACTGCATATGGGGTGAATAAAACTGGTAAACCTTTCTCTGATTTTGAGTTAGTTTGTAACATTCAGCTAAGGAATGGTTTAGATTTATGATAAAATTACAACAGTCATGGAATTGCATAGGTCCTCAACTCCATAGTTTGTTTCCTGAAGGCACCAATACAAATACAGACACTTGAGTCCTTATTCACAAGCATTCTTGCTGATGGTAGCACAGATCCAACCATGCTTGAACAAGATCTAGTCTATGTAAGGTATGTCTTACCTGTAGACAAGATGTCCATCACCAGAATGGTATAACTGATGTTCCACTGGCTAGTGCCTCAGCAGATGTTGTTTATGGTTCAGTCAGGGTTGTGTTAGAAAATGTTGGCATTAAATTAGATTCTTTGAAACCAAATCCAGAAAAGTTTGTGAGTCATCCATCACTTGTTTGTGTAAATTTTGATGGAGTGTCGGTGAAATTTAGGGTCAAAGGGGCTGGCATTGTGCAGTTAAAGGAGGATGTACCAAATATTATGGCATACACTGTCTGGCTCATAAATTAGAACTGGCTGCATTAAATACAGATAAGAAGTCATCATGTATACCAGCATTGGAGGATAACTTTAAAGGCATATTTTAATTTGACCATTTCTCAACTAAAAGGAGGCATAAATTGAAAGAAGTAGCAAATGTGATGGAAATTTATCTGCCACATTGCAGCTTCATCAAACAGGTACAGTGGCTAGTAAGGAAGGAGTCCTATTTCCATGGCTAGTAAGGAAGGAGTCCTATGTTCCAAGCTAGTAAAGAAGAAGTCCCATTTTCATGGCTAGTAAGGAAGGAGTCCTATTTCCATGGCAAGTAGGGAAGGAGTCCTATGTTCCAAGCTAGTAAAGAAGAAGTCCCATTTTCATGGCTAGTAAGGAAGGAGTCCTATTTCCATGGCAAGTAGGGAAGGAGTCCTATGTTCCAAGCTAGTAAAGAAGAAGTCCCATTTTCATGGCTAGTAAGGAAGGAGTCCTATTTCCATGGCAAGTAGGGAAGGAGTCCTATTTCCATGGCTTGTAAGGAAGGAGTCCTATTTCCATGGCTAGTAAAGAAGGAGTCCTATTTCCATGGCTTGTAAGCAAGGAGTCCTATTTCCATGGCTTGTAAGGAAGGAGTCCTATTTCCATGGCTAGTAAAGAAGGAGTCTTATTTCCATGGCTTGTAAGGAAGGAGTCCTATTTCCATGGCTAGTAAGGAAGGAGTCCTATTTCCATGGCAAGTAGGGAAGGAGTCCTATTTCCATGGCTTGTAAGGAAGGAGTCCTATTTCCATGGCTAGTAAGGAAAGAGTCCTATGTTCTATTGAGAAGAATCCGGAGGCAATTATAGTACATCATAAGCATGCACTGCTGCTGGCAACCATGGTGATGATGCAAACAAAACTAAAGTATCTCAGGAACTTATCATAGATGACTAAGGCTGCAATGTTTTACACGTGTAAATGGCTCAGGCAAGCTCAAGTTTCCAAGATACTTGCTTGCAGGCAAGTCCAAAAAATTGAGAGAAAGAGAGAGAGAGTGAGGGAGAAAGGGTATGTGTTCTGTTCGTAATGCTTTATGTTCTGCAAGTTTTATTCCCTGTGATCCTGCCACAGTACATATATCAGCACCTTTATTTAGTGTTTAAATGTACCACATTCTTCTGTTACACAACTGGCCACAGTTTCTTTCATCTATCATATGTCATTTGCATCTTGTAGTCAATGTCAAGGTCAGTCTCAAATTTTCTCGTGCAGACGTGATAATGTGAATATTTACTATTTATTTAGAAGATGCATTTTAATCGTAATATTTGTGCGCATCTGGAATTTGCAGACTTTCAGGCCCTAACCTAGCCTTGGACAGCTTGCCGACTCGAAACAGTTGGCTTGTCAAAGATTGTTTTAATGCATGTCGCTGATTTTAAGGTAGTAGGTGTTAATTGTTAATAATATAACTTGTGAGATTTCTTAGAAAGGTGTGTTTGGAAATAAAAGGCACTTTTCTGTAACAATTAACCATCAGGAGGATTTTGTTCAAAGTGTGATCAATGTACTGAAAATGTAGCACCAACAAGCAATGTTTATGATCTGTTGTTTACGTGATAATTACAGGAGACTGATACATATTTACTACTTTGCAAAGAATTAAATGGATAAAAATAAGTGTTCTCAATCTCAAAAGTTGCCTTGTCAAATATTTTGATGCATGTCACCAATTTCAAGGTGACTTGATTGTTAAGTAAATGGATAAAATAATTGTTCACAAATCCTTCAATTGTGAGTATAAATAAATCATTAGAAACAGTCTACCTATCAATAGTGTTGGTATAGTTAATGCAATGAGTCTGCTATCGTATCTAGGCAACAACAAAAAAAAGGAAACTTGATGAAGTTTTTAGCTCTAATGAACCTGTTTTAAAGAAAAAGTAACCCGTATGATGTTAAACTCCAATCATGGTGGATTCATGAGTATCCCTGGCTAGAATATTGTAATTGGTTGTTTGATTTTTCAGTTCAAGGTCTCTTGCTCTCTCTCTCTCTCTCTCTCTCTCTCATACAAATCTAGCTATTTCCAAACCATTTTCTACTTATCTATTTATCTGTCTATATACATGTACATGTCTATTTTTGCTCTTCTAACTATATCTTCATTCTAACCTTTTCTCATATACATATCTATCTACATGTATTATGTATATATATATATCTGCATGTATTATATATATATATATATATATATATATATATATATATATATATATATATATATATATATATATATATCAATTTCCTTAAAATATCGCATATTTTATTTCATCTTATTTTTTTTTACTGATGTTGGGATATTTTGTTTGGGTCAGGATCAAATTTCCAAAGGGCATGTTCAATTTTCCAGTCAGCTTGTCCTGTGCAAGCTGACTTTTATAAAAATTTTAAATCCCAGGTTTACAAAATTGATAACCATGTAAATGCACAATAATGTGCTACATCTGGTGTTAGCTGATGTGCATGTCCATGTGTACATCTGGTATTAGCTGATGTGCATGTCCATGCATACATCTGGTATTAGCTGATGTGCATGTCCATGTGTACATCTGGTGTTAGCTGATGTGCATGTCCATGTGTACATCTGGTATTAGCTGATGTGCATGTCCATGCATAGATCTGGTGTTAGCTGATGTGCATGTCCATGCATACATCTGGTGTTAGCTGATGTGCATGTCCATGCATACATCTGGTGTTAGCTGATGTGCATGTCCATGTGTACATCTGGTATTAGCTGATGTGCATGTCCATTCCATGTGTACATCTGGTATTAGCTGATGTGCATGTCCATGTGTACATCTGGTGTTAGCTGATGTGCATGTCCATGTGTACATCTGGTATTAGCTGATGTGCATGTCCATTCCATGTGTACATCTGGTGTTAGCTGATGTACATGTCCATGTGTACATCTGGTGTTAGCTGATGTGCATGTCCATGTGTACATCTGGTATTAGCTGATGTGCATGTCCATTCCATGTGAACATCTGGTATTAGCTGATGTACATGTCCATGTGTACATCTGGTGTTAGCTGATGTGCATGTCCATGTGTACATCTGGTGTTAGCTGATGTGCATGTCCATGTGTACATCTGGTATTAGCTAATGTGCATGTCCATGCATACATCTGGTATTAGCTGATGTGCATGTCCATGTGTACATCTGGTGTTAGCTGATCTGCATGTCCATGTGTACATCTGGTATTAGCTGATGTGCATGTCCATGCGTACATCTGGTGTTAGCTGATGTGCATGTCCATGTGTACATCTGGTGTTAGCTGATGTGCATGTCCATGCGTACATCTGGTATTAGCTGATGTGCATGTCCTTGTGTACATCTGGTATTAGCTGATGTGCATGTCCATGCATACATCTGGTATTAGCTGATGTGCATGTCCATGCGTACATCTGGTATTAGCTGATGTGCATGTCCATGCGTACATCTGGTATTAGCTGATGTGCATGTCCATGTGTACATCTGGTATTAGCTGATGTGCATGTCCATGTGTACATCTGGTATTAGCTGATGTGCATGTCCATTCCATGTGTACATCTGGTATTAGCTGATGTGCATGTCCATGTGTACATCTGGTATTAGCTGATGTGCATGTCCATGTGTACATCTGGTGTTAGCTGATGTGCATGTCCATGTGTACATCTGGTATTAGCTGATGTGCATGTCCATGCATACATCTGGTGTTAGCTGATGTGCATTTCCATGCATACATCTGGTGTTAGCTGATGTGCATGTCCATGCATACATCTGGTGTTAGCTGATGTGCATGTCCATTCCATGTGTACATCTGGTATTAGCTGATGTGCATGTCCATTCCATGTGTACATCTGGTATTAGCTGATGTGCATATCCATGCATACATCTGGTGTTAGCTGATGTGCATGCCCATGTGTACATCTGGTATTAGCTGATGTGCATGTCCATTCCATGTGTACATCTGGTATTAGCTGATGTGCATGTCCATTCCATGTGTACATCTGGTATTAGCTGATGTACATGTCCATGTGTACATCTGGTGTTAGCTGATGTGCATGTCCATGTATACATCTGGTGTTAGCTGATGTGCATGTCCATGTGTACATCTGGTATTAGCTGATGTGCATGTCCATTCCATGTGTACATCTGGTATTAGCTGATGTACATGTCCATGTGTACATCTGGTGTTAGCTGATGTACATGTCCATGTGTACATCTGGTATTAGCTGATGTGCATGTCCTTGCTGTACATCTGGTTGCATTATTGATTTTTCCTTCATATACATATATGTAGCAGTACAAAACAATATCACAACAATCCTAGCGATTGTTTACATAAATTGTCAGATATGTTCAATGAAGACATGTCTTACAAACTGAATCCTGTCATGATAAGAGATAAAAGATATAGAGAAAATGAAACCATGGCAAGTTGAGCAAGGAATAGCATGTACAATTGCAATGGCATATAAATAGCTGTCAGCAGTATTGTATGCCTAGTTGAGCAATGAATGGCATGCACAATTGCAATGGCATATAAATAGCTGTCATCTGTATTGTATGCCTAGTTGAGCAATGAATGGCATGCACAATTGCAATGGCATATAAATAGCTGTCATCTGTATTGTATGCCTTGTTGAGCAATGAATGGCATGCACAATTGCAATGGCATATAAATAGCTGTCAGCAGTATTGCATGCCTAGTTTAGCAATGAATGGCATGCACAATTGCAATGGCATATAAATATCTGTCAGCAGTATTGCATGCCTAGTTTAGCAATGAATGGCATGCACAATTGCAATGGCATATAAATATCTGTCAGCAGTATTGCATGCCTAGTTTAGCAATGAATGGCATGCACAATTGCAATGGCATATAAATAGCTGTCAGCAGTATTGCATGCCTAGTTTAGCAATGAATGGCATGCATAATTGCAATGGCATATAAATAGCTGTCAGCAGTACTGCATGCCTAGTTTAGCAATGAATGGCATGCACAATTGCAATGGCATACAAATAGCAGTCAGCAGTATTGCATGCCTAGTTTAGCAATGAATGGCATGCACAATTGCAATGGCATATAAATAGCTGTCAGCAGTATTGTATGCCTAGTTGAGCAATGAATGGCATGCACAATTGCAATGGCATATAAATATCTGTCAGCAGTATTGTATGCCTAGTTGAGCAATGAATGGCATGCACAATTGCAATGGCATATAAATAGCTGTCAGCAGTATTGCATGCCTAGTTTAGCAATGAATGGCATGCACAATTGCAATGGCATATACATATCTGTCAGCAGTATTGTATGCCTAGTTGAGCAATGAATGGCATGCACAATTGCAATGGCATATAAATATCTGTCAGCAGTATTGCATGCCTAGTTTAGCAATGAATGACATGCACAATTGCAATGGCATATAAATAGCTGTCAGCAGTATTGCATGCCTAGTTTAGCAATGAATGGCATGCACAATTGCAATGGCATATAAATAGCAGTCATCTGTATTGTATGCCTTGTTGAGCAATGAATGGCATGCACAATTGCAATGGCATATAAATAGCTGTCATCTGTATTGTATGCCTTGTTGAGCAATGAATGGCATGCACAATTGCAATGGCATATAAATAGCTGTCATCTGTATTGTATGCCTAGTTGAGCAATGAATGGCATGCACAATTGCAATGGCATATAAATAGCTGTCAGCAGTACTGTAAGCCTAATATACAGAGAAGGGGATAGGTAGATTTTAAGATTGGTTCGATGAATGGCATCATTTCAGTTAATGTATAGCATGTTTAGAAATTTGGTAAATGGTGCAGCCTTATCTATGTCATTCTTGAGAAGGTTTTACTTTATGCTAGACTAATTGCAGACCTGTTTACTGCTTTGAATTTACTGTAATTTCAAACAAAATATTTTACAAAAATATGAGCTATGGTTCAAGAAATCAATTTTGTGGGCAGAGTATTTTTCTGCAAAGATGTTGCATGCCTGATTTCTATTCATTTATTAGGATCTTCAGCTCTATCATTGAAGCACATGAGAAAACTATACTGCACTCAATTATGGCATTTCTATGATCAAATTCCAGACCAAATTATTTTCCTCAAATTTATGTCTAACCATTCATTATTGTACGTTTGTTACTATAACTGTTGATCTTTGTAACTTTATGCACACACTAACTCACCTTAGTGCATGAAATCCTGAAAATATCGTCAAGGGTTGACCTGTTCTTTTTGTACACTAATATGGTCAACGGACTGACTCAGGGGAAGTTACATAAAGTGCCTGAATGTCATGTAATTTTTTGGTGACACTTTACATATTATTGTGTTAATTGCAATGCATGCAATTTGAACAATCTGTACAATTTTGTAAACTTTTTCAGTATATCCGTTTCTTATCAACATAACATATAACATTTCTAAATAAGTCAGCTGTGAAACACACCATTCAAACATTGGTACTGTTTTTTGTTTTTTTTTAAATATCTTCTTGATTTTGGTCAACCTTGAGGGGAGCTAATTGTGGTCTGAGGTCTGTTATGAGTAAAACCATTAAATGTGAATCTGTTGTGTGAATTTCATGTTGTGATGAACTGTTGACAAATAATAAATCAGACAATGGGATTTATGATCATTCTGTATCAGATGAGATAGTCTTAATAGGGATGATGGAATGTATGCATAAAAAATTGTGACTTTGCATCAGCCAGTTCTTGCAAACTACTGTTGGTATAGACGGTAGAGGTGGTTCGATGCTGATGCATTGATAAATCACAATATTTACTCAAGCAATAGTGTATCCCACTTGAGACTCAAACTATCAATACACCTTAGTGTTAAGAGAGGGGTGTTTACTGATTCCAATACATTTAAGTGTTTAGAGAGGGGGTGTTCACTGATTCAGCTATATCTATATCAAACTGTCAATACACCTTAGTGTTAAGAGAGGGGGTGTTTACTGATTCAGCTATATCTAAGTTGATGAATACCTCTTCACCATCTCTTCTTCAGCTAGTGTATTGCCAGTAAGAAAATTACACAAATTAAAAGTTTAAAATTTGTGCAGTTTACTGAATTGGCACAAATTTATTGGTGCTAAAATATTGTGTTTAACAATATATATTCCAGTAGTATTTTTGTCTTGTCTTTCTCAAGCACATCATTGCTGATGGTGCTGGCAGCATCAACTAACAGCTATAATTCAAACTAAAACAAGGCAGGACATAGTGGCCAGTAGAACTCCTGTTTACTTGGCAGTTTCTAAGCAATACCTGTATAATTTTGTGATTGTAGTTTGAAATCAACAACGTCAACAAGCTGAACTGCCATGTGGATTTTCCTTTTGTCCTGGATCTGGGTCCATATTGTAGTGCTCTTTGCCAGGTAAGTAAGGGTTTTTACTTTTTTATGTCCTCACTGCAAGGAGGCATTTTGATATGTCCATTTATATACATGCCCACACATTCATTTTGATATGTCCATTTATATACATGCCCAGACATTCATTTTGATATGTCCATTTATATACATGCCCACACATTCATTTTGATATGTCCATTTATATACATGCCCACACATTCATTTTGTCCTAGTAACCTGTTAGCATGTTGAAGCGAAAAACCACTTGATATGGACTTGTGAAATTCAGATGACATAGTTTTGTATGTGGAATGTATATTTAGATGAGCTGTTTAAATATTTGAGCCACTTAAATGATTTTCGCATTTTTTTTATTAGTTTACATTTTGTACATAGATATTTTTGGTTAGAACCTTTGCCTGAATTTACAGATTTGGCTTGGTGTAGGCAAATTCTGTACATATTTGTGTTACATGCATAAATATGGTGAGTCTGATATAATCTGTGTTGGAGTTAGCACTGAGACAAGGAAATCCCAATCGAGGGTTTACATTATTTTTTCTTTTGAGACACAAAACACAAATATGTAACTCAGCAGAACACTTTTCTGAAACATATTACTCATACACAAAGCATGTAAACATAGAAGTCTTTTCATTTACCTACACTTAATTTGTTCATTTATAGTTTCATAAATTCTTGTAACCTTCAGTTTTAAAAGTAGCATTTTCTGCTGTGGCTGTTTTATCTTGCAGAATGTTAAACCAGGCCAGAAGAAAGTCTTGTATTCTCTTTATGGAGTGGTTGAACACAGTGGAGATTTGAAGGGTGGCCACTACACAGCATACGTTAAAGTTCGGCCCAATATCGGCACTCTGACCAACTTCCTCAGTACTCATCAGGTTTCTGTTAAGGAATACCTCGACCAGTACACAGAGAATGTCCTCAAAATGGGAGACATGATGGAAGAAGAAGCAGTAAAAGATAATGTCAGTGAGATCATGGTACCACCAGGCCAATGGTTCCACATCAGTGATAGTCATGTTAAAAAAGTAACAGAAGCCACTGTGGAACATGCACAGGCTTACTTGTTATTTTATGAAAGAATATATTAGAGATTTTGTTTCATATTGTTGATAATCTTATCACATGGTTTTAATTAATGATACTGAACTCAGAAATAGAGAGACACTTATCTCAATGAGTTACTGATGCTCAATCAAGAGTTTCAGACAGAGGTTACAAAACACAGAAGTTTTAAAAAAAATCTTTAGAAACAATTGAACACTAATGTCATTTGGATATTTACAATTTCTTTTGAAGTGTTAAGTTCCATTATAATTCTGCTTATTTTATTGACTGGAGATTTTATGGAATAAAGAAGATTTTGGTTATTAAGAAAGAGTTTCCTCTTTTGTATATTACCATCTAATTTTATTTCAGGAACAAAGAAGTTATAGTAAAATCAGGATAACATGTAAATAAAAGCCTATAAAAAAAATATGTACATATGTGCCTTCCTATTTCTGTAGCAAATATAAGCACATATGTAATATATGAAAATAAATATGTATATCTCTTTTATTTGCAATTCTTCTTGTTTATTAGAGAAAAAGTGACCATTTGTTTAATAGAGAAAAAGTGACCATTTGTTTATTTTTTTAGTTAAAGGTTGTGTTCCTTGATATATTTCTTAAAATGAACCTGACTTGTCATTTTACACCTATGTGAAAAGCATCAGATGTCTGTTATTGATATTTTGGAGATTTACCCTGATAAGTGCGTTTGGCCTTTTCACTAATTTAGAAAACAAGTATTTACCTTTATTGTCAACCAGTACATTTAGTATTTGATCTGCAAAGTTAATTACTCGACCAGTACATTTATTATTTGATCTGCAAAGTTAATTACTTAACCAGTACATTTAGTATGTGATCTGCAAATTTAATGACTCACCAGTACATTTATTATTTGATCTGCAAAATTAATGACTCAACCAGTACATTTATTATTTGATCTGCAAAATTAATGACTCAACCAGTACATTTATTATTTGATCTGCAAAATTATTGACTCAACCAGTACATTTAGTTACAATCCTTCTCAGAGACAAATAATCCAAATTAAGTTGAGGTAGTAAGTTGATGCTTTTTGCATTCAAAAATAGACTTAGTTTCTAGAAGATGGCTTCATTATATTGCAATAATGAGTTAAAAGTGCAGTTAAAACCAACAAAAACAAATGATATAATATGCTATTAAAATTAATTGCTAAATGTAAATATTTAAACTTTAGAAATAATTTTGTCTCCATAAATTTCCCTAACAATAATTGCATAATGGAAATAAGCACATACAACATTCATTGATTGTATGTATTTAAAAGTTTATGCTTTATTTGTCTGAACACATAGCAATCATGAGAAGGATTTGTGTAGAAATATTTATTTGGCAATTTCATTTAGATAAGGATGACATATGTCAGTAACTTGTAAAATATCAACAACCTTTATCAGTTGAGAACCAAATGTGGACTTTCCTGAGAGAAAAAAAAATGTTGGAAACATATCATTAACACCAAACAATTACTGCAGATGTTAGAATCTCATCTTCACTTCACTATCATATATACTCACTTATAAATTGAGTCCAACTGCAAACAACATAGACCATGATCTTCTATCACATAATGTGCTGGCAGATCAGGGTCTGTGTTGTTTGTTCTACTGATTACTCCTAACAAACTGCACTGAACCAGATCTGCTGGCACATGCGACAGCATATCTGGGTCTGTGCAGTTTGCAGTTTAAAATCGACTTACATGCAAGTATATATGATATATTTTGCAATTTCAAAAGGAAAAGAGAATAATTTTGTATCCTACCTGTTCACTTGCAGGCCAACATCATGTCATCAGCTGAGAGAAATAAAGGATAAATAAGCACTGACCTGGTTTTTTGAAACTTTTTTTCTTAAAATCTGTTCACTCAGTCCAGATATGAATACTGACATTAAAGTTTTTATTGGTAGACATAACTCCATTTCAGATTTCAGAAATTTTTAAGCCTTATATTGAAGTTTGCTTCATAATCACCTCTACTTTCATTGCTCTCTTGTGACACCAGTTCCATTGGGTGAGCAATGCTTTTTCAATGTGTTTGACCTACACAGTCTTATATAGATGTGCTACTATTTACACAGGTATGAATGTCAGTTTGAAATTAGGTCAGTCACATTCTCAGTGGATTGTTAAGGCCGATGAGTTATTCATGAACAATTATTTTACTGATCAAACAAGACAAAAAGAAATGGAATCAAAATATCACAACTATAATTTTATAATATTCATTTAAATATATGCAGTGTTGTAGATAATAATGCTTCTTTCAACCCCTCCCTACAGACTTTCCCTCTCTGTCTCTCTCTCTCTCTCTCTCTCTCTCTGTCTCTCTCTGTCTCTCTGTGCAGTTATCCTCAGTGCTCCCATTTATTTATCACTTTCTCCAGCCCCTTTGTTTCACCCTTTGTCTATCTTTCACATCTTCTGTACAGGCTCTTTCACTTTCTCTCTCCAGTTATCTTCACTGCTACCTATTTGCCATTTATTTGCTGGTCAATAAGTTTTGAAGTACTTTATGGATTGAACAAAATTTGCTATGAGGATTTACATATGAAGATGTAGGTAAAGTTTGATTTTCAACATTTCCCTGCACTACTTTAGGAGTTATGGCCCCTGTTTGACTTTGAATTTTGCAAATTGGTTTTAGCTTAATAACTTTTGAAGGATTTTATGGATAGAAACTAGATTTAGTATGAAGATTTATATGTATGGAGTTTAATATCACATCAGCACAATAATGGCTCTATGGTGCTAATTAAAAGTTCTCAAAATGTAAAGGTAACGAATTGCACAACTTTAGGAAAATAAACCCTTCCAAAAAAATGTAAACATGTACTACAGGATAAAAGGCAAAGATGTTGAAATTCTTTAAAAGGTATGTAAAATAAAGATAATGGTACAAATATAAAATCCTTAGAATATAGAGTCAGAAGAACCATACTGATTGAAATAAAAGTTGTATGATGTTTACTTTATGAAGCCCTAGGTCTAGTTTGATTTTCATAATTTTCCTGCAAAATGTTATGGAGTTATGGTTCCTGTTTAACTTAGAACTTTGCCTTTCAATTTACACTCAGCAACTTTTGAAGGTCTTTGTGAGTTGACCCAAATTTACACTCAGCAACTTTTGAAGGTCTTTATGAATTGACCCGAATTTGGGTACAAGGCTTTACATTAAGAGGATCTAGGTCTTATTTGATTTTATCCATTTTCTAGATATCCAGCTAATGTTTGACTCTGAATTTTGCCCTTATTTTATTTTATCCATTTTCTAGATATCCAGCTAATGTTTGACTCTGAATTTTGCCCTTATTTGATTTTATCCATTTTCTAGATATCCAGCTAACGTCTGACTCTGAATTTTGCCCTTATTTGATTTTATCCATTTTCTAGATATCCAGCTAATGTTTGACTCTGAACTTGCCCTTAAATGACATCATATTTGTGGGGATATCAATGTCATATGGACACATTTATAGTTGTTTCTCCCTTCGTTCTTTCCTCTCTCCCTTCCACTTTTCCATGCATTCTTATTTCCATCTTCTGCCAATCTCTGTTTGTCTCTTCAAATTTCTCTTGCTCTTACCAAGTTCTTGTACATTTGTTCCTATCCTATCCTGTGTCACTTCATTTTTACTTCTTTCCCATCTCTTACCTTCTGTCAATCATTGCTAATCTAATTTCACATCTCTGCCCTTTCTCTTTATCCTCCTTCCTACCCCCTCACCACATCAATTACTAATGGCTGAATTGTATATAAGAACCCTTTCTTTCACACCTTCACTGCACTCACACAGTCTCTTTTTCTCTTGCTGTCTCAATCTTTCTTGCTCTCTGATCCTGTCTCATTTCAGTTTTATATGTCCACCATAGGGTGGGATCATATTATGTTATAATGTTGTTCATCTGTCTGTTACCAGTTTTGTTTTTGCACAACAACTAAGTTGTCTTACATCTGTAACTACCAAATTTTGTGGATGGTTTGCACATATGATAAAAAATAAGTTATGTTTGCAGTCAAAGGGTCAAAGGTCAATGTCACTAACTGAATGAAGAAAAATGGCTCCCATACAACAACTAGAGTTTTCCATCACATGCAGGAAACAGATTTTGTGAATGACTTGCACTTCAGAAGAAGCCTGTGGATTTTTGGGTCAGAGGTCAAGGTCATTGTGACTGACAGAACAAAATGTTTTCAAAACAGTAAGATTAATTATACATCATAGACCTAGACCAAAAAGTGTGGATGGTTGCACTTGAGGTAAGGAATAAGCCTATTCATTTTGGAGTCAAAAGATCAAACGTCAAGGTCACAGTGACTGAGAGAAGAAAAGTGTTTTCTGCAAAAATAGAAATCAGTTCTAAACCATAAACCTTCCCCAAAGTTCATGGATGACTTAATCATTGAGTAAGGAATAAGCCTATTGATTTTGGGGTTAAAAGGTAAAGGTCACAGTGACTTAAAGAAGAAAGTTTTTTGCATCATAACTTAAGTTGTAGACAATGTACCTTGACCAAACTATGTACATGGCTTGCACTTAAGATATGGAAGAGGTCTATTGATTTTAGGGTCAAAGGTCAAGAGTCAGGGTCACTGGGTAAAACTATGGGTTTTGCAGAATGACTTTTATTATAGAGTGAGTTTATTGACCACACTTTGTGGATGGTTTGCATTGTACATAAACCTATAGATTCTGAGGTCTTAAAGTCAGAGGTCATAGTTATGGTAAGTCTAATAAGAAAATAATGGTTTCTGCACAGCATTCAAGACCACATACCTTGACCAAAGGTCGAGGTCATTGAGACCCACTGGTGAATAATCTCCAGTCATCCATAGCATACTAGTGCCTACATAGAAACCTATTAAACTTGGGGTGGGTGTATAATGTACAATTCACAGTATTCATGTTTCTTCTTTTCTATCTCTTACCTTCTATCAATCTTTCTAATCTATACCTTTATTTTCCATCTCTTCCTTTTCTCTTTATTCTTCTTCCTGTCCCTTCCACACATATTGGTAGTGGCTGAATTGCAAGGCCTTTACATTAAAACTGTAGATGTTTGTAATGGCTAACTACCCTTAATTGTGTTAACTTTGAATAATTATTTTTACTGCTTTGCTAGTATTATGAACAGTTAAAGAATTTAATAGAGGGTGGGAGGTAATGTTTACAAGAACTGCATTTGCACTAGGGCATATAGATCATGTTTACAATAACTGCATGTGCACTAGGGCATATAGATAATGTTTACAATAACTGCATGTGCACTAGGGCATATAGATAATGTTTACAAGAACTGCATGTGCACTAGGGCATATAGATAATGTTTACAAGAACTGCATGTGCACTACTAGGGCATATAGATAATGTTTACCAGAACTGCATGTGCACTACAGCATATAGGTAATGTTTACAAGAACTGCATGTGCACTAGGGCATATAGATCATGTTTACAATAACTGCATTTGCACTATGGCATATAGGTAATGTTTACAATAACTGCATTTGCACTATGGCATATAGGTAATGTTTACAAGAACTGCATGTGAACTAGGGCATATAGATAATGTTTACAATAACTGCATTTGCACTACGGCATATAGGTAATGTTTACAAGAACTGCATTTGCACTAGGGCATATAGATAATGTTTACAAGAACTGCATTTGCACTAGGGCATATAGATAATGTTTACAATAACTGCATGTGCACTAGGGCATATAGATAATGTTTACAATAACTGCATGTGCACTAGGGCATATAGATAATGTTTACAATAACTGCATGTGCACTAGGGCATATAGATAATGTTTACAATAACTGCATTTGCACTAGGGCATATAGATAATGTTTACAAGAACTGCATTTGCACTAGGGCATATAGATAATGTTTACAATAACTGCATGTGAACTAGGGCATATAGATAATGTTTACAATAACTGCATGTGCACTAGGGCATATAGATAATGTTTACAATAACTGCATTTGCACTAGGGCATATAGATAATGTTTACAATAACTGCATGTGCACTAGGGCATATAGATAATGTTTACAAGAACTGCATGTGCACTAGGGCATATAGATAATGTTTACAAGAACTGCATGTGAACTAGGGCATATAGATAATGTTTACAAGAACTATATTTGCACTATGGCATATAGGTAATGTTTACAATAACTGCATGTGCACTACTAGGGCATATAGATAATCTTTACAAGAACTGCATGTGCACTATGGCATATAGGTAATGTTTACAATAACTGCATGTGCAGTAGACTGTGTAGGTCAAATGCGACTTTTGGAAGAGTTAAATTCACTCGATGGAAACAGGTATCATAGGAAGCCAATACAAATATAGGAGATTAAGAAGCAATCTTCTATTAAAGTCTTACAAATTGAGAAATTTGTAATGGAATTATGTATGTAAAAAATGACATTAAGGTCAATATGTATCTAAGGATTACAAGAACAGATTTTTTAAAAATAGTTCTCTAGCAAATGGACTGTAATTCACTGTAATTTATGAAATTGCTGACCTTAAAGTAAAAAAAAAAAAGCAAAAAAAAAAAAAAACT
This sequence comes from Margaritifera margaritifera, assembly GCA_029931535.1. Classification (NCBI taxonomy): domain Eukaryota; kingdom Metazoa; phylum Mollusca; class Bivalvia; order Unionida; family Margaritiferidae; genus Margaritifera; species Margaritifera margaritifera. The sequence goes on along the minus strand of JAQPZY010001677.1, from coordinate 1,654,510 downwards.
GTCGATGTGTTGAAGAAATCATTATGGATTTCCAACTATGGTGTTGAAAGAGAATGCTTTAAAGTAGATGACTAATTTCAACAAAATATTCTTCTTTTAAAATAAAAATAAAAGCTATGCTAAATTCAGAAAATTGTGGGCAGATTTTATTATTTTCATTAAAAAAAATCAAAACTTTTCCTGTACTATATAAAACACTGTAAATAAGCACTAAATTTGGTGCCAGTTAAATTAATATTATGATTTGACAACATCAATCGATTCAGTTCTCTTATCTGAGTAATTGTTTTCTCCCATGAACTTTATTACCATTATTCCTGAAAATAGTGATAATTTTCAACTTTATTACCATTATTCCTGAAAATAGTGATAATTTTCAACTTTATTACCATTATTCCTGAAAATAGTGATCATTTTCAACTTTATTACCATTATTCCTGAAAATAGTACTAATTTTCAACTTTATTACCATTATTCCTGAAAATTTTGCTAAGTTTCAACTTCTTTCATACTTTCGTAACATTATCAATTTATTTCATTGGTATATTGTGAAGTTATATTTCATTTTACAAGTAGACAATTTTGATACTCTGCAGTTATTTTCTAATGATTTTAAAGAAATGTATCTACAGTCTTTCCAAAAATACTTACTTACCAATGAATTTGACTTTTTGGATGTTTTATATATATTGTCTTGCACAGTGATACACAAAGCCATGCTTTGAGAGGTTCCCTCCATGATAATTATATTTTCAAGTGCATTTCCAGGGTACTAGAAAAAAATGATTTAGCTCTAAATGGACCAGGTGATTGCTTTCATACTTATTTTGAATTTAGTTGGATATTTTTTAATTTCTTTGCACAAAAGTGCGAACAATTTACAGCATATGCATTTTTTCATTTTGTGCTGATTTCATGGATAGTGCAAAAATTTCTGTCACAAATATGTAACCCATTATTATGATGTAGCATTTGTATTGCCCATTCCAAGACAGCCTTGTCATCAAGTCAGTGAGATAAAGATAACTCTGATGAAAGTCTTTATTTTCTTGCAATTTAAAGTGTATTACATGTTTACTGTGTTGCAATGACATTTTTATTGAAAGGGGAGGTTAATTAAAATAAGTAAATTATCCTTTGTATAATTACTGTGTTGCTGTGTGTGTGTGTGTGTATGTGTGTGTTTGTGTCCAGGCACATCAGTGTGAGCAAATGCATATGAATGCCACAATTTTTCTGAGACTTATTATATTGTTCCAGCACAAGTTTTTAATAAGTTCTTTTGCAGTGCTGAGATCTCTATTTTTATGCCATAATTTGCAATGTCTGGTAAATTTCATTGGTTTTACATTTATTGTACAAGTTCATAAATTGTGTTTAGTTTTCTCAGTGGCAGAGATCATGGTGTGATGTAGTTGTTAAGATTGATGAAACTAGAGAATTCAAAGTAAAATACTGACTTCGGATAAGCAACCACTCAATTTTGTACATACCTTGTTCACCTGGGATTGAACTGGGACTGAAAGATGCTAAGCATGTGTGTTACTAGTGTGCCATCCACCCACCCCCCTTTTAACACCCACTTTAGTAATATAACAGTCACTATTCTGGTGGCAACGGCAACAGCAGCAGTAGTTAGGTTTGGGTTCAGGTTTTTAATTCACTTACAGCCAAAGTCTAAATGGTGTGAACAATTAGTGCAGTCAGATATTGAAATGTAGACAATTAATAGACATCCATGTACCAAGTGTTTACAAAGAGTTGGGCCAGTATTGAGTTTGTTTCATAGCATTTGAACACCTGGTGTGTGGAGGTCAATTGCCTGCCAGTACTTCATCATTTTGACTCCACTGGGAATAATGGTAGATTGTTTTGCACCATTGACTTGCCTATATTTTCCTTAACCCTCTAATGGATTCTTGTAGTACTTGAGATATCACATTACAGGGCACTGACAACTTATTTAATAATAATAATAATAATAATAATAATAATAATAATAATAATAATAATAACAACTTTATTTTGAGAAGGTAACTCAATTAGTTACAGAAACTAATCTACCTTGAGGCTTTCTGTTATGTACAATATATACAGTATATACAGCACTATGTGACCACAATTTGCTCAACAGTAAAAAATGTAGTTATTCTGAAAATCAAACAAAGTTTCAATTTCATAATACACAAACATCAGTGAGCACATAAAAATAAATAGAATATCATTTTGTATTAAAAAATTCATCCATGAAAAAGATGTATAAGCAGAGAAAAGCAAGAGGTATTTATATTACTTAGACCTGTTGGAGTGTCTTAAGATTTCATCCATTTAAGACATTTATTATGAAAAGAAGAAATGCTAGGAGCCCACCTTATGTCACTGGGAATAATGTTCCATACCAGTGGACCAGTATATTGAAAGCTCTTTTATACAATTCCTTCTTTGGCTCTGGTATAATGTAATTTTTACTTGTAACAGACCTTAAATTTGGAGTACCGTCAGCATCTCTTTAGTACCACTGGTTCACACCTTTGACTTTGGGATCAAGGTCACAGAAAAAGATTCTGTTTATACATAGGATGTTCCATAATGGGGTAAAAACGTTTCAGTCTGTGATGTACTTGCTCACATATTTTATTCTTGGGGTCAAAGTCACAGACCTAGACAATAGAAGTTAGAATAAAGGTAGATTTGCAATTCATTGAGTGTGGCATGCAGACCATGGTCTTCTCATTTTCATTGTGTACTGAATATAAAAGAAACACTTAATAACTCACAACACATTAACTTATTTTACATATCATATATAAAGATAGTACCCCCAATGTGGTATATAAAACTTATTTTACATATCATATATAAAGATAGTACCCCAATGTGGTATATAAAACTTATTTTACATATCATATATAAAGATAGTACCCCCAATGTGGTTTATAAAGCTTATTTTACATATCATATATAAAGATAGTACCCCAATGTGGTATATAATACTTATTTTACATATCATATATAAAGATAGTACCCCAATGTGGTATATAAGACTTATTTTACATATCATATATAAAGATAGTACCCCAATGTGGTATATAAAACTTATTTTACATATCATATATAAAGATAGTACCCCAATGTGGTATATAAAACTTATTTTACATATCATATATAAAGATAGTACCCCCAATGTGGTATATAAAGCTTATTTTACATATCATATATAAAGACAGTACCCCCAATGTGTTATATAAAACTTATTTTACATATCATATATAAAGATAGTACCCCCAATGTAGTATATAAAACACCTTCTTATGATAATATATAAGTATACCAAGTTTCATCCCTTAATCACAAATAGCTTTAAAGTTTGTGATGGATGAATGGACTTTGGATATTATATCTCCTTCTTTAAAAGACAGGGCAATAAATCATATTATAAAAATAGGTTACAGTGACTTTGGTTTAACTGATGTCTGAACACTTTTTCAGTCGAATTACTCTACAAAAAAAAATGTGAGTATCTGACTAAATGAAACTTAAAAGATCTAAAAAAGTGTAGATAAAGCATAAAAACTGGGTTACAGTTGCATGTATTGTGATGCAGAACAAGATACATCCAGATACTTAACTTCATTTATCAGTAGATTATTGTGTTTCAGAGAATAACCATCAATTAAAAAGAACCACAAATAAATAGTTACATATCAATATCTCTGAATAGAAGGCTACTTTAGATTTCCCACACATTTCCTCTTAAGAGCATAGTGTGGTACGATTAAGATTGGCTAAATCTGATTCAACATGACATTTCCAAACAATGTTAGATGATCAATAAAAAGATAAATAGTAAAGACTCATTTTGTTTAAGATAAGTACAAATTTTCTAAATGTTAACTTCATTTTTAAAAGGATGTGCACATGGTGGAATACAGAAGGTTGGCGTGGTCATTTAATGTCTGTAAAGGTACAAGATGTAGTACAAGTTAAAGACTACATCCATTAACAAGAAAAAACAGTTAAATTTCATGAATAAAATTTACAATAATATGCAGTTTTCTGCACAATAAATGACGGAAAACTATTGGACTTATCAGAAGAACTTAATGAGTGTATTCTTTGTGATAGTATAATACTCATGCTTAAGGAAGGAAGGGTACAGGGAGGAGGGGGGGGGGTGAGGTAGGGACTATGGACAATTGAAAGGGAGATGGTAATATTGAGATTCCACCATATAACTCTGTATATAGCTGTATAGTGGAAGGACGGGACAAGATGATTGTATACACAGTACTTGAACAATATTTGCTTCAGGAAAACACATGCATATTTACAATTAGTCCATGATGTTTCTTAACCCTCTGAAATTATCCCTGGGTCATACCATTAAAACTAGTTGGATTTGCTGTAAAAACTGTTGCACAAATAACCTCTATTAAATAATCACCAGGCCTAAATCAGCCAAATTCTCAAGGTTATTATAGACTTGAGATAAAATGAACTTGTATAATTAAGCAGGCAGCAGTCTTAAGGTCTTTTTTTAGCTTTCCAAAGGTGGCTGCTTAACACAGGTCAAACTCTACACAGTTCCAGGAAGTATATATCAATAAGTAAATTAAGAAAATGTTGACTTTTTATGTACTTTTAAGATTATTACAATTTCAGGAAAGTATGAGTTTTGTGTTTTTACCAGTCCAGTTAATCTTTGCATGACAAAAAAAAAATGTGCACATCAATAAGATGACGTGTGTATGCTGTGAATAGTCTGACCTTATTCATTCCTGATGCACATCAATAAGATGATGTGTGTATGCTGTGAATAGTATGACCTTATTCATTCCTGATGCACATCAATAAGATGACATGTGTATGCTGTGAATAGTATGACCTTATTTGTACCTGATACATGTCAATAAAATGATGAGAGTATGCTGTGAATGGTATGTCCTTATTCATACCTGATGCACATCAATAAGATGATGAGTGTATGCTGTGAATAGTATGACCTTATTCATACCTGATGCACATCAATAAGATGATGAGTGTATGCTGTGAATAGTATGACCTTATTCATACCTGATGCACATCAGTAAGATGACATGTGTATGCTGTGAATAGTATGACCTTATTCATACCTGATGTACAATATTCCCATACTACCATGGCTGTTAGAAAAATAGGTTTAACCATGAATTACTTTTAAAATTTCATTCCCATTAATGAACAGTATGACAGTGATGGAAAAGAGAAAATAAATTTAATGATATTTAATTATGTATTGAAAGATATGCTGCTGTAACCAAACAATGGTTCACAAAAGGTCATCTACTATTGTTACAACTCTATGGTCTAAGAAATATGTAACAGAAAGAAAGTGAAACCAACAAATCAAGTAAAAATCAACAAGCAATTTATTTCTAGATAATTAAAATGAAAATTAAAGTCACTTACAATATTGCAAATTAAATTCCAAAAATAATCCAGAATGTATTAATCACAAGTAATAAAATATAGAAAGTTCAGAGTGAACTACTGTTTTCTTGAATGTGCTGATGTGCCAATAGTCTAGAATGTCCTGATGTGCCAGTAGTCTTTAATGTGCTGATGTGCTAAAATCAAGTACTCCAGAATATATTTGAATAAGTTCACATAAATCCCAAAATCATCAATTCAAAATCCAAAAAGAGAATGAGCACTATAAGTAAATGAAGTGAATCTTTTGAAACAAATAATTCCTCTCTGAATTTGGAATGATTTTTCACAACTGTAATGACTCTTTATAGACGGATGGTAAGGTTAAAAACTAAAAACTGTCCACTAAACATGGTATATATAAGATAGGTCACATGACAATGTTCTAGAAAATTATATGGTGTATGTGACCTTTAACACAACTGTTCTAGAACTTTCTTGTCTACCTGACAGAAAACAGCAATTTCAATGGCAATTTACAGTTTAACTGTAAACAAAAGCAACCCTAACCTCAAATTAAATAAATAACTTGTTTACCAAAATCGTCCATGAACTCAAATACTAAGTAAACAACCTAATTCAAGGACAATAGCTAAAGATGTAAGCCTTATACATAACATTAAGGTTTGAGCAAATATTAAAGTCAAGAAACATTTATATTTTCCTAAAATATTTATAATATTATATAAACATCATAAATAACACTATTTGTATCATCTAGCAAGCTCATTATCTTGTCTTCTCATATTAGACTTCCAATATACATGTAGTTCAGGTTTTTGTGTTAAAGAGAGTCATCCTGCAATTTTTACAGAATTCAAGTTCTTTCTTTCCACCTTAAAATATATCAATAGATGAAATATTGGATATTCATTGAACAACTATTGGAGAAGTTGACCACTTAACAACATAGAGTTGTACTGCCATTGGATTACAGTTCTGATCCTGGCTAATAATTGACATCCATGCAGTGAATATTGGAGAAGTTGGTCACTACAACTTGCAATGATACTACTATTGGGTTACAACTGTAATCCTGGCTAATAATGGACATCCATGCAGTGAATATTGGAGAAGTTGGCCATGACAACTTAGAATGGTACTGCTATTGGGTTACAGTTCTGATCCTGGCTAATAATGGACATCCATGCAGTGAATATTGGAGAAGTTGGTCACTACAACTTGCAATAGTACTACTATTGGGTTACAACTGTAATCCTGGCTAATAATGGACATCCATGCAGTGAATATTGGAGAAACCATTGGGATTCCCACACTATAATCATATGCAGTCAAAAGTTTAGCACAAATAATCTCCATTAAGTAATCACTTGTCCTTTGATCTTGTATAAATCAGTTGCCAATACTCTTCAGATGTCATTGTTTCTGCAGTACTTCCCTAATGTGGCTGCTAAACCAGGGTTAAGCTGTACACAGCTGCAGGAAGTATACAGGAAACTTTGGACTTTTGTTGTTGTTATGATCACTTTTTATTCCAGGAAAGTAGGAATTTATGTATTGTTCCAGTCCTGTTGATGAATTCAGTCAGTCTGTGAATTTTAGTATTGTTCCAGTTCAGTTGATGAATTCAGTTTGTGCATCATCCAATGAATTTTATTAGTGCAGCAATGAGTAGCAGTAAAGTTGTTGTTGACCACGTTATGAACTGAACAACAGTATTGTTAGAATAGTATTGTCAAACCTAATCATTGTATAGTGAGAACTGCATATGCACTGAACCATGGTAAAGTGGAAATTATCAAATTTAAAAAAAAAAAAAGTTTTAAAATGGAAATAAGATATAATATTAAGCTTCATGTTGTTTTCTGTCAACCATATTGTAACATTTGATAAAACAGTTCAGATAACAATGGTTTAATTTTTGTCTTGGGGTCCATAGCAGTAACACATTATATCCAGAATTACATTATAAGGAAGTATGTTATAATGAAGAAGAACTGTATAGGGGTATATATTGAAAAATGTGCAGCTGTAACCAAAGTATGGGGTACAAAAGATAGGTTTATCTCACAATTGTATAATCCATCATACTGGTATTCATTATCTTTTCTTTCATTTTATAACACGTTTTGAAGATACATGAATTTTTCAGGTTATGTTGCAGGAAGTCAAACTATATCTTTTCTGCGGTTTGAGTTCACTTTTCCATTAAATTCTGAAATGCATCAAACATTGGGAATTTATGCAGAAAGGATTGGGAAAGTTGGCCATTTAAACATTGGGCAAGTCGGCCATTACAACATAAAATAGGACTGCTGTTTAGCTGAAAATTATATATTACGGATATATGAACCTTGATTGCTTTAATATATTTCAGGGAGCAAGGAAATTACTTCTGGGTGTATAATGATTTAAAGAGTTTTGTTCAATTGAAAACTAAACTGAGACAATGACCTAAAAATAGCATATACACACAATGAAGCATACAAGGTATGTACAGTGACCTAAAAGAAAAGCATATACACCCAATGAAGCATAAAGGGTATGTACAGTAACCTCAAATTAAAGCACAGACACCCAATGAAGCATAAAAGGTATGGTAACTTGGTTAGGTTGGTTGCCTTCCTTTTTGCATCAACAAGATTAGCACAATCATCTATCAGAACAAAGTATAAGTTCCTTGGTAAACATTAATAAGTAATTGTAGCCATTTATTTGATTTATCGGCATGATCTATTACAATTATATTATTGTCTCTAAAATGTTATTTTCTGTTGTAAGTCGTATTGTACATAAATGTTAAACAGATGATGACAATAAAGCCAGAGAAGTTCTTATATTCCATTTCAAACAAATCTTGTGCAAGTGGTGTATTTCCACAATTTGTAACAACACATGTAATCATATTATGATGTTCTTTTAAATACATTAAATAGCTAAAACTGCATACATTTTAGTTGGTTGTTCTGAATATTTACCTGAGCAACAGACACAAGATAAATATACATTTTGTGCGCATCTACGTTTTCATTTCAGTTTATGTGAATGCCTTATTATATATTAGCAAATTTATGGCGTGCAATCTATTATCATGTGTGTTTCTCAAATCAAGCCATACATAATGGCGATCAGTATAAAGATTATTAACACTTAAATTACGACGTCTGTATGTTTTTGTTGTTTGTCAAAGAAATATTTTATTGCTTCAGTAAACTGTTGCTTTCATTTTATATCCCTGTGAATACATATGTTGGTAAATCCGTCCACAGTAATGATTATGTTTTCTATTGCTAAATGTATACACTTTACAACAGGCATGTGCAACTTCCTCCAGGGGGCGGACCGGATTAGCGGTTTTCAAAGCCACACCCTATGATGTAAATAAGCGGATACAACCAGGTCGCGGGCTGTATCCGGCTCGCGGGCCGTAGGTTGCACATGCCTGTTTTATAGAATCATTTTCTCCGTCCCTTTTTTAACACATTATCACAACTCCTTTTAAATGCATTCCTGGCGATTCAAGTATATTGTTTGTGAAAGTTGTATTAGCTGCCACATCAATAATTCTCTCTCTTGTGATGTAATCATAAAGGAAAGAAAGTTCATTGCTGTACTTTTCGTTAACATACTTAGCCATTATATCAGAATTAATTCTATAATAACGTAGACAAATATTTTCGGTTCATATTTCTGGCTTGAACCTTCTATCTCTTTAGCTGCCTTTCCTCGTGTAATTGTAAATCTCAAATCTTGAGGAAGAACGAAAGGATACAATGGTTAACGATCTGATAGTATCAAGTGGTATTGTATTCTAAATTTCTTTCGGTATACAGTAAACCAAGCAGTTTGTGTACCAGTGTTTTGTGCATTAGCCGATCCGGATATTAGTTTCTCAATTTTTATTAGTGATACCTTGCTCTTTTTTGTTTGTTCTTACATACGCTGGTAATAAAAAAATATTTGAACATCATGAAAATGTTGTAGTCATTAAACTTGTAAATATGGTCCCTACCGTAAGAAATTTTAATATCTTTAAAGAGCATTCTTCCCAGAATGTTTACAGCCGCATTATTAGTATATCCTTTAACCTTCATATGGAACCATATGAAAACAACTGCCAGATACAATCATGACATCTGGTCCTAACCAAGGTATTACCACTTAGCTTTTTAAAATTCTTGTGAACGTTTTCCAGTTTGTCTTCCAACTTCAAATCTACGTGGACCTTTTGTCGATTGGTCAAATATGGGAGTTTCTTCAGTTTTTCTATCACCACCTTCTATTTGTTTTGCAACAAAAATGAACAGGTAACATAAACATGATTTTAAGTTTAGTTGTAGATTATTCAGCACCATGTTTGAAATAAACTTTTTTCATCTTGAACTATTCTTAAACATTTTAGCAGTACAAATTAATTTAAAAATACAAAGTAAAAAATAAACTGAGATTAAGACATGCTCAAAATGTGAAATAGAAATGAACATAACTGAATCAACAAACAATGTAATTACTGCAAACCATGTATGAAGGAGTACCACAAAAACAGAAGGAAACTAAATAAGGACTACAGCAAATATTGGTGGGAATAAAAACAGAGAATAGTGGAATGAATACCAAAAAGAGCACAACAAGAAGTGGAAAGAAGAAAATAGAGAACATTATAATAGATGCATAGAATGTTATAAGAATCAACGATACCAGAATGATGAAAATGTTAGGCTAATGCACATGACAAGAGCTATCATTTAACAGGTGATGAAACAAAATAGAAAGTCGCTAAAAATACTTAGTGTTGCATAAATTGAATTCCACAGGAAATGGCTAAATTACTCAAAACCAGAATGTGTCGAGAAAATAAAATCTCGATATAGATTATATTATTCCTTTTGCGTCTTTAAACCGTTCTAATATAGGACAACAAATACGATGCTTACACTGGTCAAACACAAGATATATGAAAGCTAGTGAAAACTTGTCTAAAAATTATAAAATACGATCAAAAGAGAAACAAGAAGAGCACAATAAAAAGTAGAAGATTTTAAAACGTTTTACTTTATTTTATATCTTATCTAAAAGATTCAAGTATGTAATAGCAATAACAACAGTTGTTACAACCGTAGCTAATGGAAAATTCATCGATTACACAGCATCCAGTACACATCACAGAGTGCGGCGCAGCCTATTTATTTGTTATTATTTTCTGTAGTATCAGTCATATGCTTTGCACTTTGTTTTAGACGTTCTGCTCCACTGTGTCTTTGTTTTTATATGTATGTGTTTCGATGTTAGGAAACTCGCACTCAATGCGGAAATTGTTAATCCGAACCTAAACGATAGAACCAGTAAAATATCTAATTCCGTTTGTTGTCACGTCATTTTCTTTCAACTCTCTCTGTAATTTGTTCAAATTATTAATTGGTAAAAATGTACTCATCAGAGATGTTACTCCTAGTATTTTGACATCTAAGAATGACTTTGATACTTTTGCTAAGCTGGCATTTACAAAAGTTTTATATTTTCTTAATTTTCTTTCCGTCCATTTTTCCAACTCCTTGTCAGTTAAAGTTTAACCGGTTATTTCCTTTTAAATCCCCTTTGTTAAACTAATTTTAATTCCTGTTTATAGGCTTCTTCTTCACTGATTTTCTAACTGATACTTTAATCTGCTACAAAATGCATTTTTCAAGTTGTTTTTCTTGTTATCCATTTAAACAGTGCAAAAATGGCAGAAGGTAGTGGAAAGGATTTCGAAGATTTTAATGTGCCATGATATTACACAAGAGATGATAATGAAGATACTCAATCAAAAGAAAATATCAAAACAGATTTAAATGATTCCAACGTATCACACGAAAGTTTCAGGACTCCTCAACAAAATGTTAAAGCTGATAAAATACAAAAATGAAATCAAAGATGAAGTACAAATAAATGTTAAGTTATTGGTACAGTAAAAAAAACCCAACAAACAAACATTTGATATCCCTGTATATAACGATCATGAGATGGTTCCTGCCTCGCAAGAAACGCAAAGCAAACAGCTGCTAGAAAGTCAAGCTACCATCAGACAGCGAATTCAATTTCCTGATGAAATAGAAATGCAGGCAACTGAAACAAATAAATTTTTTGACCAGCAAGTAAGAGAAGCCGAGACTGTAAAAGACGATTTCTACAAAAAACTTCGACATGCAGAGCGTAGATTATAGACGCTGCACAATAAAGAGAATTAGGAGCTTATGTGAATGCTGCCGTAGTAGCTATTTCAAAAACAGAATCAATGAAATCCGACGTTGAACTGTATACCAAAAGAACATAACAAATTATATCAGCAAAGAAACAGATGCAACTTAAAAGCCAAATTTCATTAAATATTTCAATATTATGAGAGTATAAGAGGACAATTAGTTGGACATTTAACTGATTTAGAAATAATTTTAAAGAAAGTATTACTGATATAAATTTCAAAGTTAAAACAAGTTACTATTAGGTGAAAGGTGGTTAAAACAACCGTTCAAAGAAAAAGGTGTTATTTTACGGCTATAGGTATGATAGCAGCAACACTTGGTCCAACCGCAAAAATTGGTAAAAGGTGTTATAGGAGGAAACCGTAGTGGTGGTGATAGTGGTGGTGGCGATAAAGGTAGCACATATTCATTAGTTGACAAAGTTAAACAAGGAATGAAAAATATTGCCAACTATTTGTTTCAGTTTGCTAAAAAGCAAAAGCAGCATTTCCTGGTATCATTGTCAGTATAATAAGCTGACTTCTAACATGAACTGGACAAATATTTTCTTTATTAGTTGCTCGTGCAATTTTGCACAATTTAGCATTAGTTAGCTTGTTATTTGCAGTTTTAATAAAAGTTCGTGATCTTTGCATTTTAAATTATAAGGTGTTCCGATTGTATGTCTTGCTGTCCTGATTACAAAACTGTCACCATTTTCATCCTTTTTGTCTCTATTTTTTTTCTCACGTTCTCTTCTTTTATCTTGTTATCTGTCCTTTTACGAATTATTACAAGCTGTTTATCAGCGCTGTACTTGAGCATCTAAAATACATATTGCATAAGATCTGATTCTTTGATTTCATCTCGATACTCCTTCTTCTGTTAAGCCGATGCTCTTTTGCAGAAAAAAGTAAGTTCATCTAGTAGATTCCTTTTCTATTACAGAATTCATGGCTTGTTTAAATGCATCATACCCAAGTCCCCGTCTTTAATTTCCTTATCCACTACACAACTGTTTTCTTCATCTGTTACATCCATTTCCTTTTTTTAAATGAAAAGTATGTTTAAGTGATAGTTATGTTTTTTCCATTCATGTTTCTCCACTCATGACGAGGAGAAATGTTGAAATTATTGCATATCGTGTTAAATTGTTTTAGATCCATAATATTGTTGTTTGGATTGAAAGGTTGTTCGTCAGGTAATGGTATTGAGCATTCGAATAACAGTTTTCGTATTTGTTAGTAAACATGAAATCTATATTTTTTTTTACTAACTCTGGTATGCTTTGATCTGATAAATACCAATACGATATTCTGCTCTGCATCCAGCTCTTAATGTCCATTCAGCCCAATTAAGATTGTGCTAGAATTTCTTATTTACACTGTGCTCTGCATCTATTTATTGAATCATTATTGTCAAATCTTAAAATATAATTATCAAAAATGCCTAACGACTGGTATGTACAATAGTTATTTTCTGTGTATGATATTTTTTCTCTTTAAATATTTGTGTCATATCTTTATTAAAAGGAGCGTTAAACTGTGCTGCAGGACAAGAATAAGGTGCACTGCTTGTTATTTTTTAATTCTGAAGTCTATTGTTTATTGTAAACATTTTTATATCTAAACTAAATCATGAACTTCTCTCATAGTTTCGGAGAATTTATTTTGTTGACGGTGTTTGGTCTAGGTGGTTGAGGTTCTAAGTTTGAATGTGGTCAAGCTGGGTAGAAATATTTTAAAATATGGGATAAATAATCATATCACTCAGGCTTGTCGAACGATTGGTGATATAAACCAAAAGTGTTTTGGGTGCTGTGGCTATAGGGTTTAGTGTAATGATACCTACCTCAGAAATCATTCGTCATGTCCTGACAGTTTTTATTTTACTTTCTAAAATGGCAATTCATTGTTAGTACTGCATGTATCAGAAGTCAGGCTCGGGTTATCGTGCTTTGAGCTTGAACCCAAGGTACAATTACGTCACTCATAATTCAGAGATGGCTGTATATTTATATATATATATTTTTACTGTCTATGGTCGATGGCCCTAGGCTCGTAAGCCTGGAAACTCATGAAAATACTATTTTAATAACTATGATTTCAGACGAAATTATAGATATTTGATCTATATCCGTTATTTCTTATTTCCGATTTTTTTTTCTTTTTACCTTAGCACTAGAAGTGTGTCAGAACTCGGACTCAGGTTCTTGCGCTTAGAGCTTGTACCACAGTTGGAGCTACAGCACTCAAAGTTCATAGTTTGGATGATGGCGTCATGTGATCTGGAAATTTTATACAAATGGTTTGGCAGTGTGTTATTTTTAAACATTTTATTTTTCCGATGTGGTGTTGCTTTTAAAAAAAATAATTTTGAAGATAGTATGGCTGTTGACCGGGAAATTTTGTAAGAAACAAAAAATGGTTGGGGATTGGGTGTGGCTTTTAAAATTTATTTTTGAGGCGGTAGGGTGTTGTTATTGAAATGTTATCTTTGAGATGAAGGGGGAGTATTCTAGTGGCCAGAAAATTTGTAAACTTATTATTTTTTTGTGTGACACAGCACAGGGCTGTTGGCCAGGAAAGGTTGAAAAAAGTGTGTGTGTTTGTGTGTGTGTATGTGTGTGTTGGGGGGGGGGGTGAGTGGCTGTGGGTATATAATTTAAATACTAAGTACATTTTACTGGTGCGCCACATGGATGCTTCGAATATGGTCCGGTGTTACTTTTAATATCACAGTAAAAAACATGTGAAACTTTTAATTTATGATGATCATTTTCAAATTTGATAAATAATACCTCTTCAGGCATTATAACTATGTTTGTTTGTCTATGATGACGCCAATCTGGACAGATTTTTGATTTCAACTTAATGGTACCTTCCATAGTTGTAACTGAAGTGAATATGATGAACATGTCAACATGTTTGACTTTCTCTGTCTCAGTTATTTAAAAAGTTTTGAATATTAGTGCACTGTACAAAAAAGTTCCCTTTTAGTGAACAGTACGTCAATACATCCCCTCAAAGTGCTCACCATGCTCCTCTACATGCTTTCTCAGGCTGATTATCCAATTATTAAATGCCATTTTGTATTCATATTTTGGTTTGTTGTTCATACACTGGAAAACTGCAATTCGTAACACATGGCGGCTTTCAAATCGTCTACCCCCAAACGAATTTTTTGGGATTCGGCCAAAAATCTCTTGGAGCTAAATGTGGACTGTATGAAGGATGTGCAAAATTTGGATGCTGTGCTCCTTCAGGAAGTCTATCATGATGGCGGATTTATACGCCGGTGCGTAGTCATGAACTAGATGGATACCTCAGGTACTGGTGAGCACGTGGGTAGTTCAGTAGTGTTCCACAACTTTTGGCAACACTTTGGAGGCATAAAAATGTCCAATGACACTAGCAGTGTCAGGCACAGGTACCTGGATAACGGAACCTTTTGCATAAAAAATAATATGCATAAAACTATCTTGACAGTTTAAAAACGTCGAGCAGTTTGTGGTCTCTGCTCGTTTTCTCCGATCCATACTCTATTATTTTCTTTTGAGTCAGGTTCAAAAACGTAAATCAATGTTTCATCACCTGAGACAATCTCATTCAAATGTCTCTTGTCATTCTTTTCATTTATGGCGAGTAGCTGTTTGGCGATTTTAACCTAGGTCTGTTTTTTTCAGGCATCAACAAATGCAGGACCCATCTTACACAAACCTTTATGAGCTTCAAATGATTCTTCAATATATTAAAAATAGCTGATAAATTAATGCCCACGATAATGGAAATATCTTCCACTGTGTATCGAGAATCTTCATTAATTTCCTCCTTCATAACCGCCACATCCCGCACACCAATTGCAGACAACGGTCTTCCCGAACGTAGGCCATCTTCCATGGATTTGGAGACCATCTTTAAAATGATGAAACCACCTCAAAATTGTAGGATATACCAGAGAATTGTATCCATAAACTTTATGTAAGTCGGCCTTTATATCAGTTTGAGGGTATACTAAGAGCACCCTGATTTTACATTATGCTCTTTGATCATTAGCAGAATTGTCCTCCTTCTCCGACATATTTAGGTCACTGTCATTTACTTATGTTACGTTGATACCTTTATATTTGAAATGTTAAATATTCATTCTGCTCGAACATGCATTTCTTACTTTTGGTTATTTCCTCTCCAATTTTGGAATGTAAAATATTAAATAAACGTTCAATGACATCATCCATTTCACCTCTGTTCATTATGGTAAAATTCTCTGTGTTGACTTTTTACAACTTCTTGAATAGGCCGTTTCATAAGTCTGAACATTAAATGCAATTGAACTTTTACAGAACCAAATGGTCAAATTCTTTCTGAATTATGACTTTCTTGAGGTAAGATTCAATACCATTAAAAATTCATAATAATCTTGATTGTTGCCACCATATAGTCTGTACTAATTTACACTTCTTTTGAATGAATCTCGAAGTCTTTTCATTATGGTTCTGTTTGCATGTTTGTATGTAGTTGATGCTGCAAATAAGACATCAATTAAATATTTTTTGAAAGGTTTTAGGAGAAAATGCAGCTTTGTCAGAAATAATACTTACTCTGTAAAAAGGTCCATGAAAAACATACATACAGTATTCTCATTTTGAAGCTCCATTACTCAGAAGAATATCACATTAAACAATGGCCATGTTCTGTGAAATCTCTATTAAATTTTCTTTTACAAAATTCACAGTGGTCTAACTTCCAAAATGCACATAGATTGTCCAGTACGGTTCATTTCCTCGGGATCGGAAACTCCAAACACTTCTAATCAAGAATGTTTGTAAAATGCCAACAGATGTCCCACTTTGGGTTCCTCCACAGTCTCTCTAGGTATATGATTCTGAACTATATTTTCAGAATTTTGAGAAAATACTAATGCTTTTCTGTAGATCATTTCCTAAGACAGTTTGACTAAATGGTAAATGTTAGTTACCCTGTGGCTTCTGCCTTCTCACTCAAGATGTCAGCTTTAGTGACTAAAGCATCTATATCAGATTTGAACCTCTTTTTAATCATTTTCAGAGTCTCAATTTCCTCAAGCATGGTTTTCTTTTTTCTTAACTCCTACTATTTTCTGTTTCCTTCTTTTCTCATCATGCCTATTGTTGAAACTGCACCAGTCTTAAAAGCGTTGTGCACAACATGCATCACACAGGATCCTATATTCAGGATTGGCGTATTGTACTCTTTTTTAATCCTTCTATATCTCAGATTAAAGAACTTCCAGTTTACACTTGGTCCATCAATATTTATCCAGACAAGTTTCAGTATCTTCAAGTTACTTTCTGTTACTCCACTTGTAAAGAGACTCAACATGGCATCTGCAGTTGCATGCCCAAGAAACTGAGATCCAAAATATGTGCTGTAACTTTTTCGCCTTTCCTGTATTGGATATAAATATCCATCACCTTAAAATGTGCCTTCTGATTTAATCATTTATTAACTACCACAAAATAGTCACTTTCCTTTGAATTTGTTACGAAAAGTTCCTTACATTGTTTTTTATACCAAGGGTTGCCAGGTATGCAGTTTTTCTCTCTGCACATGAAAATTTGAATGCAATTGCACTGTCAGGAAACATTGTTGAAAAGAGTTTTGCAAAGGATTTGTTTGATTTGAATTAGTTACGACTCAGTACTGTCTGAAGTGTCGAATGACTATTTTCAATACTGTCTGAAGTGTCGAATGACTATTCAATACTGTATGAAGTGTATAATGACTATTCAATACTGTCTGAAGTATACAATGACTAAGTTCTTCTGAAGTGTCCAATGACTAAGTTCTTCTGAAGTGTACAATGACTAAGTTCTTCTGAAGTGTACAATGACTAAGTTCTTCTGAAGTGTCCAATGACTAAGTTCTTCTGAAGTGTCCAATGACTCCTCAGAGGATTTAAAAGTGCTTGCTAAAGTTTGTTGTGAGGGCATACTTCCCCATTTTCCCCAAATCTATCAACTTATTACACGAAGCATAAATTGCTATGGACTTATCCCCTTTGAACTGTCCAATCCACGGGTATATCGGATCCATGATGCGTTTGTGATTGAACATGCATTTCCCCATCATTAAATCAGACGACAAAGTAAACTTTCACCGTGTTTCAATTGCCATTTTCACCGACTGGTTTACCAACAGTGACACCAAAGTTTGAGTAAAACTTATTAGTCTGGCCATATGAAATGGGATAATACCGAAGGTATCCAAATCAATGTCATGTGTGATAAAATAGAAGATTAGAACGATTATTAATGCTCAGTTTTCACACAAAATAATTAAATCGGTAAAACTGAAACACTTAATAGTATAAATATATAGTATTATCGCAGTAACGCGATCTTGATTGCTAGATCACGTCGAGTTGTCAGCATAAGAAAATCCGGATCATTACGAGACGCGATCTAGCAATATAATTGCATTACTGTGATAATTATATTTTTGTTATATACCTTTCAATTTTCAGATAATTTAATAAAATCACTATATGTAGTTGAAAAATAAAAGAAATTGCTAAACATTTCAACCTCTTGAATACGAACTTCATCTTAAAGTATAAACCGAATTACTTTTTGAAAGGCTGACATGCGCATGAATATTAGTTTTATGGATGAAGTTTGTGAAACAACGCTCGCTCACTTTGACTATGATCACTGTCAATAACACGAATTCTTCGACGCTTGAGGGCAGACTACTCATATATGTGATGTACAGTTATTGTGCAGTTCTGAAATTTTGCATCATGGAAGTTTTCACCAGCTGAATGACTGGCAGTTTTTTTTCAGAGGCCAGGTTGAATGCGGTTGAACTGTTTCTGGAGACACATTGTGAGAAGCTCTGATGGGAACTTGACACGGGAATGACAACATTATTTTGACAGTTATTTACAACGGGATTGGAGAAATTGTTGGAACTTGATGGTACAGATTTGTTGCAGAGAATATTACTCATTGATAATTTCAAATTCATCCATTATGCGTGAAACTCACTAACGTTACCATTTATGAATTTCCGTAAATGGGTTGTACTTACAACTGTAATGTTTTGGTACGCGATTTCCGAATATGCTCTTGTTTCAGACGTACATTTTGGCAATATTTTATTACTTTAAAATAAAGGAAAAAATGCTTTTTTTATTGTTGTTGTGACAAAAACATGGTTTAGACCTTTCAGATATTTTACATATAACGCAAGGTTTCTTAACTAACGTCGCTGTGAGAGCTTTGTTTACTACTAGTGTTGGCATTCCATCGCTAGGGGCGCTGCTATTGTCACCAGGAAACCTCGAGGAAAAAGTTCTCCCAGCCTCGTTTGAGAGTATGGTGATACGGGTTTGGAAAACGATAGTATCGTTTTCCTGCTTGTAGGAAATGACGGTAAAATTCTGGCTCTTTCTTAGGCAAAAAATTGGTAGGTGTATAATAAAGCCATATATTCCAGGTTTGATCAAAATCAGATAAAAAATATGGCTTCGAGTGATAACAAGTTCAGCCCATCAGATGCAGATTGCCTCAATAATATGCTTTGATCTCGCTCTTTATCGGATATAATCCAATACCTTGATTAAATCAGCCCATATTCCAAGTTAAATCACAATCTGATCAGAAATATGGCTTCCAGAATGGTAAGAAACTTAGCCAATAAGATGCAAAGCCACCTCATCAATATATGTATCTCACTCATTATCGAATTTGTCTAAGATCTTGATGATATAAGCATAGATTCCGACTTTGATCAAAACTGGGCCAGAAATACAGACACCAGGGTGGTAACAAGCTCAGCCAATCAGATACGAGATCACCTCAATAATATGCAATGTCGCTCAATATCAAATTTGTCCAAGATCTAGAAGATATAAACACATATTCCAAGCTTGATCAAAATCATATCAGAAAATAGCCTCCAGATTGGTAATAACCTCAATCAATCAGATGCAAGATCATGTTATTAATATGGGTATATATTGTCCATATTCGAACTTGTCCAAGATATTGATATAAAAAGCTCTCCCTCGTTATATCGCGGTAGTCAGGGTCCATAACCGCCAATCGCGTTATTTACACAAGCGCGTTATATTGAGAACAGCGCTGTGTACGGAACAGTGATATATTGAGAACAGCGTAATATAGCAGGCACTACTGACATTTGTTCAATGGTGGTGTTTTGAAAAGAAAATGAAGATATAAGTTTTACCGTGTTTTCTTTCAACCCATATTGGTATGTATTTTGTCATGGGGTCCATAGTACTACCGCGTTATATCAGGAATAGCGCTATAACGAAGCGCATTATAACGATGAGAGCTTAATTCCATGCTTGACCAAAACTGGATAAAAAATATGGCTGCCAGAGCAAATGTCGATGGATGGACAATGGATACAGGGTCATACCATAGGCTCACACGGCCTTATAGCACACACAGATCAAGATGGAGAGCACCACATAATTCCCACTTCTTCAAAAAAGCAACTGTTTAGTAAATAAATAAATAGTTTGTATAGACCCAACGATTTTCAGAGAAAAGGTGTGGATTATGTCATGTAACTCCTTCTACATCATTCAAAATAGTGATATGGAATATGATTGGGAAGGTCTGTAGATATGTAAAAAGGTTTTAGAATTTTGATTCTTCCCTTGGGGGCCATGCTGGGATGCTTTATCATAGTTAAAGTAATTCCCAAGTTGTTAGTCTTACATGTGAAAAAAGCAAGCATGAAAATTACGTCTTGCATCCATGCTGTACATTTCAGAACAGCTCTTAGCAGACTTAGAACTGCCTGTCATGCTTTAGCAGTAGAAATTAGTCATTATGACACTACAGTTTGAGAAAATTAATTATGCAATTTTTTAAAATTTACATCAAATTGAATTTAAATATAATTTACTTTGCCCTAATTATCGGACCTAAGAAGAAAATATATTCTTTGGTACTTCTGGTGCTGGTTGTCATGAATGAAGTCTGTATCATTAATGTCATCCAGCTCCAAAAGTGTACTTCTAAAACTATCCCAATTTTTTTTCACACAATGTCAGTAATAATCATACAAATTTGGCTGTTCTTTTTTTAATGGATGGATTCCTTTAATGCTCAAGATAAACAAGGTGTTTACTTGTAAACACGAATCCCCTCACCAACAGGGCGCATTTGCAGTAGCCCAAAATAAACAGAGTGGTATGGAGGAAAATACAAATGTCACTCAGTCATGAAGATTACATCATGGTGATCTACATTCAGTAACAAAAGTCACTCATGCATTAAAATTAGGTCAAAGTGACAGTTTGGGTGTCGTTGAGTTGCATTTCTTTAGATGCATCCATATGCTAAGTTTCACAAATGTAGGTGAAATAGGGTTCAGAATATTGAAGGTGCAATGAAAGGATAGCTGAAAATACAAAAGTAACTAAAGTGTGAATATTGGGTCACACTGACCTAATTTTGATATGGCTGTGCTACTCTCCTCGACATGCTTCCACATACTGATTTTTGAAAGTGTTATGAAATAGGGTCCATGATACTGTATATATACAGAACAGATAGCTGAAAATACAAACGACACTAAAGCATGAAAATAAGGTCACCATGACTGACTTTTGGTATGCTGAGTTTCTTTGTTAAGATGTGTAGGTGAAGTACGGTCAACGATATTGAGGGTGTAATGAACAAACAGCTGAAAATACAAATATTACTAAAGTGTGGTAATTAGATCACAGTGACCTACTTGTGGTATGGCTGACTTACATTCAACGTGATGCATCCACATACCAAATTTCATGAGTGCAGGTGAAATAAGGTCCAAGATATTTAAGGCATAATGAATGAATGAATCACTGTACGAACACAGAAACGAATGGGCAAAATGTTATATCCCCTCTGACCTTCAATGTCAAGGGGATGAAAAGCAACTGTACCATTATATTTCTTTATAAAGAGAAATGGGATTACCTGTAGCAGTCAACCGTGTTAGAATTTGTGTTAAATGCAATAAATGTCTTTGATGTGAAACATATCTGAGAATTGGAATGTGCAATTACTGAATGAAGTGTCAATGCACATCATATGTGGTTTAAAATGAGACCCCAGGGTCATATAGATGTGGCCCCATGTCTTAACTTGGAAACTGTTGAGATTTTTATCCTATAACCACATGGGCATGAAATGATAAATTCAGATATACCCATATTGGCCCTTGGGTCTCTACTTATGCCCCAGAGACTTAGCCATAGGGGCCGAGATTTAGGAGGTGGGACAAAACATTGGCATGTGGGGTCACTTGTTTTACAAAGACTCTTTAGAGTTTTCATTATATCGATCACCAGCCAACTGTTCTGCTGGACTGCTGATACTAAGTACACAACAAATGTATGCCAAGTGATCAATATGGGACCACTGTATTTGTACATTTGACACCAGCCAACTGTTCTGCTGGACTGCTCATACTAGTACACAACAAATGTATGTCAAGTGATCAACATGGGGCTACTGTATTTATACATTTGACACCAGCCAACTGTTCTGTTGGACTGCTGATATCAGTACACAATAAATGTATGCCAAGTGATCAACATGTAGCTACTGT
This sequence comes from Margaritifera margaritifera, assembly GCA_029931535.1. Taxonomy (NCBI): domain Eukaryota; kingdom Metazoa; phylum Mollusca; class Bivalvia; order Unionida; family Margaritiferidae; genus Margaritifera; species Margaritifera margaritifera. The sequence goes on along the minus strand of JAQPZY010001677.1, from coordinate 1,632,246 downwards.
ATTTGAACATTTGACACCCGCCAACTGTTCTCATGGACTGCTGATATCAGTACACAATAATTGTGTGCTAAGTGATAAACATTGGGCTACTGTATTTGAACATTTGACATCAGCCAACTGTTCTGCTTATACTAAGTACACAACAAATGTATGCCAAGTGATCAACATGGGACCACTGTATTTGTACATTTGACACCAGCCAACTGTTCTGCTGATACGAGTACACAACAAATGTATGTCAAGTGATCAACATGGGGCTACTGTATTTATACATTTGACACCAGCCAACTGTTCTGTTGGACTGCTGATATCAGTACGCAATAAATGTATGCCAAGTGATCAATATGTAGCTACTGTATTTGAACATTTGACACCCGCCAACTGTTCTGCTGGACTGCTGATATCAGTACACAATAATTGTGTGCAGTACACAATAATTGTGTGCCAAGTGATCAACATTGGGCTACTGTATTTGAACATTTGACACCAGCCAACTGTTCTGCTGTACTGCTGATACTAGTACACAACAAATGTATGCCAAGTGATCAACATGGGGCTACTGTATTTGTGCATTTGACACCAGCCAACTGTTCTGCTGATCCTAGTACACAACAATTGTATGCCAACTGACCAACATGGGGCTACTGTATTTGTACATTTGACTTCAGCAAATGTATCTGATAAGAAAACTGAAAAACTGTCAAAGACAAAGTAACAATTTACAATTTAAGGTTTTATTTAGAAAAATATCTCACAACAGAATCAACACCCCAACATTTAAGAAGATCTGAGCACAAGTTGTGAAATGTATTATCACAGAAAAATCATGTACTTTGCTTTCAGTGCATGTGAATACATGTAATGATTGTCTATAAAGTAAAGCCAGATTACTAAAAGCAGTCCTGTCAAAACTTTATTATGACAATACTGTCTAGTTCCTTTTCATCACATAGCAACATAATTAAAAGCTATGATCCACTTGTCTAGTGTAAAAAATCTACTCATGAAATATTGTAAAATTTGAAAGAATGACATCTTGTACAAGTCAAACTCTGGTAGAGAAAAATGTTTTCCAAAGTTTGGTGGAATATTTATTATAGAAAATCAGCGTCAGAACCATTTGATGATCTATTAATAGATACTTACCCTACATAAGCCAGTCAGAACACAAAACCACATATCATATTGGGAACATTAATTTAAAAAAATCAGAACATATGTTCATAAGATGTTGAGGATTTAAGTTTACTTGTCAAGAATTAACAAGTATGTCTGTGTGCTTGCAGCCTCTAAAAAATTGGCTTGTCAAAGATTGTTTTGATGCATAATGCCGATTTAGGCATTAATTATTAATAACTCATGAGATTTCTTTGACAGGTGTGTTTGGAAATAAAGGTCACTCAACTCTAATGATTAACCACCAAGAGGACTTCATTCAAAGCATGATCGATTTACCGAAAATGTAGCAACCACAAGTGGTGTTTATGATCTGTTGTTTATGTGATAATTACAGGAGATCAACTTACTTCTTGGCAAACAATTAAATGGATAAAAATAAAGAGTTCTCGATCTCAAAAGTCAGCTTGTCAAATATTTTGATGCATGTCTGCGATTTCAAGGTGACTAGATGATAATTGTTAACTAAATGAATAAAATAAGTGTTCAGAAATCCTTCAGTTGTGAGTATAAAAAAACATCACTACAGTCTAGCTTCCATTATTGTTGATGTAGTTGATGAGAGGAGTCTGCTATCCTATCTAGGCATAAAAATGAAAATAAATTTTCTAGCTCTAATTAACCTGTTTTAAAGAAAAATAACCAGTATGATGCTACAAAACGCGCAAGTTTGTTCCAAACATCGTGGATTAATGAGTATCCCTGGCTAGAATACTATAATTAGTTGTTTAATTTGTCAGTTCAAGGTGTTTTACCTAAACATCTCTCTCTGTCTCTCTCTTAAATAAAAATGTAGCTATTTCCAAACCCTTTTCTACCTATCCATTTATCTGTCTATATACATGTACATGTCTATTTTTGCTCTGATAACTGTATCTGCATTCTAACCCTTTCTCATCTACATATCTATCTACATGTATTACTTACATATATATTTCTTAATAACTTTAATTATTGGCATATGGTTTTAAGGTGTCAACAAAGAAAAAAAGAAAACATGAGTTAAAATAAATACAATGTGATTTCCTTAAAATATCCCATATTTTACTTTATCTTATTTTTTACTCATGTTGGGATATTATGTTTGAGGCAAGCTTAAATTTCCCAAGGGCAAGTGCCCTAGGCAAGCTGACATTGATAAAATTTGTAAATCCCTGTGTTTACAAGATGGTTGCTAATTTTACATCTGTGCAAACAAAATTAACCACAAACTAGATCTACATAAATACAAACAATACATTTATAAAATCTCAAGTGAAATATTTAGCACAATTCTGCAATCTTTAGCTCTATTAAAAATAATATATATATATATATATATATATATATATATGGCACATAAAAAGCTGATGAGAATACATACTGTTTGTACATTAAACTAATTGGATATTAAACACAAGCCTACAGAAATACTGTAAATAACATACAACATTCATATATCACCAGTGTATATAATATCACAGATCATTTGCATGCAGTATTGTATAAAATACTGTTGAATTTATACAATACAGTGAAAATTATTTTTAACAAAATGAAGATATAATATTTTAAAGTCAGTTCATGTACATTAATAAACACCTGTAAAAAGATTAGTGGAAAACACAGATGGTAAAAGTAAATAGCTATACAAGTTAAAAATATTAAATCACAGAAATATTTGGAAGCAATATCACCACCTCAATACTGACTGATATGAAGTTTGTTAAAGTGCCTCCTAAGGACACACTGAGACAGCCTACCTTGGCTGGCCTTAGTCGGTATAAAAACTCCAATCCTTGGGTGACAATTCAGATGCTCTACCAACTGAGCTGCCATGGCTCATTCCAAATACAATCAAAAATATAAACTAACTTTCAAAACATTCATTTATAAATCTTCAATAAATCTTTTTGTTGCTATAAAAAGAGTCCATCTTTTGTTTTCTTGAAATATACATCACAAATTAAATATCTAAAAAATACAATAAACAAATACAAGTCAAAATCACAAAAATACAACCAAACCATGCATGACATTATTAGCTATAAAACTAATATGAAGCACATCAAAGCTTTAAAATACAGTCACTAACACAAAAGTGATAATATTTCCAATAAATCTGCATTTTTAATAAATGGTCAATACAAGATAATGACAGGGCTCCACTGTAACACGTGGGTTCATGATTAACAACAGGAGTACTTACATGCTTGATATAGCACTCCATTTAATGATGACAAATTCATTTGTAAGGCAAAAATTATATGTATAGACGACACACACATGCATACCTGTTAGACAACCACCAGACAATCTGGCATTATAAAGGGATGAGAAGTATAACAAGGGGTTCTGACCTCACCCATTATTGAAAGCAGGAATATATATATATATATATATATATATATATATATATATATATATATATATATATATATATATATATATATATATATATATATATATACACATACATGTATACACACACACACTAATACATATGCATTCAATGTGACAATGTAAAATATATTATAATGAACGACTTACAAGATAAAAAGTCAGTTCATTTTTTAATCACTGATAATCACACAAATTTGAAACCTAAATCTTGAGTCATCTGACAAATTTCAGTCAATGTAAGCCTATCACAGCAGCATGTGTTGCTTAAACTTAAAATATATCATTATTTTTTGTGATTCAAGACTTCTTCATTAAGGAATGAATTATCTTAAGTAAATTGTAGGAAACTCAAATCTTAAATAAAACCCATGAATAATTTTTAACATGGAAATTAAATATACAAAATTGATTTGATGTAGGTCCTCTTACCATGGAATCTAAAGTTTCAAATAGTATTTGCGATGATTTCTACATTTAAAAACACAGAATGTCTTTTCGTCATCATGGTGGTAGCCATAAGCATTAAGAATACAGTAAGGCAATTCCTGTGTGAAAGAGTTATTAAATGACACAAGCAAATAAAAATGCCTGGTGGGAAAATACTGGTGTTATAACACAAACAAAATATTATTTTTGTCCAAATTTTATCCCGACAGATGGTGGTGTGCGAGGGTGGTGGTATGATGTGGAAATTAAAGTCTGGAAATCCATTCTGGGAAATTTGTTGGTGGTAAGTGGTGGTATGATGTGGGAGTTAAAGTTTGCAAATCTGTTGGTGGTAAGTGAATGTGATTGTATGATGCAGAAATTAAAGGTGATAAGTGAGGGTGGTATCATAATGCATAGCATTCTAATGAGTGTAAACTGTATGTATGTATCTTGTATTTTTCCATGTAGGTATTCTTATCATGAGCCATACATTTTGCAGAACCTAAAGTGTTACGGAATTATGTATAATTTCTTTTAAATAATGGTATAGTTTTATTAGTTTATGACCTCTTTATAATAGTCTAATAGGTGTCATTTTGCAGAGTACACATATACGGTAATTTCAATGTGATCCAGTACATTGGTCCTGGGAAAATCAATATTATCGTTTGAAGCATTAGTCATGTCACATGATTCAGCACGTGGGGTTTGCACTTTTGACCTGACCTGGATTTCGCAATCCAAGAATGATTCATTTTGTTGACCAGAAGTTAGATAGTAAGATCGTAATATTAAGATGTTGATTTGAGACGGAATAAGAATTTTGTTTGTTTCAATGATGCAGTATAGAACCTATAAAATAAGATGCAATCACAACGTTCGTCATTCTACATAGTTTCGTCAGCTTGAGAGGTCTTTAATGAAATTAGTTCTTTGTATGTGATATTATGCTTCAGAGATATTATTATACAGTACATTTTGGATTTAGTACTGCAACTTCAGAAATATTTTCCAGACAGTACTTTTCGGGATTAACTAATGATATTTAAGAATTATTCAGCTCCGTTGGAATTATCGGAAACATCTCTAGAACTTGTGTGATATTCTATATTGACAAGGATTTATCTGGAATTAATAACACTTGGATATAACTGATTCTTGTTGGCACGCCAACACTTTGGTGGTTTCATTCGGAATTATTTGGATTAACTTCTGGATCAGTGAACATTAGAACAATTTAGGACTTTTAAGGATATTCTATACTGTAAGTTACTTTTAATTCTTTCACTTTGATTGAAATATTTTTATATTTTAGGAAATTAAATATTAGTGTTTTAAATCTTGAAAGCTTCTTTGAGTCTTTTCTTTTGTTACATAACCCATAGTCATAACAAAAGCAACACAATGCACAGCAATTTATGAGTTTCTGTGTGTGGATTGTTGTGACTCACAGAAATGCTACAAAATATATTCATTTTGCAATAATAAAAGAAAGTTAAATACTCTAACATTTTACCAGCAATCATCCTTCATGATAGACTCTGACATTTTACCAGCAATCATCGTTCATGATAGACTCTGACATTCGGATGAAAATCTTACATATGATGTCAAGAAACTGCATCATAAGTTAAAGTTAACAAGATTGTAAAAACCAAACACTGTTTTCTTAAACGTTAAAAAAAAAATAGAAAAGGATTTAATGATGTTTATATCATCACAGATGACAAAATCAATCCTTACACAGCTTGCTATCATAAACTAAGTTTTACAATCCATCGAGTCATTTCCGCATCCATTTAAAAAAAAAAGAGTACATTTTGCTTATGTAAACATGAATTTAATGCATGTTATCACATATTACCATATTATTTTGTGTCCTACAACATACAATGGGTATTTCTTGAATAACATTGACTTGATTTTGATGAATTGTAATAAGCACTAACACTATATACTGAATATATGGATTTACTCAACTATCTGTAACTTTCAGGTGTACAAATAATATTAGGTAAAAATATTAATTCTAATTTTGTTCGGTATACCAAAATTTTTATGCATTCAATAAGAAACAAGTTCACTGTCCAAACTGATTGGTACACTTAAATGTGTAAACTTATAATGAGAAGGTTGTTTTTTTGTACAATAATTATTAGTATGGAATAATGTACCATAAATCGGAGTCTATTAAAAATCACAGACAATAGAATACAAAACAATACGATCCTCTCAATCTTTGAAGCAAAGTGGTTGTTTTCATATACTATATTGTATATTAGGAAATATCTTTCCATATACAGTGAAAGATTCTTGCAAGCTTTCCTAGCAAAAGTTATGAAGGGCTGTATCATTAAAGTTACACCAATACCAAAAGTTGCGTTTTATATTTATATCAAACAAGTTTCCTTGGGGTATTATTGTGGTTCTCTGGCATACATTTCATTGATTTTTGGTAAATCAGATATTCCAAATCCCTCAAAATATTTTTAAAACACCAAAATGATTTGGTTATGTTTATTCATAGTAATAATCGACAAATAAATACTCTACAAATTGTAATATCAAAAGGATTTTTTAAAAAATACATATATTTGGCAACAAACAGAATTAATTAAATATCACTTGTCAGCTCCTTTTTTGAAAGATGGATATAGTACTGTTTTTAATAAGCATCTTCCACCTAAACACGGTTTTAAATTTTAGTCTTGCTGATTTTAAGTTCTGTGTATCAGTTAACTATTATGGACATCATGTAAACTTTGTGTAACAATGGTAGGAAAATGAAAAATATTATTTTTTGACATTCTTATGTTTCTCTTCCCATTCCAGTTGTCTCTTTCTTTCCTTTTCTCTCTCCTTTTCAGCTTCCTGAAATTCAAGAAAAAAAGGATTTAAGTATGTAAAACCACTGGTAGATGCAGTGGCAAAATTATTTGCTTCAAAGAGAACTTGTCATGGAAGAATATGTGAACAAAGAAATGTGAGTAAAACTTTCCATTAAGATACACTACAACTTTCCATTAAGATACACTACAACTTTCAAAAACTGAACAAACTGAGACCACAAACTCTGGTCATCTTATTGAGGTGGGCTGAATAAAAAGGTCTGATTAGTACAATAAAACCTGCCTTAAAAACTACTGCTATGAGTAACGACATGTCCTGAGAGTCTAGATTCTCAGTGCAGATTTACTGATTATATAGCATTATGACCTGCTATGAGAGATCACCTGTCTTGAGAGACCATGATTTTTTGGCAGAAGGGGTGGTCTTTCAAGAGGGGTTCTACTGCATAATAATACACCAATTACCAGTATGACCAAAATATATGGCCAGTATGCAGAGGAAGCCAGGTTATAGAGGAGCTGAACTGGGCACTGTAATATGAAATGTTTCTTGTAAGACAAGGAGAAGCTGGTTTGGGCGAATTTCACTGTAATATGAAATGTTTCTTGTATGACAAGGAGAAGCTGGTTTGGTCGAATTTCACTGTAATGTGAAATGTTTCTTGTAAGACAAGGAGAAGCTGGTTTGCACTGTAATATGAAATGTTTCTTGTAAGACAAGGAGAAGCTGGTTTGGGCAAATTTCACTGTAATATGAAATGTTTCTTGTAAGACAAGGAGAAGCTGGTTTGGTCGAATTTCACTGCAATATGAAATGTTTCTTGTAAGACAAGGAGAAGCTGGTTTGGGTGAATTTCACTGTAATATGAAATGTTTCTTGTAAGACAAGGAGAAGCTGGTTTGGGCAAATTTCACTGTAATATGAAATGTTTCTTGTATGACAAGGAGAAGCTGGTATGGGCAAATTTCACGGTAATATGAAATGTTTCTTGTAAGACAAGGAGGAGCTGATTTAAGTAAATTGCACTGCAATATGACAAGGAGGAGCTGATTTGGGCGAATTTCACTGTAATATGAAATGCTTTTTATAGACAAGGAGAAGCTGGTTTGGGGAAATTTCACTGTAATATGATTTGTTTTTTTATAGACAATGACAAGCTGGTTTGGGGAAATTTCACTGTAATATGAAATGTTTCTATATCGACAAGGAGAAGCTGGTTTGAGTACATTTCACTGTAATATGAAATGTTTCTATATCGACAAGGAGAAGCTGGTTTGGGCAAATTCCACTGTAATATGAAATGTTTCTTGCAAGACAAGGAGAAGCTGATTTGGGCCAATTGCACTGTAATATGAAATGTTTCTTTATCGACAAGGAGAAGCTGGTTTGGCAAATTTCATTGTAATATGAAATGTTTCTTGCAAGACAAAGATGAGCTGATTTGGGCAAATTGCACTGTGATATGAAATGTTTCTTTATAGACAAGGAGGAGCTGATTTAGGCTAGTTTCACTGTAATATGAAATGTTTCTTGTAAGACAAAAAATAGATTTTTGCTTGAAGCATATGAACTCAACCTATGGTAAGAATGATATATTATAGTGTTTGTACTATTGGATAGGGTGTTTGAGACCAAAATATACTGGGCTGAGCTTGTGTACTCCAAGTACTTTGGGTGAGAGAACAGTACAAACACTATAATTTATTTATTGGGTGAAAGAACAGTACAAACACTATAATTTATTTATTGGGTGAGAGAACTGTACAAACACTATAATTTATTTATTGGGTGAGAGAACAGTACAAACACTATAATTTATTTATTGGGTGAGAGAAGAGTACAAACACTATAATTTATTTATGAAATACCCCCATTTATTGAATAATACATTTTTTAAAATTGCTTTTCACACATTTAAAGTGAATACAAATATGTTTGAAGATAAATCTTGTTCTAATTATTCTTCGTATTACTGAATTCTGCATAAATGTACAGTATGACACAAGGTAATATTACATACTGTTGTGTCATAACAGACCTGATGTGACATGATGTTACATATCATTTGTATTTGCAGTCATGCATTGCATATATAATAAGGAGTATTTAAAGAGTCAATGGGTTGATTAATTGATTAATGGCTGCTCCTTTTTAATTTTAATGGATTGATTTATTGATTGCTGGCTACTCCATTTTAATTTTAATGGATTGATTTATTGATTGCTGGCTACTCCATTTTAATTTTAATGGATTGATTTATTGATTGCTGGCTACTCCATTTTAATTTTAATGGATCGATTAATTGATTGCTGAGATAAATGTAATTATATCCTAGCAAGGCTGTAAATAAATATATGAATGAGATAAATGTAATTATATCCTTGCAAGGCTGTAAATAAATATATGAATGAGATAAATGTAATTATATCCTAGCAAGGCTGTAAATAAATATATGAATGAGATAAATGTAATTATATCCTAGCAAGGCTGTAAATAAATATATGAATGAGATAAATGTAATTATATCCTAGCAAGGCTGTAAATAAATATATGAATGAGATAAATGTAATTATATCCCAGCAAGGCTGTAAATAAATATATGAATGAGATAAATGTAATTATATCCTAGCAAGGCTGTAAATAAATATATGAATGAGATAAATGTAATTATATCCTAGCAAGGCTGTAAATAAATATATGAATGAGATAAATGTAATTATATCCTTGCAAGGCTGTAAATAACTATATGAATGAGATAAATGTAATTATATCCTTGCAAGGCTGTAAATAAATATATGAATGAGATAAATGTTAATTATATCCTTGCAAGGCTATAAATAAATATGTGAACGAGATAAATGTAATTATTGTGGCAGTACAATAAACTCATGCTGTATGCCTTCTACATAAATTAAAATGGAGTAGCCAGCAATCAATAAATCGATAAAGAAACATTTCATATTACAGTGCAATTTGCCCAAATCAGCTCCTCCTTGTCTGGCAAGAAACTTTTCATATTACAGTGAAATTTGCCTCAGTACTGATATAATTACATTTATCTCATGCATATATTGATTTACAGCTTTGCAAAGATATTTGCTACATCTGTTCATGTTGTTCAGCTGTTTAATATGCAACACACTTTAAGTTTTAACATTAAATTAAATTCCATCTTATCTCTATTGATGATTTTGTATGTATGCTGGTGTTTACAGTCTATATACATTGCTGACCTGTTCCTTCATCTTGTTGACAAGGTAGTCAACCTGCTGCTGCATCATTTCCAACTTCCGTTCCTCCGTGTTCACCTCATTCTCCAAGCTTAGTGACCGATTCAGTGGGAAAAAGTCAAAGTTGGCTGCCAGCAACTGAAATAACAACAATCAGTATAATAACCCAGATATAAGACAGACTCGCACCCAACTGTAAACTGTATAATTGCAGATCGGAGTCTATGCTCTATAAAGAACAGAGAAAATTGTCATCATCTTTACTTCTGGCTAAAGTTTTCTAGGAGCTTTTCTTTAAAAAATATCAAAAGTTTACAGAAAAATCAACACACTTAAAAGCTGCTAATGATGCCAACAATGAACTAATACTTACATCCTAGTTGCTTGAATACTTGTGAAGCTGACTGCTATCATGAACTAATACTTACATCCTAGTTGCTTGAATACTTGTCAAGCTGACTGCTATCATGAACTAATACTTACATCCTAGTTGCTTGAATACTTGTCAAGCTGACTGCTATCATGAACTAATACTTACATCCTAGTTGCTTGAATACTTGTCAAGCTGACTGCTATCATGAACTAATACTTACATCCTAGTTGCCAGCATAACTGTGAAGCTGATTGCTGTCATGAAGTACATAATACTTTATAACACTGCCATTTATAACACTGCCATTTCAGGATGTTGATGAATATTACAATTCAAGAAGGAGTTTTATTTGAAAAAATTACTTTCTGGTTACTAAGAATGTGGAAAAGTGAGAATCTTGCCAATGCATGACTGTCAGTATAAGTTCAATGTTTCATTAAAATCCTTCAAGTCATCTTCATCTACTCTGATAATCAGCCAGAAACTTAACATGTCTTTAACTTGAGGCAATATGGCATTCTGGATTGCCTATTATTACACAATAAAATTTTAAAAACTTTAATTCTGGCATAAAGTTGTTACCCACCAATTTGTAGACGTAGAGTTCTAATGCTGAGTAATCATTGGGTCGGGTCTCATCCAGGTGGATAAAGAAGAAAAGGTATGCCCACTGGTTGTGCTCCATCTTCACATGCTTCTCAAAACCCTGCAAACATAAATGTAAAATACTCAGTGTCTTGACAAGACTTCTGATTAGAAATAAAACATGGGTTCCACAGGTCAACATTATGTCTTTCCTGCACTGTTAAGTACATTCTTATTTTTATTATTGCAGATCTTAGAAGCAAGAAGAAATAATTCTTCAAACAAGTTTGTATTTAAAGTAGAAATCCCAAAGACTAAAATAAACCTTGGATAAAATTAGATTCTGCATATGACAGATAATGGAACAATGGACCAGGTGAAAATGGAATAATGGATCAAGTGATAATAGAACAATGGACCAGGTAATAATAGAACAATGGACCAGGTGATAATATAACACAGCATAATAATGACAATGAAAATACATTATTGTAACAGCATTAACTGCAGTGTTTTGTGTGATGAAATTCTGACTTATTATATTTATATTTCAATCCATTTACATGGGTAAACAAGTATTCAACAAACATTATCCTTATCACTACATCTTTAAGAATAAAATGATGTCATTAATGCATGTAGACATTACAATCATTTTCTTGTGATGTAATGCAATGTTATGTTGCTATTTTTGTGTTTAAACATTCTATGGTAAGACTTAACATTCATATAATGTCATATAAAAATTAAATAGATAAATTTCATTAGTTCTCTGACACAATAAAAGATTTATAGATCAAACTATATAAAAATAAGGTAATGAATGTGTACTGGCTGACATCTCGAGTACATTCATTGTTCCGAGGCAAAGATAAGTTTTAAGTTCCCTATGTCATGCATAACATCTCCATCAAAGATACAATACAAATTTAAAAAAAAAAAAAATAATTATTTTGTAGTACAAGAGATGATATTGTGTAGAAAGAATATCAGTTTGGGTTCAATCTCATATGATTTCAAACTATGTATGAAAATGTGGAAAATCCTGTTCCTTACCCATCCCTGTCTCTCAAAGTCATAACTCTCCCGACTGCAGATAAAACAGTTGTTCTTCATATCCCTGTCAATCTCCCACTGAAAACAGTGGAAAGGGTGATAGTTTATTGTGACAGTTTATTGCTGGACAATAAAGGTGACATTTTTTCTGTAGAATAAAGGTGAGTTTTTGTGCAGGTCAAAAAAGGTGATGTTTTCTGTGTAGGACAATAAGGGTGACAGTTTCTGTGTATAATAAGAGTAACAGTTTTTGTGTATAATAAGAGTGACAGTTTTTGTGTATAATAAGAGTGACAGTTTTTGTGTATAATAAGAGTGATAAGTTTTTGTGTAGGACAATAAGGGTGATAGGTTTTGTGTAGGACAATAAGGGTGATAGGATTTGTGTAGGACAATAAGGGTGACAGTTTCTGTGTATAATAAGAGTGACAGTTATTGTTTAGGACAATAAGGGTGATAGGATTTGTGTAGGATAATAAGGGTGATAGGATTTGTGTAGGACAATAAGGGTGATAGGTTTTGTTTAGGTGATACGTTTTGTGTAGGACAATAAGGGTGATAGGTTTTGTGTAGGAAAATTTTGTGTAGGACAATAAGGGTGACAAGTTTTATGTAGGACAATAAGGGTGATAGGTTTTGTGTAGGACAATAAGGGTGATAGGATTTGTGTAGGACAATAACGGTGATAGGTTTTGTGTAGGACAATAAGAGTGATGTGTTTTGTGTAGGACAATAAGGGTGATAGGTTTTGTGTAGGAAAATAAGGGAGATAGGTTTTGTGTAGGAAAATAAGGGTGATAGGTTTTGTGTAGGACAATAAGAGTGATATGTTTTGTGCAGGACAATAAGGGTGACAGTTATTGTGTAGGACAATAAGGGTAATAGGTTTTGTGTAGGACAATAAGAGTGATATGTTTTGTATAGGACAATAAGGGTGACAGTTATTGTGTAGGACAATAAGGGTGACAGTTATTGTGTAGGACAATAAGGGAGATAGGTTCTGTGTAGGACAATAAGAGTGATAGGTTCTGTGTAGGACAATAAGGGTGATAGGATTTGTGTAGGACAATAAGAATGATAGGTTCTGTGTAGGACAATAAGGGTGATAGGATTTGTGTAGGACAATAAGAGTGATAGGTTTTGTATAGGACAATAAGAGTGATATGTTTTGTGTAGGACAATAAGAGTGATAGGTTTTGTGCAGGACAATAAGAGTGATATGTTTTGTGTAGGACAATATGGGTGATAGGTTTTGTGTAGGACAATAAGAGTGATATGTTTTGTGTAGGACAATAAGAGTGACAGTTACTGCAATGTACAATAAAGGTGCGAGTTTTTGTGAAGGACAGTAAGAGTGATAGGTTTTGTGCAGGACAATAAGGGTGATAGGTTTTGTGTAGGACAATAAGAGTGATAGATTTTGTGTAGGACAAAAAGAGTGATAGGTTTTGTGTAGGACAATAAGGGTGATAGGTTTTGTGTAGGACAATAGGAGTGATAGGTTTTGTGTAGGACAATAAGAGTGATAGGTTCTGTGTAGGACAATAAGAGTGATAGGTTTTGTGTAGGACAATAAGGGTGACAGTTATTGTGTAGGACAATGAGGGTGATAGGTTTTGTGTAGGACAAGAAGGGGATAGGTTTTGTGTATGACAATAAGGGAGATAAATAAATAAAAAACAATTTGATATAATGATATCTGAGAACTCCAATGACTGATGTCCAGTTGCTCAGAGTATGTGCCAGTCAGAACCTTTGACCTACCAGACAGGTTTGGTAAATAAACATAATTAAGGATCTCTGACAAACAGGTATAATACAACATACAAAAACACATGATCAGGCACAACACAAAGTACAAGTATAATAGAAACATACAAAAAACCACATGATAAGGCACACCACAAAGAATAAGTATAATGCACACATACAAAAACACATGATAAGGCACACCACAAAGTACAAGTAGAATACAAACATACAAAAACACATGATCAGGCACACCACAAAAAACAGGTATAATACAAACATACAAAAACACATGATCAGGCACACTACAAAGTACAAGTATAATACAAACATAAAAAACCCAATTTTTCTAAGTAAAATATGTTTCTTCGATAATACTTACCTGATCATAATACCTTAAGAGAACTACTACTACCTTGCAAATTCAGCCCTCCCAAGCTAAAACCATTTTAGCTAAAAGGTAAAAGTTATCTGCCCACCTAGGTGACAGTTAGCTAGAGTGATCTTCCCTTGGTACAGGGATTGGTGCTAAATCCCATGCATACTAATAGTTACTACTGAAGCCAGAAGCATGCTCTCTGATAAGGATGTAACTGTGGGAAGGCTGGAAGGGTGTATGTGTATTATGATCGAGTAAGTATTATTGAAGAAACATATTTTACTTAGAAAAATTGGTTTCTTTTTCAAATATATTACCCAATCATAATACCTTAGGAGAATAGGTAAGCGGTGGAGGGAGTTACATCCCCTTACCCCGGAGAGGCCATCTCTGGTCCACTAAGGTATGTGAGACAGCTTCTATATGACCTGATTGGAGAATAGACTCCTTATGTCAGGGAGCGGCTTCGAAGGGAAAAAATGTTCCCCCTGCAAATCCAGCAAAAGTCATGAAGCTGCTTCCTATGAAGCAGTTGACTGACTGGGGAAGGTAACCTCTTGTGCCATGGCTAAAAGTCCTACCAGGTTGAGCTGAGTCTTATGGGATGCAAGATCAAAGAAATAAAAGACCTCCATCCCACACCATGAATGATGTCAGTCAGGGAACAGTTTCACTCATATGTAAAGCTTGTGGCGACTGCCCTAACTTTGTGAGCTGAAATATATAATAGACTAATATGAGTCAGAGTTATTTCCCGATATGGGGAATGAATAACCCCTTTAATCCATTACGAAAGTGCCTGTGCTGATATGTCATCCTTTCCCTCTCTGAGGGGTAAAAAGAGGCATGATCTCCCTCGACGGACTGGCTTGGTCCTTTTCAGGTATCACTTCAGAGCCCATACTGGGTCCTGTAGACGACCTTGAGATGAAGAGTCTAAAGTAGCCAGAGATTTCATTACAAAGGTTTGGTTGCCCATGAATGGTAGTCTGTTCTTGGCAATGAAAGCAGGAGCCATCATGAGTGATACAGGTACTGGTAACAGGTGTCTTTTTAGGCGAATCTCAGGAACTTCCTGGAAGCTGTGTGATTAGTGACGTAGATACGCATCTGTTAAGTCCATGCTGAGTGCATAGTCTCCCTTCTGGATGGCATTGAAAACCTGACATGGTGTTTCCATTGCGAACCAAGGGACACAAATGAACTGATTGAGTGTGGATAGGTTGATGCCGGGACGAAGCGTGCTGTTGGCCTTTGGGACCAGGAACAGCCTCGAATAAAATCACAGAGAATGTGCATTGTGAACAACTTCTACCACTCTTTTTTGGAGAAGGTCATTGATTCCTTGCTGCAGAGTGGTGACTTTGAATGGGTCGTTGGGGACGTTTGTAGATGAAGGAACCCTGGACAGAGGGGGAGGTGTGCTGAAGGTGATCTTGAGTCCCTCTGAAACCACTTGCTGGGTCCATATGTCATCATGGCAAATATTGTCCCATTCGGCAGAGAAGAATTGGAGCCTTCCACCTACCGGGATGTGTGGAAAGGGCAGTATGAGTACGTCATTTTTTGTTGTAGGGAGACTTGTGGAGAGAAATGCGGGTGAAAACCATCGCCTTCTCTCTGCCACTTGTCCCCTTTTGTTCAGGAGGATTATGGTCGGTAGGACTGTTTCCCAGTGGCTTATGTCCTAGGGGGTTGCTGGGGGTCCTTTTGATGTCCTGAAAAGTCTCTCCACTGTGGCTGGGATATTTTTGCAGGGAAAGTTGTCTCCTTGGTGGCTTGTTGGCATATGTCGTTGATCTGGCAATTAAACAGGAGGTTCGAGGACAAAGGTAGTGAGTGAAGCTTTGCCTTATGGTGGTCTTTGAGAAAGGTGGAGGTAGAGAGCAAGACATCTCTTTCTGCCAGCTGTAGGTTCACAGCTGCTGTGACTGTATTGGACAAAGTATGATGAGCAGCTCTTTTTGAGACGCGGGCCATTCTGGGCTCAGATTCCCATGCAAGATCCATAGGAATCGGGGCAGGTGATGATAAGCTGTGTTCTGCTTGCTGGAAGATCGCCAGGGATACCAGGTCCAACATAGAGCCCACAGCCACGACGTTGCACACCAACTGTTGGGTGTCACTGAAATGCTTCCAGTCAATGCGTATGGAGTATGGCTTAGTCATCCCCACTGCAGCAATGTTGTGGTCAACTGTTGGGGTATCTACATGGCATGTGTGTCTTGAAGAATTGCTGGCTAAAATTTGAGGGAAGGTGTCATTGCGTGAAAAAGAGGTGGTTGACACTTGGGTCTTGTAATTGGTGATGTAAGCAGCCCAACAGGTCAGAAACTCTACCAGATTGTGGCAGTGGGTGGAAAGTTGGTTTAGCCTTTTTTGGTCAAGAGGTCCACAGATGCCGGGACTTTCGAAGAGGTAGTTGATGATGAGGGAGGAAGAGGTTAGAACTCTGGTGGCAGGAGGCAGAAAACTTCCTTGATTGAAGCCCTAAAGGCTTAGTCCTTGTGCGTCATAGTGAGGTCTAACAGAGGCGAGCGGGATATGGAACCGATTTTGTCATTAGTGGATAAAGGTGGAGATGTCAACATCTCTTGTACCACCTGTGATGGGGCAGGAGATGGACGTCATGGGTGAGAGCTGATCATGCTTGCAGAATGCCCCGAATGAGATACAGTGACTTCCAGGCGGTCGCTAAGTGAAGATTCCCTCTGAATGCCAAAGGCTTGAGAAGGCAGTGAAGCGATGTCCTTTTGGTACTGAACCACTAGGCTGGGCATCATGTGCAGTGAGTGCCAAGAGGCACTATGCATGGTGATAGCCTGATCCCTATGCATGCCTTTATGGTGGTTTGGTAGACTGGACAAGGTTGTTCTGGTAGCCTGACATTGTCCAGTCCATAACTCTGAGACGGGGTATGGGATATCTGATCCTCTAATCTGAAGTGCGAGATATTCTGTTCTTCTCTTGATCTCAATGCACATCAGATGATATGATCGAGCCTCGGCGAAGAGGGGCTTATCATGCTGCGAAGGTGAAGGAGAAGCTGGAGCAGTAGCAGTGAATGCTGGCTTGTGACACTTAGTAGCTAACGAACGGAGAGGAATCTCTGAAAGTAAATCTTGTAACACAGCAAAATCCACGTGAATACTTATTGCATCATCATCCTTTAAGGGGCGCTTCAGCGCCTTCCCTTTAGATGCCCCTAATGTTGCAGCCCATTGAGATTCTGTTAATGCTGTGCATGTGTTACAAGTGTTCGTAGGTTGACAGCCAGAGCAAACAAAACAAGTAGGGTGGTTGTCCGTTACTTGTTTCCAATGTTTACACAATTAACATTGAGTCTTGCCCAAAACAGAGCAGACGATAACAGGTATAGCCCCGCACATGTCCTGCTTAACAACCCGTAGCATGTACGTGCAGAGCAACACACTATACTCTTACCTGTAAATGAGTGTAAATACAGGTATAATATTAAAACATCACTATTAATACTTATGAAGTGGACATTTGGCAATATTACTGGAATAAAAGTTACCTGTAGGAAAGGTCAATAGACTGCCGATACAGGAAAATCATTGAAGCGTCGGCTCTAGTACTTATGAAGTGTACGCTATGATAACTATGTAGAAAACTTACCTGTATGTATCCACACCTGGCAGAAACTATACAGCAAGTGGCTTGTATAGCACACACAATCTCAGCACCAATTGTGTACTCAGCGTTGCTATTGATACTTACGAAGTGGACACGATAATATCAATATACTCTAAATTTACCTGTAGGTAAGGCCGAATGACAGCTTATACAATCAGTCAGCATCGTGTCATGTTACCTAACCATGATGTGGATGCTAAGATTAGGTGAACATAGAAAACTTACCGGTATGTCTCCACTGTGTAGAAATTATACAGCAAAATTAATAAGTTTTCTAGATTACACACCATACCTGCAAAGGAAGACTATAGCCATGTGAGGGATGCACTGGCAACCCGTGCAGGTACGGTATGCAAGTGCCTATGTGTGTGCAGATGACAAAGTGATAAAAAGACAGAACTTGTCATCAAAGCAAGAAAGAAAAGTTGGAAATATATCGATTGAGTACACTTCCCTTAGCAGAGTCAAACTAACTCGTCCAACTCACTCTCTTGTGGAAAACTTCCAAAGTCTTGTACTGGTATTGTGAGGCCTCTCTGTTGAGTTGAGAGCATGCTACACTGTACGAGTGGAAGTAGTAACTTAAATATGCATGGGATTTAGCACCAATCCCTATACCAAGGGAAGATAACTCTAGCTAACTGCCACCTAGGTGGGCAAATAACTTTTAGCTTTTAGCTAAAA
Organism: Margaritifera margaritifera; assembly: GCA_029931535.1. NCBI lineage: Eukaryota > Metazoa > Mollusca > Bivalvia > Unionida > Margaritiferidae > Margaritifera > Margaritifera margaritifera. The sequence goes on along the minus strand of JAQPZY010001677.1, from coordinate 1,613,696 downwards.
AGTTTTTAGCTTGGGAGGGCTGGATTTGCAAGGTAGTAGTTCTTCTTCTAAGGTATTCTGATCAGGTAATGTATTTGAAAAAACACATGATCAGGCACAACACAAAAAACAGCAATAGTCAAAATTACACTTTATTAAAGCAGAACATAATGTTTTTCTAGTTTTCAGTGATAAACATTGACCTTGTCTAAAGAGAAACTTGAACCAAGCGTTAACTTTTTTAAATTATACTACTGACTATGCATTCGCTCAAAAGTAAATTATCTATAAGAGACCTAAATATTTAATACACTTCTGAGAACTGATTGTGTAGCCATCACAGGTTATTGGGAATGGTCTAAATGTTTTTTGCTTTTTGCTTTGAGTCAAATAGGATACATTCTGTGTTACCCAAATGTAATGATAGTTTGTTGTCAGTGAGCCAAAGTTTGCAGGATTCTAGTTCTTTTCCAAGCTTTTTTGAAATGTAATCAGGATTATGATGTGAAAACATGATAGTACTGTCATCTGCATATAATAAATGCTTACTATCAGCACCTATGCTAGTTACCATATCATTCACATTACACACAAAAGAATAGGTTCTCAAATACTACCCTGCGGTACTTCACATGATATTGTCAAAGGTCTGAATTTTGTGTTGTTAACACTGACAATCTGTTGTCTATTTCTTAGACATGATTCAAACTGATAAATGGACAAAACTCCTCATCCTAGGAATTTTAACACAATATATCATGAGTCACTGTGTCAAAAGCTTGTTGTAAGTTGAGCATGATCATTCCAGTGTAGAAACCTTTGGATGTCTGAACCTAAATATAATCATGTAGATGTATTAAACCTGTATCAGTAGAGTACATTTCCCATAAGCCCATCTGCATTTCATAAAGTTATTCTTAGTTAAAACATATTCAAGTTGAACACAGACTGCTCTTTCTACAAGCTTGGACACAGAGTATACTAAAAGGTCTGTAATTGTTTGCATCAGCCCTACTATGCATTGCATTAGCCCTACTATGCATTTTGTAAAGAGGTCAAAACCTAGCTAATTTCAGTTCATCAGGCACAATACCATTTGATATAGACAAGTTAGCAATACAAGTAATTGGAATCATCAAAACACCAGAACCATCTTTTATATACTTTGCTGGGATATTGTCAAGGTCTATACTTTTACATGGAGTAAGGTAACTCAATTCTTACTGGTTGAAGTTAGAGTGTGTTATTATGAACATTTCTTGCCCTGTACAACTTCTTACAAAATGTTGATCCTTTTGCAAACTTTAATGTATCTGAAGATTGTGGTAATTTCTCCATAACAGTAGATGCTGCATTAGTGCACAAGGTATTAAAATGATTTACAACATGAGCTATGGCAGTTGCCACCATCAATAGTCAATACAATATAAGAATTATCTTTTGGATTAGAACTGTAACCAAGGGACTTCAACTGTTGCCATCATTTCTTTGGGTTGTTTCTATTTTTATTTCCTTCAACTTTGTTACAAAAATAATTAGATTTTGCCTCTCTAACATCTCTCTATAATTGATTTCTAACTTTAAAAAAATTTCTATGCACAGCAGCATTACTTTTGTCTTTCCTACAGATGTTTAATAACTGATCCCTATATTTAATTTTTTCAAAAATTTCAGTAGTTATTCATAATTTTGTTCTTTGTTTTAATCTAACTTCTTTAAATTGGAGAAATCTCCCCAGAAGCAACACCGTTGGAAGCCAGAAAGTTCCTAGGTATGCCAGCGCAGACATAATTTTCACACAGCCTCTTCTAAGAAACATTCCAAACAACTTAAATCAAAATTGGCTTAGCCATTCTGGAAAAGAAGTTCAAAATAGATTTTCCATATTGTTGCTATGGTAACCACATAGTTGTTAGTTGTTAGTTGTTATGTAAACCACCGATACACAATTTTAACAGAGCATGCCTAAGAAACATTTCCATCGAATTTCATCAAAATTGGAACAGTTTTTCTACAGAAGTTGAATACAAAGTTTTCCACATGGTTGCTATGAAAGCAACACCACTGCTTGGGGTGCCACTCTAGACAAATTTGGTTGGAGAATGTTCTAGGAAACATTCCTATGAAGTTTGATCAAAACTGACTCAGTCACTCTACAGAAGAAGTTGAAAATAGCTTTTCCATATGGTTGCTATGGACACCACACCATTGCTAGGGTAGCCAACCTGGACACAATTTTGATAGTGCATGCCCCAAGAAACATTCATGCAAAGTTTGATCCAAATTGGCTCAGCAGTTTTTGTAAAGAAGTTAAAATGGCAAATGTAAAAAGACAGACGGATGCAGCACTATGCCATAAACTGATATAGCTATTTGGCCAATCAAGCTATAATGAAAAAAATGCTGTAATGGCCTTAAAATCTAATCAGGTCATCTACTTATGACCACAATAAGGCATGCAAAATGTCATGGCTGCAAGTTTAGTAGTTTCTGTGTGACTGCACCTAAATGGATGGACAGATGAATGGAGTTATACAAACTTAGAGCAGCAAAACAATATGGCCCTTTCTGCTGTTGCAGAGGAGGCATAAATAACTTGGTATAACCTGTTACCTTGCACTATACTCTTCCACTATCAATATATCATTTTCATGAACTTGACTACTTTTACACATTTATGAGACAGCATTCCTATAATATGAAATAATAAGGGAGGGAAGCAAAACCTGAAAACAGCCTCTAAAGGTAAAAGTCTGTGATACCTTGGAATCTCGGAGCTGGGAGAAGGTATCAACGATAATACCAAAGACGATGTTCAAGCCAATGGTCTGGATGATTATGAAGAAGGTCACATCAAAAGCAGCAATGCCTAGAGCAGCATCAAAGTTGTTACCCATTTCTTGTTCAAATGTCTGTCAGATGGAGAAAAAATGTGTACAAATAAAATAAAAATCTAATTAAAATTAAAAGACTGTACTAATTTACAAGCAGTGTGACTTTTTGTCCTTAATGATTGTTTCTGGAAATATGGACACAAATTATTGAATGGATTCAAAAAGCTGATATTCTGTTTAAGATGGTCACTGTAAGTAAAAAGCTTTGGATTTTTAGTGGTCTTCATTATGAGCGAGATATTTCCCAGGAAATTTAATTCTATACTTATCAAGGTACTGTAATTGCCTTTTGTAAATGTTATATTATGTCTACGAAAAATATGAATCTGATCAATGATTTAACAATATTATTCACACTACAAGCAAAATATAAAATAATGTCTAATTATATCAGAATATTTTGTTAAGTTTGATGGCAATTTAAGGACACTAACAGATTTATGAAATAAAAAACAGAATGTACACACTTTGTGTGGCACCTGGTGATGTGTTAAGTGCCATGGCTTAACAGGGCATGGTGAAAGCTTGAGGAGGTTAGCTCTAGATCCAGTAGTTGTGGGTTCAAGACTCCACTTTACAGGCAAATACTTCCTCATGACTGTGAAGGTGCCATGGCTTAACTGGATAGTGTGTAAGCTTGAGAAGGTTAGCTCTAGATCCATCAGTTGTGGATTGGAGCCTCCACTTTACAGATAAGTTTTCCTCTTGACTGTGCAGGTGCTATAGCTAAATTGGGTAGGGTGTACGCTTGGGTAGATAAGTACTAGATCCAGCAGTTGTGGGTTTGAGCCCCCACTTTACAGGTAAGTTTTTCCCCCTGACTGTGAAGGTGCCATGGCGTAATTGAATAGGGTGTAAGTTTGAGAAGGTTAGTGCTAGATCCAGCAGTTGTGGATTCAAGCCTCCACTTCACAGGTAAGTTTTTCCTCTTGTCTGTGTAGGTGCCATGGCGTAACTGGATAGGGTGTACACTTGAGGTTAGTTCTAGATCCAGAAGTTGTGGATCTGAGCGCCCACACAGGTGAAGTTTTTCTCGATGGCTGTGCAGGTGACTTGGCGTAATTGGATCGGATGCAAGCTTGAGGAGGTTAGCTCTAGATCTATCAGTTGTGGTCTTGAGGCCCCACTTTACATGTAGGTTTTTCCCCTTGGCTGTGTATGTGTCATAGCTTCTCTGGGCAAGGTGTAAGCCCAAGGAGGTTACCATTAGATCCAGAAGTTGAAGGTTGAAGCCCTCATTTTACAGGTAAGCTTTTTTGCTTGGCTGTGTTGGTGCCATAGCTTACTTGGGCAAGATGTAAGCTTGAGGAGGTTAGCTCTTGATCCAACAGTTGTGGGTTTGACCACACTTTAGAGGTAAGTTTTTCCCCATGGCTTTGTACGTGCCATAGCTTAATTGGGTAGGGTGTAAGCTTGAAGAGGTTAGCTCAAGATTAGTATACATGTAGGTTCTTCATGATCTCTAAAAATTAAGCTCAAAATTCGGTCATCCTCAAACTCATAAAAGATCTTGCAGAGCTAAAGCTTCTATACAAATTTGACTGAAATAAAAAAAGTCTGAATGCTAGAGTGTTTATAAGTCATAGGGATACTCATTTTAATTGCTGTAAAATAGTAACCAGAGTGTAATCCACAATTACATACCTTACCTCTACAATGCTTTTAGTAGTCTACAGTAGCAATTGTAAACATTAATTATCATGCAAAATATAAATTCAGACTCAAGTGATCTTGAAAATGAAATGTTGCCCCCCTTTTCTAACTAAAGCTTCTCTGCCAATTTTTTATCTTTAAATTTTTACATTTTAATCTTTTTAAAATTAAAAGTTTTACAATTTTTAATTATCACTATATTGCCAATACTGTCCATATGCACTGTTAAACCACATACATACATACATACATACGAGTCTAGGACATCTCCCCCCCGGACATTTCCCCCCTGACATATCCCCCCCGGACATTTCCCCCCTGGACTTTTCCCCCCCATCAAATAGGACTTTTCCCCCCCAGTCATTTCCCCCCCATTATCTTAAAACTTAATTCATTTAATATTTAATTATAAAAACTTATATTAAGTTATGTTAAAAGAAAAAGGTTATTTGAAATAAAGATAACAAGATTTGTAACAAGAAAACCGAGTTTGGGATTTCCGGATTAACAACAAAACACTATTGATGGTAATGCAAATACAATATTTAATGATATATGAAAATAAGGAAATAAGTATGACTGATACGTGCGTGTATGGGTCCAAATATTGGACGAATTAACATAATTAGCACGATCCTACTAATGCAACAAATACAAATGCAAACACATTGTCATATACGGTACCAGGACAAAAAAAAACGAACGATTCATGGTATATCACAAAATGAAAATACGATTTTCACAATAGCAAAACAAATGATGTTTTCACTCAAAATAGCGAATTGATAGTTTACTCACTCAAAATAGTGAACTGACATTTCATTCATTCAAAATAGTGAACTGATATCAACAAAGCAGATATCTCAAGATATCTCTTCACCTCGAAAATACACACACACGCACAGCACAGCACTGCACACGCAGTAAGTAGTAAGTGTTAAAGAAAGTTAACATTTTCACATATTAAAAAAATGTATTGTTTAAAAGTTAATGTTGTAAGCAATTGCTTTTAAGTATTCTATGACGTCACGATTGTCGAAGTCGGCGACTATGTTTGCAATTCTCGAAGAACAGTCTTTGTACTTCTTCTTTGGTTGTTCAGGCAAATGTCCACCGAAGATCTGATTTAGGTTGACATTATTTAAGTTCTGTTCACGTTTAAGAATCCGAAGGAAGCTCCAGATATTTGGATGATGACAGGAAACTGCGGACTGCATCTTTCTATGCCAACCTTCCACAGCATTGTTTGTTCTGGGCAAACTGTTGGCAACACGTGAATGCACACTTCAAATGCTTTTATCGAACACCGCTACTGCACGGCGATTATGACGGAGACGACCAATGTAGTTGTCCTCAAAATAATCCATGACAGTGGCAAACTCCTCTGACAACGATTCCTGAAGTGTTTCGAACGATTCGATGACCTTTTCGCTTGGATCTGATGGGAACGCAGCAATCATCCGAATTGACAAGGCAAAATCTTCATCATTCTGGTATCGATCCTGCAGTCCAACAGATTGAACTTTTCTGAATATATTTTGTGCAAGATGGAAGATGCAGCCATGTATTTCAATGTTTGCAAAACACTCGGTGGCTGCATTAATTGCAGCCTTTTCGAAATCTGTCGTAATTGTTGTTGGACTAACTTGAGGCTGCAGCACTTTGATTTCTTCAAATAAAACGACAGTAAGTAACCTGTGTTTTGTTTGGTAGGAGAACATACAAGCACGGAACAATTGATCCAGTTACAAGAGCTTGTACTGTATATAATTGAAAAAACAGTTCAGGTACCACCTTGAAAGTTCCATCCATGAACCAATGCTGTGAATCTTTAATCAAATTTAGTGTGCGCTCTGTTCCAAAAATCAAGATTCGGTTGGGGTCATCACATCCGCTGTCGTAGAGTAGAAAATTTTCTCCATCAGACAAACTCTTGTATTCTTCTGGAATTTCAAATGTGCGGTCGACTGGAAGAGGGTGAACTGCATTCTTCTTCTGTTTAACTCTTCTGATGTTTCTCCGTAGATGTCGAATTGGCACCATCTGAACAGCAGCTTGCTGGCTTAGTTGCTGCAATTCTTGACCCAGAATTTGTTGCGGTGTTTCTTCAGTTTCCTCTGCTTTTCGTTTGATACTTGCCCGGACCGTCAAAACCTCACAATGAACCGAATCAGCAGTATGAGTGTGCTCATGCAGGTAACTAACTACTGACAGATCTTCATTTAATTTAACTTTTGCCCTACATTCACTTGTATTTTTTCCTGCACCTCGACGATGCTCACACTCATAACTTATAACATTGTTTGCTAAGCTTTTTTGTTTAACATAAACAAAACCATTTAACACAAGTTTATTTTTTCCTCGAATACTCGCAACAGTTTCCAACTCCATCTCATGGGTTTTTCAAAAAATGTATTGGTTTAAATTGTTTGGAGTTTATATAGATACAGAACAAGTAAACATTAAAACTGATTGAGTATACATCAAAGCTCAACGATACAATGAATAAATAAAGCGAGTATCAGGGATCGTCCTGGGCTTCGCTCATCTGGCAATTGTTTTGGCGACAGCCTTTTTGGCTTTTTAATTTGTACATACAATCATGGATCTGGAGTGGAGAAATTTGAAGGAACCACGAAAGGAAGCCACAAACTTGGCAACACAATGCACTGGAATTTATATGTTACATAAACAAATCCTTTGTTCGTATTGACAAACCCATCTTTACAGTGCATTGTTACATCATAATCCGCTTATGTTGACATCTGGCCTGAGTACTGTACTGAAACAACTACAATTAATTGAATGATGGCTAATCCTTCTGTTGTTTATCTTAAATATACCAAATATGCACAATAAATAAAGGTTAGACTGAAGCCTCTTCATACTTCAAAAAAACCTCCTGTTCTACAGTGAGTAAAAGCATGATTGTATGTGAGAGAGAGAGAGAGAGAGAGAGAGGTCAGGAAAGTAGATATTTTACATTTGATAATGCATTTATTTCAGGTGACAACAGTCATACCTATGCACTAACGGTGATGCGAGGTGCGAGTATACATCAAAGCTAAATGTTACTATATATAAATAAAGTAGTATAAAGATAATGGGGGGGAAATGACTGGGGGGGAAAAGTCCTATTTGATGGGGGGGAAAAGTCCAGGGGGGGAGATGTCCGGGGGGGATATGTCGGGGGGGGGGGGGAAGTCCGGGGGGGGGGAGATGTCCTGATACCCATACATACATACATACATACATACATACACATACATACATAGACACACACACATACATACATACATACATACATACATACATACATACACACACACACATACATACATACATACATACATACATACATACATACATACATACATACATACACACACACATACATACATACATACATACATACATACATACATACATACATATATACATACATACATAGGCAATTGGAGTAAAGTGCCTTGCTCAAGGATGCACCAGAGTAGCCAAATTTGGGCAGATCCAATCCAATCCAGGATTTGAACCTGCACCCTTTGAGTCATGAGCATGCTAACCACCGAGTCACCATGACTCCCGTCTCCATAGTCACCTCTTACAGCATGCAGGTGGGAGCATCAGGCTTATTCTACATTCCAGAGCATGCAGGGTGTTGAAATCAAACAGTGGTAATTTCCAGTGTTCACAAGATTTTGGAATGCCTATTCTAAACTTATCAAGGGCAATAACTCTCAGCAATACAAGCCAAATCTGTGTGTAATCAAACTCATTAGAACTCATGATGAGATGAAGCTTCACAGCAAATTTGGTTTCAATGAAGTAAAAAATGTGGATGCTACAGTGTCCACAAGTTTGTGCATTAGCAATGCCAATGCTAAATGGTCAAGGGCCATAACTCTAAGAAATGTGTGCAGAATGTGCTCATCATCAAACTTTTCCAAGTTATAAATGCATAAGCTAGAGTGTTTACAAGTTTGTACATTAGCAATGCCTATGCTAAGTTAAGTAGATCAGTTGAGCCATGGTAGCTCAGTTGGTAGAGCATTGGACTCATAATCCAAGGGTCACAGGTTCAATACCCACCCAGGCCAGCCTGGGTCAGCTGCCTCATTGTGTCCTTTGGAAAGGCACTTAGCTCCCATTTCCTCCACATGATATAGCCAATAATGTGTTAAAAAAGCCATTAAAACCCATAAAAAAACAAAACAAGCCAAGTAGATCAAGGGCTGCAACTCTTAGAAATAGGTACAGAAATGTGCTCATCATTAAACTTAGTTGAGCTCTTGTTGAGATGAAACTTTAAAATACATTTGGTTGCAGCCTAGTAATAAAATATCTGGTCTTCATAAGGTTGTGCATTAGAAACGCTTATGTCAAGAAAATCAAGGGCCATAACTCTAAGAAATATGTGCATAATGTGCTCATGATTCAAATAATCTGAGCTGTAGTTGACATGAAGCTTCATGCAAAATATGGTTGAAATCTAATGATAAATATGGATGCTAGAGCATTCATAAGGGGGGCAGATGGACACAAGCGTAGATGGATGATAGAGGATGGATAGAGACCACTTCTATGTCCCCTTGCCTTAGTGGTGGGGGACAGTAAGTTCTTTTAGTGGAATGATATACATAGGGGATCAGCTGGAATTCAGCAGACAATAAGCCCAACTCTTATACAATACTGGTTCCACTGAAACAAAATTTACTGAAGTTAAATTGCAAACCACACAAAAAGTACACATGAATAGAGGAAATCTGCAGTGGACGAGTACGATTACAGCATATCAAATATACAAAATAGCTGAATGGAATCTGAGAGGAAGATTCAACAGAATTTGGTAGTCTTTAGTGGAAACTGAACAGACAGCATGTGATTTTAAGTGGAAATATGCAAATAGGTTTTCAGCAAAAATTATGCAAAGAGTATCAGTGGAATTTTAGTGGAGGCATACCATGTGTTCTTGCTTACAAGTCGAGTCCAATTGCAAACTGCACAGACCCAGATCTGCCACCACACAATACACTGGCAGATCTGGGTCTATGCAGTTTGCTAGGAGTAATCAGTAGAACAAACAACACAGACCATGATCTGCCAGCACATTATGCTACGGCAGATCAGGGTCTACGTTGTTTGCAGCAGGACATGGATTTTAAGTGAGTACAGATGGAAAATTATTTCGTTAGTGTAGTTCTGATGAAAATAAGTGGACTTTCAATGGAATGTAGAAGTTATTATGGACACATGTAAAATCCTAGTTTACTGGAAGGTGTGTTTAGGCACACTGTTATTTAAAAGAAAAATAAATAAAATAGAGACAAAATAAAAATGGAAATCTGAGATGTATACTGGTACTATTGAATCAGTTTATGGAACTCATTAGAACTTTTAGGACTACCTAACTTACTTTTAAGAGACATAAATCAATATTTCTTTGATTACTTGGTTAAAATATAACAATTAGAGTGTGCAGCAATACCATGACTTCATAATACACTTGTCCTTATCAAAATCAACAGTTACTGCTTACATTATAATTTTGTTCATTTATTTAGGTGATATTTAAAAAGGGGCAATAAGGGATGCTTATTTCAAATCTGAATTCAATGTATTGAGTCTGTAACAGAAAGAGGATGTTCCCAAAAATGAAGCCGGTAGCCTTCCTTTTAAGTAGAAAGGGCCCACACAATCTCTGTGATACCTAACCACACCACTGAAATAAGGACTAGCTGAGCACCCACAGAGGCTGCAGACTTCCTCCCTTGACTTTTTTGGATGCCTTGGCTAGCGAGGGAAGGATGAGATGGAGGCTTGAATTGGGGTTGCTTCTGGGACTGTTGCAGTTGTATCCTCTTAAAAACTTGGAAGAAGGACACAAGGGGCAGTTCGGATGAGCACGCTACTTGTTCTGCCTTGTTAGGCCAGGAGCGGCTGTGAGGGACCAGGTGTTGTTGGTCCCTCATATCATGAGATGCCGCTAAAGAATGAGATCTCCAAAGAGTGTCTCTGCTTCCAGAGGAGTGGCCCTTAGAAGGTTCTTACTCTTGTCTAGCAAGACCTTTGAAGTATCTAGAGCAACAAGCTGTGGAAGTGAAGCAACTCTGCCGATTGTGCCATGGAAATAAACAAGGCGTGCCTTGACAGTTTTGCAACAGCCTTTAGTAGGTGCTGAAATGTTGCTAGAGACAAAATGTCCTCCTCTTGAAGACTGAAGGAGGTTGCTGAAAAAAGATTGGCATGCAAGGTGACAAGCATGTGAGCCTTAAGTTCCAGCACCTCCAGGATCTTAACTGGGAGGTGAGCCCAGGTGCCCGCTGAAATCCCCACTTGTGATGCACCAGTGACCAATGGAGGATGTTTTAGTGGGTCAAACAGGAGAATGAACTCTATAGCTAGACTCCGAGAACAGCAGTCGTAGAGTTTGGGGGGGGGGGTAGAGACCACCCTTATGTTGCCTGGCAAACTCCTAGCCCCCAGAAATCCTTTGGGAAGTCTGCTGTACCATCATGAAATGAGGAAGCAAAAACAAATCTGGATGCAATACTGCCCTGGAGAGTCTCTCCTAACTGGAGAGAATTTTCTTGTCCTCCGAGCCTGAAGGCTTCAGACACAAGTCCAGGGGAAGGTTGTAAACCTTGTTTACCACCTTTCTGAACATCCAGATTTATTCCTCCTCTGATGTCCGGGCCAACAGGTGGGAGAAGGCAGGGGACCTGACAGGAGTGGGAGGGACCATCTCAGCCAGTTCCTGATCAATCTCGTTAGTGTCCACCAACACAGAAAGGACATTGTTGTCCTGCTCTCACTCCTTAGGGAATGCAATACTTTCCACCCCAATGTCTATGTGCTGAGAGGGAGACCCGAGAATAAAGGTATCCTTATTTCTCAACTCCTCATGAGGTGCAATGGGACTGCCCTAACTAGCAGACCTTTCAGGAGGACAAGAACATCTCTCATCATTTCTAGGTCATCTATGATGAGAAGACTGGCTCCTCTTCTCTTTGTCAAGCTCAATTTAAGCAGACTAAGAAGGCCCTTGTCCAGCAATATCCAATCTGTTCTAAGGCCAAAGCATGGGATTGAAAGGGAATGCAGAGAAAGGGGGGGGGGGGGAAATGCCGATCCGGTCCCCTTCCCTAGTCGGACAAGTACAGGCCAACTCAATATTGCTATTTGGGATTGATAGAGACTGGGCAGGGTATTGACCCAATCCCTATCCCAGACTGATGACCAGTGACTGGTATGGCGAAGATGATCTGATGATAGGAGGGACCCAGGATCAATCCCTATGAGAAACTGACTGCATCAGAACAGTTGTGAGGTATCCCTTGGGCCTTATTTTGAGTCCCTCAGGACTCATAATATTCCCGCCCTAAAGGGGCATTACTTTTCTCTAACACAGAGAAAGATCCCATACCCTCCTGGGATCAAGAAGCAAAAGATCCCACATCCTCCTAGGAGAGATCCTATACTCACCTGGGATCAAGGAGTCATATTCCAAGTCCCACAGGACTCAGGGGCATTACTTTTCTCCAACAAGGAGAAAAATTCTATACGCTCCTTGGGATCAAGGCATATAAGGATCCCATATCCTACTGCAACTGAGGAGATGGGGAGGATGAAGGGAGTTTCTTCCTCCCACTTTATAAGTATGCCAACTCTCGGCAAGGTCCCAAACTTCGTTGGACTACAAACAGCAAAAGGGACAACTGTCCATGCATATACAAATGGTACAAGATAAACAAGTGGGGTGATTATCCCATGAGGCCTTTTCTGTGCCCACATTTCCCCCCACTCTGCGAAATTTAACTATGAAATAATAAAATATTATAAAATATTCTAATTTAGACTATGCATACTGCAGAAGAAAGTACTTACAATTATCAAAAGTATTATTGAAGCAAGTACTTACCAAAATATTCTAATGTAACAATAGATAAAAAGAGGAAACACAATTCTGGAACTACAGAAGGGTAGAATCACTTACCCTATGTAACAATTTATTACATGTACTGCCGAAGTACTTATAAAATAAAATTCCAGAACTAAAACATGGGAGCAATTACGTAAACTATCACTTCTAAAGGGAAAGGGATAAATGAATTGACCACAGCTGATTAGCATGGCACAGAAAACTCCTCAAAACTAACAAAAGAGCTAAGAAAAAGCATAAAATTTGCAGATAATCACTTGATCAATACAGAAAATAAGAATAAATTGCCAAAATATGACTTGGGAATAGAAAACCAAGGCAATTTCCGCAAGCGAATTTGCACACATGTAAGCATACAAAACATTAAAGGAAAAAGATGAGGTGTATTCCACATGGGCCTATGATGTGGAAATCAGACTGGGTCTGTGTTCTTTCTGTTCTAGGCTTTTAGAATTTTTCATCTAATGGGAGGATGAAATTATGAGTTTGGATGAGGGAACTTGTGTCCCAGAAGAAGTAAGCAAGGCAAAAATGATAGGTTATGTATTACTGCTTTTACAATAACAAGTATCATCCATTTATCTTAAACAGCTCTTAACTTATAAAGCAGAAGGGAACAATGTGACTGAAACCCAAAATATTAACATGTGACCTTTATCTTGAAGATAGGATCCAAAATATGGTACATCACATCTTCTAGCGACCACATATAGTTAAACCAAACTTCTGCACTTAATCTCAAATGGCTTTTTAAGTTATAAAGTAGAAAGTTTAATGGAAAACTAAAAATACTGAACAATGACATTGACTTTAAAGATGGGACCCCCTATCTGGATATTTAATGTAATTAAATGATATTTACACAAAAATGGACTCCAGCTATGGCCTATTATACAAGGCCATTTCCTTAGACATGCTCACAATGTTGGTATCAACTAACAGTCAGAGATGGGGACTGTATGCTGCATTAGCCCAGTTAGCATACATTCAGTAAAAAGTGATCAGTGTTGAAAATGAAAGTGCTTTGTTTGCTTATAATCTTCTCACCCTTTATTCAAGACTGCTGTTTTATTGGAGCCTGACATTCTTTTCAGGACTTGTACATAAGCTATACTAGTAACATGCTGATATGGTTCTGAATTCCCATGCCATGTTGATAGAACTTTTATTTATCTGAATTCCCATGCCATGTTGATAGAACTTTGATTTATCTGAATTCCCATGACATGTTGATAGAACTTTGATTTATCTGGATTACTATATTTAAAAGTAAAGAATAAAAAAGAAAGTTATAATGATGGAAAACTTGAAATATTAAACCATGACCTTGACCTTGAAGATAGGAATCCCCAAAATGGCAGAAAACACAGCTTTTAGCGATGATACATAAGTATACCAAGTTTCATCCATTGATATCAAACAGCTTTAAAGTGATACATTCAAAAGGAAAGTGACAGAAAACTTAAAATACTGAGCTGTGACATTAACAATGATTCAGGACCCCTAATGTTTTTCACAACACATCTCTTAGTGATAATATATAAGTATAAAAAGATTCATGACTCGATCAAACAGTCTAAAGTGATACAGTCAAATGGAAAGTGATAGAAAACTTAAAATACTGAGCTGTGACATCAACAATGAAGATAGTACCCCTAATGTTATTCACAACACATATCCTAGTGATAATATATAAGTATACCAAGTTTCATCCCTCGATGTCAAACAGTCTAAAGTGATACAGTCAAATGGAAAGTGTGATGGAAAACTTAAAATACTGAGCTGTGACATCAACAATGAAGATAGTACCCATAATGTTATTCAAAACACAAGTCCTAGTGATAATATATAAGTATATAAACTTTCACCCCATAATCTCAAAAAGGCTCAAAAGTTATAGATCTGAATTTTTTCAAAATGTTACCAGTGGACTGAAACATATTACGTCACATAATTTCGTGTTCATTCTCTATTTTTTTTTGTTTTTTGGGTCATGCATAATATATTGACACAGAATAATAACATTGAATTCTATGAATAATTTGTAAATGTACCAGTTGTTTGCACATTTGTCAGTCATAATGATTTGTATATGTTATTTCAGTTATACTTAGCATATTAGAAGGCTCCAGGGGAGATAAGTTGTTAGTATTTGAGTTACCCTCTTTAAACAAAGAATTATTATTATTATTATTAAGGGAAAGTAAGGTGGAATAGTTGAAATATTGAACTGTGACTTTGACTTACAAAAGAGAAACCCCAATGTGGTACTTGACACACCTTCTAATGAAGATGTGTAAGTACACAGAATTACATACCTTAATCTCAAGTGGATTTAAAGTTATAGAGCTGAAAGGAAAGTGTGATGAAAAATTAAAATATGCTGTGACCTTGACCTTGAAGACAGTACCCCTAATGTGGTACAAGACACCTTCTACTGATGATGTATAAGTATATAAAGTTTCATCACTTAATCTCAAAAACAGCTTGAAAGTTATAGAGTAGAAACCACACTGTGACAGATAGATGGATGTATGAACGTCAATGAGAAAACTATGAATGGCATCAGTTAGTGCCACTAAAAATTTGTCTGGAAATATTTTCATGATGTTCTACATGTGGGCTTTACATATACTGACAGTCTACATACTTCGTATATGTAGTTGCATCCTAAAGGGCAAATCAAAGAGAAAATTACCTATTACAGGCTATGAAATAGCGATGTAAATGGTACAGTATAAATGTACAGTTCAATTGGCAGACTTCGCACATTGGTTTTGGATTGACAGCAATTTCAGGTGTCCTATAACCTGTAGTAAATACAACAGATGACAACTGCAGAATATAGTTGTTGCCTATTAGATAAAAATGTAGACTGTAATAGCAAGTTTCTCTTATTCCCAACTTTAATAAAATGGTTATATAAATCTTTAAGTTGATGAAAATTGGAAATTATAACTTTTTTATATTTTTTGAAGAGGGTCCATGGCATGATTGTTTTTTATTCTGAAGAGGGTCTATGGCATGGTTGCTTTAGATTCTGAAGATGGTCCATGGCATGACTACTTTTTTTTCTGATGAAGGTCCATGGTATGATTGCTTTATATTCTGAGGATGGTCCATGACATGACTGCTTTATATTATGAAGACAGTCAATGGCATGATTGCTTTTTTTTAATATTCTGAATCGTCTTATAAATTAAAGGTGCTATAATAAATGAGAGCTGTTCTTCAATGCCTGATGAAGTGGTCTTCAATCAGAGTGTGAACTTTTTTGAAAGCATGGAAGTCACCGTATTCCAATTGATTTAAACCAAAATGCATTAACAATACTTGATTATATTCTGAGACAGGTGATTGCTTGGCACTAACCGTGTATGGTCCTCCGACAAGGCCATGATGTATAACAGCAACAAAACACTGGTACATTGTATTGCAGTGTCGACCCCTTTCGTCTCTAAACATCCACCCACGGTAGAATGCAAACAAGAACAGGGCATAGATGTAGAAGAAGCCAAGACCTAGGAGGGCGACCATCAGCAGAGAGCGACCTGAATTGGTAAAAAGAATTGGTAATACCATATTTATTCTAACAAACATGCCCTCTCCAATAAATGTAACCCCTGATAAATAATGATTTAAAAATCTATGCCCACTTTACCCTCCCTTGTAACAAAGAACTTGAAAAAAAAAAATCTAAGCTTCAAAGTTAATATGTGTTGTCCATTCAGTCATATAACCACTAGGTTCATAAAATGTGTTGTCCATTCAGTCATATAACCACTAAGTTCATAAAACATGTTGTCCATTCAGTCATATAACCACTAGGTTCATAAAATATGCTGTCCATTCAGTCATATAACCACTAGGTTCATAAAATGTGTTGTCCATTCAGTCATATAACCACTAAGTTCATAAAATGTGTTGTCCATTCAGTCATATAACCACTAGGTTCATAAAATATGCTGTCCATTCAGTCATATAACCACTAGGTTCATAAAATATGCTGTCCATTCAGTCATATAACCACTAAGTTCATAAAACGTGTTGTCCATTCAGTCATATAACCACTAGGTTCATAAAATGTGCTGTCCATTCAGTCATATAACCACTAGGTTCATAAAATGTGCTGTCCATTCAGTCATATAACCACTAAGTTCATAAAATGTGCTGTCCATTCAGTCATATAGCCACTAGGTTCATAAAATGTGTTGTCCATTCAGTCATATAACCACTAGGTTCATAAAAGAAACATTCACAAGATTCTACACAGACTAAATTCTACATCTAATCTGATATTAGAATAAATTCTGTATTGTTGAACTTGTTCAACTGAAAAAATATTAGAAAATGCAAGTATGTTTTAAAAATCTAAAAAATTACAATGCAAATAAACCAGAACTATAAATATCATTTGAGAAAGAGAAATATGCATTCATCAGTTGATAGATGATACAGACAAGAGATGTTGGAGAGACAACCAAGCTCACCTTATACCATTATGTTTGTCTGATGTTGCAATTTATCCCCCCAGTTTTAAAACAGAGAAAGACAGTGAGCTGAACCAACCATCTGTTTGTGCATGCAGGTACCATGATACTACATGCACGATGTCATGCACCTCTTCATACACCATTATGAATAGAGACTATTATTCATGGAATACCATTTGTTTTGTAGAGTTCATGACTGATACAAGTCATGAATTAAAAAACCCAACAAACAATTATCTGACAGGTGGAAACAATAGGACCCTTGCAATCCACAAATTCAAGTACCAATAAAAAGTGATACCTGTGAAAAGCAAATTTTGTTAGTAAATTATGTTTCTCCCATAATATATACCTGATCACATTAACATTAGGTTTAATCTCTGCTACCTCCAAATCCAGCCCTCCCTGAAAGACACAAAAATGTGTTTCTGTCTGTAGCAACTCTTACAGGTTAACTCCCCTTGTTCCTGCTGGGTGGCCACTGGTATCCTGGATATAACCAGTTTAAGCTTGAATAAAACCTTTAACATGGTGCTTGCATTGTGGGGATGGGTGGGTGGGAATTTTAATAATGTGATTGAGTAAGTATTATCGGAGAAACATAATTTACTAAAAATTTGCTTTCTCTGTCAATACATTACTCAATCATATTAACATTAGGAAAATAGGTAAGAGGAGGAGGAAATGATGGAGCATCTAACCTCTACCTGTGTCACCCTGTGCGAGCATGATGATTGCTCTACTCATTAGTTTAGGACAACCTAAGACAATGTGTTTATATACATGCGATGTAAATCCCTGTGGGATCCCGCACCAAGTTTTTGTTTTACATATAAAAAATTCCCAGCAGAATCCTGCAAAAGTTGCAAGGTCATGCCCAAATCTAAGGTTGTGCTTTCATGAATGGGGCATGGTAACTATATGGGCAAGCTACCAGTGGCTTAATGAGATTTGTATTTTGTGAGAAATGAAAACTTCATTAGTCTACATGATCCTGCAACACTTCCGAGTACACTGATGTAATAATTCCCTTTAGTCATGCAGCAAGCACTTATGGGGTTACACTTGCTTTCCTGCCATGCACCTGAGATAGCATCCGAGGGCACTTAGAGGATTCTGCAGCATGGCTTCTCTCAACGAATCAACTGAGGGGAGAGAGCGAATAGTTATTTGTTGGTTGCCTATTGGTGGCAACCTGTTCTTGGAAATGAAACAAGGTTGCATCAATTGAATGACTGACCTGTCAGAATGGAACTACATGTAGTTCACATCCACAGACAGCACATGTAGCTCACTCACCCTGCATGCTGAAGCTAACACTACCAGGAAGCATGTTTTGTATTATAACTGCTTCAATGAGTTGGAACACAAGGGCTCAAACTTGGACAAGTTGAGCCATGTCAAGAACCATGAGAGGTTCCATTTTGGGAGCAAGGTGAGCAAGATATGTTGAAATTGGACAGCAAGTTGGAAAGGTCTATGTTGTGGCCAATATCGTCTCTTCCATGATGTTTGAATGTGTCTGAGATCATGGAATAGTATCCCTTGATTGTAAAAGGGGCTAGCTTCTTGCCCTCAAGAGAAATAGAAAGAAGTTAGCCAGATGGGGAAAGGAGGGCTGACAGTCATTACTGTGACACAAGTCATTGAAAACCTGCCATTTCCCTTCATATGCCTTCAAAGTGAAGGGCTGCTTAGCTGTTGCAATCCTCTCCACAATCGAAGTGCCAAACTCCTTTTTAAGCAGGGCATTTCTGACAAGAGATAGGCATGAAGAAGGAGTTTCTCCAGACATAGATGAAATAGTGGTGACCTCGGCTGCTTGAGCAGCATAGGGGTATCGATGATTTTTCTGGGTAAGTCTGTTGCTAAATCGAGCCAATCATTAATCCAGGATTTGTCCCATTGGTGAGAGGCAATCAGAACTATTTTGCAGTCTATGTACCTTATTTTTTGGATTAGTTTTGGTATCAGAACTGCTGGAGGAAAGGTGTATGCCAACATTCCCTCCCAGCTGATTGAAAGGGCTTCATGGGCCCATGCTTCTGGGTCTGGAGATGGTGAGACAAAGGTGGTCAGTTTGTTGTTCCACCTCATCACAAATAGGTCTAGCACTGGTCGACTCCATAGGGCGCAGACTCAATGGATGATTGAGAGATAGACAGACCACTTTGTATGAAGCAGTTGGCCTCTCCTTGATAATGACTTGGCCAGGACATTGAGCCTGCCCAATATGTGTTGGTCTTTTATATTTATCTTATATTGGGAATGCCAACAAAGGTATTCCCATACCATAAACCAAAGGTCTGGTGATTTTGCCCCTCCCCCTTGTTTGAAGAGGTACGTCACCATGACTAAATTGTCTTATATTATCAGGACTGTCTTTCTTTGGATACATTCTACCCAAGCGTGGGAGGTGTTGATAATGGCCTTCACTTCCAGGAGGTTGATGTGAAGAGCCTTCTCTTGCAGCATCCATTTGTCAATGACCATCACAAAGTCCGGTAGCAAGTGTGCTCCCCAATCTGGAAAACTGTTGTCTGAACAGGTTGTGATTTCCAGTTGTGGGGTTGATAAAGGGTATTCCGGACACTAGCCACTCCCTGTCTTGCCATTAGAACACAAAGTGTTTCATCTTGATCAAGATCATAATATGGTCATCTAAATAACACTAAGAATGGGTGCCATTGTGCCAGAAGGGCCATCTGCAAAGGGGCATGTAAAGGTGTCTGAGGTATAACAGGTCTGCTGCCACATTAAGTAGGCCAAGAAGATGAAGAAACTCCCTCACTAAAATAAAATGTCTTGGTAGATGCCTTCTCTGCTGCATGAACAATGCTGTAAATGCTTTTGGAAGGGAGATGCGTGAAGTTGACACAAGTTAAAAACTCCATACCTAGGTGGACACAATGTTGAGAAGGGACAAGGTCTGACTTCTCTACACTGACTATCCATCCTAAACCATGAATGAGAGAAAGAAGGTTGTTCAAGTTGTGAACCAAAACCAGTTACCAAATGTTTTTGCACCATATTGTCTAGGTACACTGCCATTGCTGTGGAGGAGGACATTTTGAACAGGGATAGCAGTTTAACATTTTGGTGAGGCTAAGGTATTTACATGATGCTGTGTGAATCAGAATATGTAAGAACACATTGGACAGGTTGAAATTGATTGTGTACTCGTTGCATTGCACAGTAAGACAGATGGACCTTGCCATCTCCATCTTGAATTTTGGGTCAGTAATAAATTGATTGAGCCTGCTAAAGTCTATCACAGGTCTCAATTTACTGTTGAATTTCATAACCAGAAAGATTCTGGGCTAGAAACTTGGGGAATGTGGTTTTCAGACTACCTCCACCACCTGCTTTATGAGTAAAAGCTCTATTTCCTTCTGTAAAACATCTGCATTCATGGGATTGCTTGGGATCTCCATCATGAAGGGAGATAACAAAAGTGGACGGGGCTGGATGAATGAGATCTGGAGACCCTCCAAAATGACATGGATCACCAAATTGTTCTCCAGAAATAGATTGATCCAAGTCTGGTGAAAAAGGAGTCTGGTGCTAACAGGTGGGTCATCAGCAGGAATGAGGAATGGCAAGTCACTGATGGTTGGCAGGAGGCCTGTGGGTGAGACACCTTATTTTCTCTCCCTCCTCCCTGCCTGCAGAAGTTAATGGCGTATGGCCACCTATAGCTAGCTTGAACATGAAAATGTTGCCATTCCTAAGAATTATCCCTGCGATCTTACTGGCATTGACTGTCCCTTCTCTGGAGTCATGATGAGATAGGGGCTTGCACTGATGGCTGAATGGGCAATTCTTGTGACACTTGCTTTCTCTCCTCCTCAATTTGTCCTCCAAACATTAGGGGAGAACCAAAGGAGAGAGAGCGCAGGGTTGCCACATGACTTAGTTTGAGAGAAGATTGCAGGAGTGCATACCTTATAATCAAATCCATGTTACAAGAGGCCATTAGGGCATTTGCCATCATGCGGTGAGCATCCCTTTTCATTACCTTGGCAATATGGCCTACTAAATCCCAGGCATGGTCACTTCTGGCCTTTTGGGATAAATAAAAGATTACCAGGGATGCCAGGTTGAGTAGGAGGAAGTCAACACAACATTCCTGACCAATTCTGATGCAGCGTTAAACACTTGTCTGTCCACTTTATAATAGAGTGCAGCAGACATACTGAAGGTGGTAATATATTTGTTGAAGCTAGGCATGTCTGAATAATATGCATCGGTATGGGTTTGTACCAGTGTGGTGAGAAAGTTGCAGGCAACTGACTCACAGAAGAGAAGGCTATAATATTACCTGGGTTGTGAATTTTATCTGAGATCAACAGTAATTTCTGCAATCTTTGACAATTGTAGCAATATTCTGAATGATGGATGATAATCATCATCACCTATATCCATGGAGGCCTTGACTCTGTAAACAGGATTGATTGCGGGTGGAGGAGGGCATTCTGATGGAGGCAAAATCCTGTACATTTGTTCAATCTCTGCAATAAACCAAAATTATTTCAATTCCATGGTTGGATCTGAATATTCAGGCATGTTCATCTCACCCCCTTTGTCAATGGTGGGATTGTCCTCCTCTTGTACACTCCGAGTCCAGCGGTATAATATTCCATACAGCAATGATGATGTAGTATCATCAGCATGATTGTGTAAATATTTTCCCTGTTGAATATGCTATCAGCGACAGTCAAATCATGTCCAGCACAGAACATGGTGAGGTTGTGGTATGCCAGTATGGCATAGTCATTTGGGTTGGGTTAGACAGCTCCAAATGTGATGCCAGTTTGCCATGTATCATAAATATGGTCGGTCCAGGTGGCTGGCTGTGAGGTCTGCTAAGCAAAGGATGCCATCGCTGAGGAACTGTCAAGAGACATGGTCAGACAGCTGGCTGACTCACCAGTCTGAGATGATAGATGCATGACCACTAAAACCATACATTGATTGCCTGAATGGCTGGACCAGTTGGTCGGCAGCGGGGATGGTGTATGGATGATGATATATGACTGGTGGGCCAGTCTGGCCGGCAAAGTCGAAAGATAATCACGCATGCCCAGCTTCAACATTTCTAAATCCAATTTTTGTTTTCATCCAATTCGCTTGTCAACATCCTCAGCATTAAAGCTTGTTGTAAAAGATGTATCATTCATGATTCCAATAGATGATTGGAATCACCTGTCGTGACATCGATTGGATCTGAAGTAACTATTGCCATCGGTGCTGTTATTTGGTATCTTTGTGGGGGGTGGAGGTGGCATCTTGACATCCCCCATAAAACTGATTAAAGATTCCGAAGTGGGGTGAAGACTAATAATCTCATGCTCAGATGATTTTCAACATGCTCATTTTTTGTGCCCCTTCAGTTACCTTTTTAATATGTTGGACCAAACATCTTCTGTCTACAATGTACATACAGTATGTGTTAGAAGAAGAGCACTTTGTGCAGGCCAAACAAATCGTGTGTTTTTTTTCGACAACTTTAACTCATCTACATTTCCTGCACTTGACTGACATCTCTGTAATGAAAGACAGAAGAAACAAACAAGTGCATATAACAAATATACAAATTGTTGAAATAAAGGCAAACTTGCGTTACTGAGACAACCTACGAACTACAATAAATTGAATGTTAACAGCACACAACAATTTCAACAGTGAAAACTTTGTGTTACTACATCAAAATCACATGGACAATAATGAACGGTAAAGAATTGCAAAAATAAAAAAATTCACTGGGAGTCACACAAATGTTGTATGCAAATGTATAACAACATTTTGACCTCCTATACCACTGAAAAGAAATGGTGGATGATCAGAATTAAATATAAGTTTCAATGGATTCTAGTAGGCACTGTTTACAGATAAAAGTGAAAATTTAAACTGGTTACATGTGGGATACTCGTGGCCACTTAGTGGGAACAAGGGGAGTTAACCTGTAAGAGTTGTTTCCCTTTGTCTATATGATATATAGATGGAAAAACATGTTTAAGTCTTTCAGGGAGGGCCAGATTCAGAAGTAGCAGAGAGTAATCCTAATGTTAATATAATTGGGTAATGCATTTGATGGAGAAATATATTAATTCACAGTACTTTGGGATTTGACTGGGTGTGTTTTGGAGATGTGCATCAATGTTTCTAAATTTGATTCCTCCTCATTGAATGTAGATGGGGTGGGTGTGATTTATATCAAAGTCTTGAAAATTTTATGTAATGTCTCAACTAGTTGCTAAAAAAACCCTGAGAATTTACATATGTCATCATTAAAATCTGATGTGTCACAGGTATGCTTTCGAAGTAGGTCACTATGAACTATTTTCCCCTCCAGTGTTTTTTTTGATGAAGCAAACCCTGATGAACTTACATACAGATATCATGCCTACAATTCAAAGAAACTAAACTTTAAATACTGGGATTAACCTGTAAACAACAAAGTCAACAGTATAATAAAAATAGGTCACTGTAAGCTACTTTTCCCTGGGTTGGTTTAAAATGAAGACCTTGAGCAAGTTCCATAGAGATATCATGCCTCAAGTTTTAGGTAATGGTAGGAATCAAAATATAAAATACTGGACTGTGGACAACACTTGGAGTAAACTCTTCTGTACTTTGTGCAGGGGAGTTAAAGAACTAATTCAAAAGGTTTCTGATATGTGATAAATGATAAATAAGGAAATATGTAATTATTAAAGTCTTTTTGCACGTTATAAAAATGCAGATTTCATTTCCACCTCCTTCTATGTTAAGAACCTTAGAGTATAAATTTAGTTCAAAGGTTGTACAACTTTGGGAGTGTAAAATATATATCACCTAAAAAAATCAGATCCAGTCTTGCGAATACCATATTCTGCCTAAAAGATCCACCCAATGCTTGTAAATATGTGATGGAGGCCACATCAATCAAAAACCCAAATAGCCAAATTAAAGTATTCTCTGTGTATGTATTTTTAGGTACTTTACAGCTCTCAGGTGTTATGGGCCAGTCGAGACAAAAATATAAGCATCAATCTGCCTCTGGGAACCAAGCACAGTATCATTTTCTTGCAAAATAAACCCGTGTATTGAGTTGTAAAGGACGTCAACATTTGTGGGGTTGTGTTTTGTTTTTAAGTCATCCATTTCTAGATACCATGTAAATAACATAATTTAGAGTGCTGGACTTGGTGATCAACTCTCTAGTGAAAATTTCATATTCTGAATTAAATGTTTATTGGATACAATTGGAAGTCTAAAGTAAAAACTATCTTATTTTGGAAAAGAAAAGGTGGGGGGGTATTTATTAGGGCAATTGGATGTATTCGGCAGAATACAGTACTTAAATTTTTGAACTTTGTATAACAGTATCATTTTACACACTGAATAATGGTAAAAAGACCTAGACAAAAATTTTAACTGAACAAACTGTCTTGTCTATTGTCCACATGCAACCTCTGGCCCTTTATAATGAACTATTTCTGTAGTAGAGATAACAAGATTTTCAAGGTGAAAGTCTCCATTACTTCACAGTAACTCAACCAGCTAAGAACAAAATTCAGCATCAAAGAGTGGCTTTCAGCATGATAATCTCTTCTGAAAAACTTTAAGAATTATTATTTTTTTACTTCGAAGTTAATGTTGCTTTATTTTTAAATTTCTTTCAGACATTTAAGTTTGGAACTATAGACATTTATACATACCATTGGTTGTGACAGCCTGGATAACTCGCTTCAGCAGCTGGTTCAGTTCAGGCAAATGCAAGAGGTGGAACGCAAAGAAATAGCCATGAATTGCGGTCCCTGCTGCTGAACATGCCACGAATATCTGCACATATGCACAATATATACATACAGGGGTCTGACAAAGATATCCATTGCATATAAGATTTATATAATAAATATTGTATTCATTTGTGTATCAAAGAAACTACATAAAGCAATTATCCCACTCTCTGAAAATCAGTATTACATTTCTATTTTTGAAAAAGAAAGGGATAGGCTTTTATTATGGTGGAATATGGTATTACATTTTATTATAAATGCCCCCCCCCCCCTTTTCTTTTCCAAAAATAAAAATTTCAGCATTTCATGTATGTAACACTGATTATCATAGAGTGGGATATTTGGTTCATTATTTTCTTTAATTTAATCATGAAGTAAGAACTTATTTACATGAAATTTCTATGACCTATTATTCATTCATTTAAATCTCTATTTTATGCTCTTTGTATTGTGATACTTCACTTGTGATATAATATGCATATCATCTCAAATACAATATATGTGCCAGGTCCTAGGAAAGTAGTAAACCATACAACACACAATGCTTGTGGTGGCCCATGCAGACTCTAGACAACCACTGCTCAAAGAAATATTTTTTCAGACACAGGCCCAGGGCAAGTGGCTTTTAAAAAATCACTTGCCCTGATTTAAAATCCACTTGCCCAACAAGGCTATACCTTTTTACTTTTATTTTGCACCCCCCCCAAAAAAAAAATTAAATGGTCAATTCCTTATACTTGTGAAATTGTTCACAAGACTGAACCCTCATTTACATTCTACTGAAAAGAGGCTCAAAACTAACAAGATTTAAAACAATTTCACAATTTCTACATGCATAGGTGTGGTATTCTAAGTAATTGTGGCATACACCTCTGGTCTTGTGATTTTGGACTATGCCTTCAGCTTTGCCTTCCGGTGATATACAGTGTGTGTATTTCATCACAATCAGTAGGGACGAGTATTCAGTAGTCTTGGAGTAAATTCATTTTCTGAATGCTGTAAAAATCTCCATGTTTCTCAATTAAAGTTGAAAACAGAAAAAAAGTTGGAGAGGCATTGGTATTTTTTAAAATATCAATCAGTAAAAATGGTAGCTTCAAATTTCATAATTAGTTCATGTGATAGTACTGTGGATGTGTCACAATTACAGAAAACACTCACTCTGTATCAACAGAATCTGCAGCTACCAACTTTTTGAACCAAATGGATTAAAATATAATGTATTGATCTCATTTCCTTGAGGGTGAAAAACTTTATATCGGGGGCTTATATAGATCACTAATCCCCTAGCTGATTAACTGTCAAACAATTGCATAGGCACCTCTTGATATATTTAACCAGTAATGCATAACCAAGCCAGCATGAGCAAGGGATAGCTTATTTTACTCATGCAGTATGTCAGTACTAATTATAGGTAGCCAATAAAACACGGAAAACAGAAACTGTACTGTTCCCCATTCATGGGTAACATGCTTCACTGTGTACACAGAGTGTATAGCTTCAATACAATTAAGCACATGATCTTCATAATGTGGAGGGATTTACAGACGGGTCCCAGCAAGAGACTGAGTATTAATAATTTACCAGCGTCTTTCATGAACTTCAACATGAAAATGTTGCATTTCATTTGTGGGTTCAAGGTTTCATTCAGGCAAATTAGATAACACTTTTTTGGGACAGGTTCAAGAGGCAACTCACTTAGAATATGGGTGGGGACCAATCTTGATTTAGACATCAGCTCTGGACATCAAATTATCTCATTTTGTTGAGCTTGGAAGACCCATCCACATAGCTACTTGTAAGATGACTTTTATTTTGTAAATCACAGCTTGATATTCATATCTCAACTGAGAAAACTTTGTTGGTTGCATACTCTGCCATGAAGCCTGAAATGACTAAAACCTTGTTGGTTGCAGACTCTGACATAAAACTTGAAACGACTAACATCTTGTTGGTTGCAGACTCTGCCATGAAGCCTGAAATGACTAACACCTTGTTGGTTGCAGACTCTGACATAAAACTTGAAATGACTAACATCTTGTTCGTTGCATACTCTGCCATGAAGCTTGAAATGACTAACATCTTGTTGGTTGCATACTCTGCCATAAAGCTTGAAATGACTAACATCTTGTTGGTTGCATACTCTGACATAAAACTTGAAATGACTAACATCTTGTTGGTTGCAGACTATGCCATCAGGTCTGAAATGACTAACACCTTGTTGGTTGCAGATTCTGCCTTGTTTAGCCAATAAACCAATGTCAAATATAAGTCTGGCTGAGAATGGCCATGCAATCTGACAGTTCCTTATGAAAGAAATCAAGTCTGTTCATAAGGCATGCTTAACTCGTATATTCTGCATGGATTCATTTCCTTGCTACACATCATTTGATTGAAAATACTTTTCCAAAACTTGTAAAACAACATACCTCATACTTTAATAATTTATTCTTTCAATTAAAGACATATACTTAAAATTGCTAGATGAAATTTGTAGTGTGCTAATTGTGTCATGTTATAGTCTGCCACAGAGTATGTGTATATACTCATCCTCTAAATTCAATTAAGTCTATGACTTCTGAGTAATGTGAGATAACATTTATTTTTTAAGACTATTGTTTATAATTTTATTTCCATTTAACTTGGTAAGTTTATATTTACTACTATACATGAAACATTGAATGTTAAAAAATGAAAAATACACATTTTATTTTCTTCTCAAAATCAGGAATTTAAGATAAATATTCAAAGTAAAAAGATCCAATTTTTAATAGTTGCTTTTTATATCTGAATGAAGGATGCACTGATTAGATTAAATATTTGGATTTAAAAAAAAATTCATTACTATCAGTGTTTTGCATTCATCAAATTTTAAATTAACTTCTTGAAACATCACAGTACAACAAAGATGATAGTTCAGGACATTTTTATTAACATCTATTATTATGGGAATTAACCTGTTTGCACTCTGTTCTGAGGAGGAAGTGGTTTCTTTGACCAATAGTCAATGGGATAAATACTAAAGTAAGAATTAATATATATACATACTTCCTAAATGGTGGATTAGTACAAACACTATTGGTTCAACTGTAATATGCATGCAGTCAGTACTGTATGTAAAGATCCAGCCAAAGAGACCCCAATTACATGGTAATTAGTAGACAATCAGCATGACTTTGTATGCATTGCATATATCATTGATTTAACAATAAAGCATGCTAAACACAGGTAAAGGAATCAGGAACAAGAGTCCCTTGAAGGGACTCATGCTCAACTGGCTCAAAAGAAAAGCCTGGAATCCATGATAAGTCCATCCATTTATACTTTATAAGATATCTTACATACAGTTTTAAGTAAGATATCTTTTAAAGATTATATATCTTTTAAAGATTATATATATATATATATATATATATATATATATATATATATATATATATATATATATATATGTATATACACACACACACAAAGAAAAAAAAAGAAAGTGGGAGAAAATTAAATGGTCTTTTTTTACTTCATTTATAAATTTTAGAGCTCTCTCTCTCCCTCTCTCTCTCTCTCTCTCTCAGATCAGCATCATTTTCTTTAGGACCAACTAGATACTATAAGAAGTTTTCCGGTGACAACCCCATGATCATATGGCTTTCTATTTCAGAGCAGTGATGACAAGATTTTCAAGATGGCTGACATGGCAGCAATACTGGATTTCAGATCAGCACCATTTTCATTTAGGACCAACTAGACATCATGGACATCAAAAGAAGTCTTTTGGTGAAAACCCAATGTCGATATAGCCATTCATCTAGGAGAGGTAGCAATAACAAGATTATCACCACCGTTGTGGCCATATTGGAGGTCTGATTGGCACCATTTTTACTTATGGCCAACTAAACTTCATAAGAAGTCTTCTGGTGAAAACCCCATGTCTGCAAGACTTTCATTTATGATGGGATGTCTCAAGATTTTCAAAATTGCTGCCATGGTGGTAATACTGGTTATTAGACTGGCACCATTCTCATTGACCAGACATAATAAAACGTCTTCTGGTATATACTCCATGTTGATATGACATTGCATTCATGAGTAGTATTGATAACAAGCTTTTTAAGATGGTTGCCATGGTGGCCATATTGGATGTCCAAATGGCACCATTTTCATTTAGGCCCAATTAGACACATCATAAGTCTTGTGGTGAAAACCCCATGTCAATATGACTTTTTGTTCAGGAGCAGTAGAGATAACAAGATTTTCAAGATGGCCATGGTGGTGAACATATTGGACGTCCAAGCAGCACAATTTTAATTTAGGACCAACTAGACATAATAAGAAATCCTATGGTGAAAACTCTATGCTGACATGACTTTCTGTTCAGGATAACAAGATTTTTAAGATGGCCACTGTGGTGGCCATGTTTGTTATCAGATCAGCACCATTCAATTAGAACCAACTTGACATCATAAGAAGTCTTTTAGTGAAAACCCAATGTTGATATGACCATCTCTTGAGTAGTGACAAGATTTTCAAGATGCCATATTGGATATCCGAGTGGCACCACTTTCATTTAGGACCAATCAGACCTTGTGGTGAATGTGTGTGCAATGTTTCATGGCACTCCTCCAAGTAGTTTATGAGAAGTAGCGATAACAAACTTGTCCTAATGAATAGACAAACAACAGACAGATGGACAGATGACAGATTGATGATGGAAACAGGCCATTCCATAAGATCTTCTGGTCTACAGGAAACAGAAAAATCAGGTAAAAATAATCAACGAGCGTATTGACAAAAGTCGTTCAGAAATGCCAATGTTGTTCACTCAAACTATAAATCTCTGATTGTTTAGGTACCAAGATTTCACTGCATCTTTATCTGACTTTCCATGCGTGCATCCATCTACCTATTTACTGTGTCTAACATTCCTCAACTAGTTTATAGTGATGGTATATGGTACTGACCAGGTAGTATATAGTTTATAGTGATGGTATATGGTACTGACTAGGTAGTATATAGTTTATAGTGATGGTATATGGTACTCACCAGGTAGTATATAGTTTATAGTGATGGTATATGGTACTGACTAGGTAGTATATAGTTTATAGTGATGGTATATGGTACTGACTAGGTAGTATATAGTTTATAGTGATGGTATATGGTACTCACCAGGTAGTATATAGTTTATAGTGATGGTATATGGTACTGACTAGGTAGTATATAGTTTTTAGTGATGGTATATGGTACTGACCAGGTAGTATATAGTTTATAGTGATGGTATATGGTACTGACTAGGTAGTATATAGTTTATAGTGATGGTATATGGTACTGACTAGGTAGTATATAGTTTATAGTGATGGTATATGGTACTCACCAGGTAGTATATAGTTTATAGTGATGGTATATGGTACTGACCAGGTAGTATATAGTTTATAGTGATGGTATATGGTATATGGTACTGACTAGGTAGTATATAGTTTATAGTGATGGTATATGGTACTCACCAGGTAGTATATAGTTTTCATGCCATATGCCTTTACTTCCAGATGAGATTCTCCCTTCTTCTTATTCCATGACATATCCTGTTCTTCTTCCATCCCCTCATCCCTTTTTCTGGAGTGCAAGTAAAATATGTATGACTAATACTATTGGAGCTAATCAGCTGTTATTACAACATACTGTACAGGTAGTCTAAAAAAAATCATTAATATATTTTCTCCATGACTTTTCCTAGAGACTTGCTTATCAGTGAAGGATATTCACTTGTATTCAATGTAAAGCAGAATATTTTCACTTATACAGAAAGTAACTTTGTTACTGGATTCACTTAATGACTTTGATGACATTCTAAAAAGTTTACTGTCACTCAAATATTCCAGTCAGTTCATTCAAATACAACTAATTTCATCAAAATGCCACATAACCTATGCTAAATACTGATTCATTGTAAAAAAAATGCCACATAACCTATGCTGAATATTGACACATTGTAAAACAAAATGCCACATAATCTATGCTAAACACTGATACATTGTCAACAAAATGCCACATAATGTATGCTAAATATTGATACATTGTCTCTCATGATAGCCTTGGTTGGAGCAAACTTGTAACTAACAAACTCGACTTTATGGGAAATGTAGAAAAAAAATATCAGTATATAATTATGGTAATTAATGAGTGTAGTAAGCATCAAAACTTACAATGAATAACATGCCAATACAAATACTGTCAAAGCACTTGGATTTCAAAACATGAAGCTTAAGTCATTTTCATTTTTTTAAAGTCATGTTATTATTTTGATATTTATTATAAAATGTCAGAAGTTTTTATCAACAAGATATTTTTGTGCAGAATATGATATTCTGTGCATCTCTGAATTGCTTGCATGACTCATTATAATTTCTTTGTAACACAACTTTATTTTATAACTTAAATCTATCAACTAAACCAGAGAACAATAAAAAGGTGGAAAAATCTGTATTTAAGATTATGAGTGCTCAAAATGCAAGGGGAAGTAACTCAAATAGAATGATAAAATATCCTTGTGTTGGTTATCTACCAACTTACTTGAAGAGCTGTGTGACATCTCCAAATGAGGGGAAGGTGGGACGATTTGATATGACATAGGACATGAATATGCACAGTGACAGGAAGTTGTGAACTCCACCTAGACTATACATCACTGTCTTGCCATCAGAATATGCGTAGGATGGTATGTACCTGGGAGAAGAAAAAAAATCAATGCAACTACATGACCACACAAAATACCTACATTTTAATTAATTATTAAAGTATTTGTAACTATATTATCTCTCACTGTATACATGAAAAGGACACTGAATTTTTATCAGTATCTCATGTGGAACAAGAGTACTTCGAAGGGACTGATGCCCTACTGTCTGAAAGGAATTTCCAGGAATTCACGATAATACAATTTCTTCATTTTAACTGCTAAGTGTTGAAACTATCTCTGATATTTTTGAGTGATAAGATTTTCAAATTAGCCATTGTGACAGCTATATTGGATGCAAGATTGACACCATTCTCATTTAGGACAAATTTGATACTATTAGAAGACTTTTGGTGAAAACCCCATGTTGATTTGACCACTCATTCAGGAGAATTACCCTTAGCAAAAAGAAATGGTCATTTTCCATTGTTTTACCATTTAAAGTGCATTGAATGACCATTAAAATGTAAAAATCCATTGATATCCCATTTTTCTGACTACAAATTTCTGATTACCATTTTTCTAAGCAACATTGAAACTCCATTTTTTCAAAAAAATGGCATTTAGCTACCATTGGAATTCCATTCAATTTTAGCCATGATGTTTCAATGGTCTGTGTTTTACAAGAAGTTCCATTTAAATCCCATTGAACTTTCATTTCTTTTCTAAGGCCATTGATGAGTTAGATATCCCTTAAAAAAAATTCAGTTGAGGTGAATGAATTGTTGAATCATTTTTAGCAGACAATTTTGATTTACCATTGAAAACTCCATGTTTCAACTGTCTTTCCATGGAGATTGGAACACAAAGTTATTCTGATGACTATAAATAGATATATATATATATATATATATATATATATATATATATATATATATATATATATATATATATATATATATATATATATATATATATATATATATAGCTGATATACATATAATTTGCTTATACATTCTACCAATTGTAGACATTTGACATGTTTAAGAGCAGAATATATATGTTGAAACAACACAAATATTATTGTACTTTAATTAAATACTAAAATGCATTATCAAAGTGTATACAAGTGTCAAAGGGCATCAATCAAGGTAAACTTGGCTTAATATGGATTCTGTTCACACCTGTGCGAGTAGATGATAACTAGTATCACTCATTAGGTCACCATTGATCATTGATTGACAATTAATTATGTAGGCTTGGGCTACAGAATACCTTTGATCAGACCATTACGGGTCAGTAATCATGCTTATTCCTAGGCAAATAATCAGTATTTCAGATTCCATATGTATAACACCACAGGTTTAGTATAATGTCAGCGATATAATTATTTTTGGCCCATGGGTAAACTACCGTTGTGTGTATGTGTTTGAAAAAGTTTAAAAAACATTGGTATCGTCAAATGGGCCCATGCATATATGGACCTTATACACTTAAATTAGGTCTACATAAGTCATAAAAACTAATATATACTGACGCCATGTGCTTTTGTTTTTAAATACGGTCCTCATCATTTTTTGTTCCTTGGTTCCATTTGAGTTGTTTGTTGATTTGTTTTTCTAAAGAAAAAGTTGTCAAATGACGTGCGGTTTTCTAATGTGTTAATTTCTGCTGTTCAAATGTATTCATTGAATCAGATCGCTGCAGTTAATTATAGTCTTTACATTGCCATTGCAGCCCATTGATTGCCATTTTTTAACCATTTTTTTGACATCATTAAATATGTAAATCATTATGTACACATTGGCCACTCCAACCATTTATATTCCATGTTTTGTTCCATTGTTATGACATCATTTCAACATTCTTTGAGTGTTTCTTACTATCCACTGATTTTCCCATTGTTTACCATTTTTGTGACATCCAATAAATGGTCTATCTCATTAGCATATTTCGCCTCAAATCAATGGTTTTTCAATGCTTTTCTAATGGAGTTTCAATGGTTTTTTAATGGAATTTCAATGGTTTTCTGCATTCTTTGTTACACGCACAAATCTGAGCCAAAAAATGGTGAATCAATGGATTTTCAATGGCAAGAATTTGAATGGCAGTACAATGGCATTTCAATGCATTTCATTTTGCTAAGGGTAGTGACAGGATTTTCAATATGTTCATTGTGGCAGCCATATTTGAGGACAGATCAGCACCATTTTCATTCAGGACCAACTGGATATAATAATCAGCCTTCTCATGAAAACCCCATGTCAATATGGATTTCCATTTAGGAGGTGTAGCAATAACAAGGTTTTCAAGATGGCTGCCATGGTGGCCATACTGGATGTCAGATAAGCATAAATTTCATTTAGTACCAACTACGAGATTATAAGAAGTCTTCTGGTGAAAACAAAATGTTGATTATAATTTTCCATCTCGGAGGAGTAGCCATAAGATTTTCAAGATCGCCACTGTGGATCAGCACAATTTTTATTTAAGACTAACTAGACACCATAAGAAGTCTTCCTGTGAAAAACCCATGCTGATATGACTTACAGTTTAGAAGGAGTAACAATAGCAAGATTTTCAAGATGGCTGCTGTTGTGGCCATATTGGATGTCAGATTGGCACAGTTTTCATTTAGGACCAACCAGACATCATAAGTCTTTTAGTGAAAACCCCATGTTGATATGACCATCCATTCAGGTGGAGTAGTGATTAAAAAATGTACAAGATGGCCATTGTGGTTGCCATACTGGATGTCCAGGCAGCAGCGTTTTCATTTAGGACCAACCAGACATCATAAGAAGTCTTCTGGGGAAAACCCCATATCAATATGACTTTTTATTCAGAAGGAGTAGAGATAACAATATTTTCAACATGGCTGCTGTGGTGGCCATATTGGATGTCAGATTGGCATAATTTTTATTTAGAATCAACTAGACATCAGAAGAAGTCTTTTAGTGAAAACCCAATGTTGATATGACCATCCATTCAGGAGTATTAGTGATAACAAGCATACACATAAAGGGTTGACAATTTATATTTTACTTGTACAGTCACCTGTGGACAGTGTACACTCATCTGCTGTTGTATAAGGTGCCTGCAGATCAGGATCTACAGGTTTTTATTTTATGGTTTTAACCAAACAGTAAAGACCAAGATCAGGCAGCACACTATGCATTTAAGATCTGGGACAGTGCTGTTTGCAGCTGGGTGAACCTCATATACATTGGTATATATGACTGAATGTGATATCATACAGTAAAGTAGGTTAGACTTACAATTCTGTCCCTCATATACATTGGTATATATGACTGAATGTGATATCATACAATAAAGTAGGTTAGACTTACAATTCTGTCCCTCATATACATTGGTATATATGACTGAATGTGATATCATACAATAAAGTAGGTTAGACTTACAATTCTGTCCCTCATATACATTGGTATATATGACTGAATGTGATATCATAAAATAAAGTAGGTTAGACTTACAATTCTGTCCCTTATATACATTGGTATATATGACTGAATGTGATATCATACAATAAAGTAGGTTAGACTTACAATTCTGTCCCTCATATACATTGGTATATATGACTAAATGTGATATCATACAATAAAGTAGGTTAGACTTACAATTCTGTCCCTCATATACATTGGTATATATGACTAAATGTGATATCATACAATAAAGTAGGTTAGACTTACAATTCTGTCCTTCATATACATTGGTATATATGACTAAATGTGATATCATAAAATAAAGTAGGTTAGACTTACAATTATGTCCCTCATATACATTGGTATATATGACTGAATGTGATATCATACAATAAAGTAGGTTAGACTTACAATTCTGTTCCTCATATACATTGGTATATATGACTGAATGCGATATAATTCAATAAAGTAGGTTAGACTTGCAATTCTGTTCCTCATATACATTGGTATATATGACTGAATGTGATATCATACAATAAAGTAGGTTAGACTTACAATTCTGTCCCTTCATCACCAGCGCGCCAAGAGACAAGGACCAACATGGTTATGGCCAGTGTCACTAACATCACCAAGATATTCATTGGTAACCTGCAAAATACTAATATTTCAGTCTCAAGCACTGAGTTTATGATAATAAATGAATATTCACTTATAAGTTAGGTCCAACTGCAAACAACAGACCTTGATCTGCTGTCACATAATGTGATGGTAGATCAGGGTCAATATTGTTTGTTCTACTTATTAATCGTAACAAACTGCAGAGACCCAGATCTGCTGGCACATTATGTGATGGCAGATCTGGATCTATGCAGTTTGCAGCTGGATCCGACTTATACGCAAAAAGTCTATCACTAGAATGAACACTGCAACTAAACTAGAAAAGTCTTAAATAATCTAGAAAATAGTACACCTCACCAAGTGAAATAGTGCTTAGTTCCAAAATTGTATGTACCAACTATGCATAAAAAGTAGGTCACTGTAACATACTTTTCAATAGGAATAAAGATTATCCCTCAACATAATTTTACTAACAGGTTGTTTACTTGTTAATGAATCCTTTGCCACAGGAGTAACCAACATTAAATGTAACTAATAATATGCAGCCTGGTTTGAAGGAATGATGTTGAGACAATGGGAGTTAATTGTCTCACACAGAGATATGCCACCACAGCAGACCAGGCCACCATGTGGATAAAATAAACATTACTGCATATCTATTACTTCTTAAGATGCATTAACATTCAAAGTTTCATCAGTGCAGGGTTGAGACAAAGTCTGATTAGTCTAGATGTAATTGGGATAAAAATACTGAAGATCAACAAATGACTGAAAATACAACATTTCTCAAGTGTGAATATTAGGTCGCAGTGACGAACATTGGGTACGGCTGATTAACTTTCATTGAGATGCATCCATATACCAATTTTCATGAGTAGGTGAAATAGAGCCCAAGATATTACCAGTATAATGAATGCATAACAAATGAATGAACAAACAAACACACAAATGCACAAAATGAAGAAGTTCAATGACTACAGAGTTGTACAGTTATCTGATAATCTTTCTCTAACTGTTGAAGTCACATAACTTCATATATGCCTGCAGCTTTATATTTTTTCAGTTGTCTCAGATTATTTGTTAGATTTAAAAATAAAAAATAAATTCAATGTAATCACTAGAGCATGAAATGGATCAATATTTTGTAATAAAGAATACTGATTTGATTTGTAATCTTATGTAAGGTTCTGACTTTACTAATACTCCTATGATAAGTGTCAAGTTTTCACCTCCAACATATGAGACAAGACTTGCAAATAACTGGATAATCAGACAGGCAAATAGTTTGACATACCACAACTTGACTAGCAGCCTGCCAATTAGGTTGGCATGGACCTTCCTCTGATACTTAATGTCTTTTATGATGTCACTAGACCAGTCCATAAAGTCTCGCAACTTGTTGCTGGGTGATGAGCGGTCCACCTCATACTTAAATTTCTCCTTGATCTCTTCACGTAGCACATTCTATGAAAGACAACATACATATAGGATGAGTGTCATAATTTCATTATCAAGAAATCAAAAAGATTTCTTAAATCTGCTTTCTCCTTCACAAGAAAATTTTAAAAAATTGGCAAAATTGTCACACTCAGAATATACCCTTTGATTTTATGGGGAAAAAAAAGAAAATATTTGTGATCTTCTTGAATGGGATGGCAATCCAATCCATATCAGACACCTCTCCAATCGGTCAATATTTGAAAGCTAAAGTTGTAAAAACAGAGTGATGTAATCAATGATTACATAACTCACCTCTATGAATATTTTAGTAGCCTCCAGTAGCCATTGGATACATTAATTATGATACAGAAAATAAATTCAGACTAAAGTGATCCTGATGATGAAATGTTGACCCTTTACAAAATAATGTTTTTTATTGTAATTTTTTTATCTTCACATTTGTTAACTTTAAATATATTTAACCGACTCGATATAGCCAGTATTGTACTAATACACCATTAAACCATATACATACATAAATAGATATTTGCTGTGATATGGCATAAAAGACATAAAACAATTTTAAAAAATGAGCATTCATCTCTGTGATATCAAAATAGAAGTACTATTGCAAATTGATCCCAACAGTCCCTAGATGGTACCAATACTCTACAGCCTGAAATTTTTTTTTTAGGAATCCAAGATAAGTCCATTTCTTCTGTCATTTTTTTCTTTGTAACTGTTGAGTATAGGAATAATCTCTGATATCTTTAGAAACTCCAACATACCAAATTTGGTAACAAAGATATTTATTGCCACAGACTTTGACCCTGAACCAGATATCATGGATAGAAAGATATCAAACTTGTCTCTCACAATGTCAAGATATACTCACAGTTCTAATTTTTGGTTCAATCTATCACTAATATTTTGTTAGGAAAAAAAAGGTATTTAAGCGGCATCATTCAAGGAAATTCATCAGATATATCTACAAACAGGGTCATTAAAAATCCATTCATACTTGTTTGCGTTGTCATGCTCACAAACCAGTACAGTTAAAACGCAGAGTCAAGACTTTTGATCTTAACATCAATGTCTAAGTGCTAAATAGCAACTATTTACTGGAATGCAACTAACATTATAAGAAGCCTTTTGGTGAATATATTGGATGTCAGATCAACACCAATTGCATTCAGAGCCAGCTAGACATCATAAGGTTTTGGTGAAAACCCCATGTCAATAGGACCATCCATACTAAAGGAGCAGTGATAGAAAGATTTCAAGATGGCCACCATGGTGGTCAAAATGGATGTCAGACCAACAACATTTTCATTCAGAGTCAACTAGGCATCATAAGAAGCCTTTTGGTGAAAACCCCATGTCGATATGACCATTCATTCTGGAAAAGTAGCAATAACAAGATTTTCAAGATGGCCACCATGTTCGTCAAACTGGATGTCAGGTTGGCACCAATTTCATTTAGGACCAACTAGATCTAGATAGGATACATAGCATGCAAAAACCCTAAAAGTGGTTATGAGCTAAAGGCAAATACTTAATCTAAGCTAGTAAAATGCAAAATATAGGTCACAGTGACCATTTTTGTATGGGCGTGGTACTACTGTAATGATGGTAAGTCTTGGGACACCCTTAATTATTTTCAAAAGTAATTTTTTATGACCTTTAAAAGATGGGACACAAAATTATAGCAATTTTTCATGTACTAT
This sequence comes from Margaritifera margaritifera, assembly GCA_029931535.1. Classification (NCBI taxonomy): domain Eukaryota; kingdom Metazoa; phylum Mollusca; class Bivalvia; order Unionida; family Margaritiferidae; genus Margaritifera; species Margaritifera margaritifera. Next base: position 1,575,059 of record JAQPZY010001677.1, on the reverse strand, counting down.
AAATCTTGGGACACCTTAGACATATTTTTAATACTAATTGATCGATGTATTTTATCGATCGTAACGACATTTAAAAAAAAGAAAAAATGACTTTGTGGTTGTTAAAGGGACTATCATTATGAATTATTACATGGAAATGTAATAAATTAATATAATTTGTTCTAAAAGGCAATAAATATATTTAATTTTCCTGTTTTCTTATCATTTCTACCTAATTCAAATATGTATAATTTTATCGGACAATAACAAGAATTGAGTATTATAGCATAGCAGGATGTTGTACCCATATAACTTCTCCATTTTGTGCTCTAGTTTACTATTGTCAATTTATGCATTACTGCATTAAAATTGTCAAAAGTCACCAGTAATTACTTTGTTTTTCCTTGGAAATGTAAATACCTAACTCATTAAAATGTGGTACCAGTCTGAAAACAACGAAAATAGTGTTTGATTCAATACTCGCATTCAGTGAGCTTGTTTAAATCATGGTGTCACTGCATGTAGATTGAAGATTTTAACTTGCGCTGATTGAAGTACATCCCTTGGTTTCGAATCATAGGCACCACTGCACTAAACTTCAATAATATCTCTAAAATACGATAAAGATTTTCAGAAATAATGGTTTGAAAATAACTGTAATACCGTAAAAACTCAGAAGTAGTTTGCTTTGATGTAAGCAACTTTAAACAAGTACCTGTTTACTCAGCTACGGTAATCATGCTAATATTATGGAGTAAAAAATAAATCATACATCGAAGAACTACACCAGTGATGGCTACAAATACAGTACATGATAAAGAATTTAGAAAATGATAAAATTCAAGAAAAATAATTTGAAGTTGATGAAGTGTGTGTATTGTTCCTGCGTATGCGACATGAATACTAAGCTTGAACAATTTTAATATGGGTATACACTATAGAAAATTCCAGAGAACACTTTCACAGTTCAAATACAAATATTTTTTACTTTCAAAAGAGTTCATATTAATTATTTTCCATGTCATCAATGGCATGCAGAGTTGCTAATTTGGCAAGCACCTGCTTCAAGTCCTCATAATCAAAACCATCAAACTCTACATCCTCCTCCTCATCACTATCAAAAGATTGCTCAAGGTCATTGGAGCGCACAAGATGATCCTCGCAGACATTCTTATGGTTGCTAATGCCGCACAGTCTGGCTGCTTTGGTTTCCCCTTCAGTGATTTGATAGCAACATCAATTCAGTTGATCACAGTCTGTTTATCGGCTGCTTTGATTGTTGACGTGCAGTCCTTGCTCTTCGCTGGCTTTTTGGCAGCTTTCCTAATAAACTTAATCCAATGTTTGCATAATTCAGCCTTCACGGGTTGGTTGATGAAAACATCTAGTGGCTGTAGTTTCAACATACATCCCCCTGGAATTACAGCAGGGACAACATTTCCCTTTCTCAGCACATACTTCACTGGCTCTGTCTTGTGGGCTTTAAATGAATCCATGATAAGGAGGGATCTTTCTTTCTTGGTGTGTTTTAGATACACCTCCTGTATCCACAGCAGCATCAGAGTCTCATCCATCCAGGCTTTCTTCTGTACTGTTACAACCCAGTCCTTTGGTATTTTGATGCCTTTTAAGTCATGAACACCCTTGAATATAATCATGGGTGGTAGTACTCCTCCTGCTGTTGAAACAGCAAGTACTATGGTTAAGTGTCTTTTTTCGGCCCCTGTTGTGCGAATGCGGACAGATTTAGCTCCCTTTTTCTCCAGCATTTTTCCAGGGACAAGGTGGAAATGAATGGGTGTTTCATCCATGTTGATAATCATTGAGTCGTCAAATTCATCCTCATCTCGTTTTCCTACACAAATTGGTGGAATGAGGAAATTTTTTCTTCTAAATCTGCAGGAAATCTGTGCTATGGATGTTCTGGCTCGAAGAACTAAGTTGTGCCTTTTCATAAATGAAGAGGCCCAAGCACAACTTGCTTTAAAATCCACATCTGGTTGTTCATTTCCAACAAGCTCTTTAGCATAAGCACAAATTCCGTCAATAGTCACAGGGATTTGTAAGTCCCGCTGGACAAGAACCCACCTGGCGATTTTAGTGTCCAATTCTTCTCCATGTGTAACAGGCCTTCCACTTCTCAGCAAGTGTCCTAATTTGGTTGTATTTTGTGAAAAGTCAAGCTTCGTCCAGTTGCATACTGATGATTTAGGCACTTTCAAATGCCTTGCTGCTGCTCTGATTCCATGTTGTTTTGCAAAGTCAACGGCTTAAAGTTTTTGCTTCACCGTAAATGTTCTATAATGCCCATGTTTAGCACTGGTGCTGTCGGTATGTTCTTTCTCTGCATCATGAATTAGATTTTTTTATAAATTCCCATCATGATTTGGGACAGTCTCAGGTTTAACCTTGGGGTTTTTCTCTGTACTTTGCTCTTCTTCCTTGCCATCATCTCAGTTGTTTCTTTGGTCGACCAACAGGTCTGTTGGGTTTTGATGTTGGACTATCTTTCCACAAATGAGGCAAAGCCTCTTCACTAGAACTAAACTGTACTACAAACTTATCCATAGTGAAATGTTTTATGATGACTTGTGATGTAGCCGATTTTTATATCTTTATTCCAAGATCATATGCTTCATTGACTTCTTTGTTTAATAAATAATTTTAAAAATGTACTGGTAAGCATCACACATCCCTTGTGAAATTCAATTCACCAAATTCACCAATCAGCAAAAGTCTCTTAAATTTTGCATATTTCTACTCATGCGATCAAGTGTTCATACCTTAACTGATAGACAATGATAGCCAATGATTGGTCAATCTAATATCAATTTTGGGGGCCAATTAATTTAGTACTGCTATTATGCACGGCTTCTTGTCCTTCTCAATCCACTTTAGACATTAAAACAGTTAATTGGTTTGGATTAATGTTGTAGAACAAATGGGTACCAGCATTGCCGCCGGACAAAATTTCCTCTTTACCCAAGCCAGTTTCAGGGTTTAAACAATTAACTGGCCTGGATTGCTGTTGGAAAACAAAAGACACATCTGCCAATTATAAACAAAAGGAAATACCGAAACAACCAGCTGGCCAAAATCAAAAGTGGAATGAATAATGTGTGGAAAATTATGATTTTGTGTTAAGCTGAAACACAAAACTAAAATGGACCAAGGATGATCTTCTAAAGTCAATCATCTTGTTTAATGATTCAAGTATAAACAGCTAAAACACAAAATTTGAGAGTCAAAAAAGCATGAAATGTAGGTCACAGTAACCTACATTTAGAACTCATCAAGATGCATCCCTTCACCATGCTGAAAGACTTCAGGTTCAACAGGCAGTATAAATAAAAAACCTGTGTGGTCATAAGCTAAATGTATAAAATGAACCAAAACCAGTAAAATGTTGAATGTAGGTCATGGTGATCTTTTCTTGTTGTAAGGTTGTAATATGTGTCACAGTGACCTACATTTGTAATGATGGTGTAGTACTCTAGTAGTAATCATGATGCATCCCCTAACCAAAGTTGAATGATTCTAGATTTGACTGTATATACAGGATGCAAACACCTATTTGGTCATGAGCTAAATGCAAATCTTAATCTAAGCCAGTAAAATGTAACATGTAGGTCACAGTGTCCTTATTTTGTTTTAAGGGTGTGGTACTAATAAAGATTCATACAATCATCAAGTTCGATGATTCTGGCAAGAACAGAGCTTGAGAAAAAAACTTAAAACAAAAGTTAACCAAAATGAAGCATGAAATATGGTTCACAGTGACCTACTTTTGTGATGAGGGTGTAGTGCTCATCACCTTATCAAGTTTCATGAATCTAGGTATAACAGTATATGGAGGGTACAAAAAACCTATTTGGTCATATGCTAAATGCAAAAACTTCACCTATGTCAGTACAATGTGAAATATAGTTCACAGTTACCTCCTTTTATTCCAAGAATGTGGCAATAGCAGAGATGCTTATAATCATCTAATTTAATGACTCTAGTATGAACAGAACTTGAGAAATTAAATTAAAACACAAAATATAACCACAGTTAGTTAAACATGAAATAAGGGTCACATTGACTAGCTTTTGTAATCAGGGTGCAGTAGTCATCAAGATGCATCCCCTAACCAAGCTTCATGATTCCAGGTATAAGAGTATGTATACAGTGTGCAGAAACATGAGCTAAATGCAAAAACTAACAGAGAATGTACAACAAATTTACATGTACAAAGTTAGCCCCCTTCCTAAGGGGTTGGTGCTATGAAACCTGCTCCAGACTGTTGCCTAGAACCTAAGAAGAAAGAATGGTTGAGATGCAGCGAGGCAGTACAAATTTATATCCTTTTATCTGTGCAGACGCCAATGGTGACATTAGGGGTAGTACAATATCTCTTCTCTACTTTGTGGGTGAGCTAAAAAACTTATGATAAGAAATATTTGGGCCAGCCACTATCATCGCTGAAAACAAGTATTAGTATAATCCAATCAACCTGATTCTTGGATGTGACTCATAGCAAAGAAAAATATTTATTTATAGTGCTTTTTTGATCTTCTAAACTCCTTTAAATGGTGTTCCACTTTGTTAAATACTCCAGAACTGAGAAGACTGTGAGATTAAGAATGAGTGGTGAGAAACTATATGTTGAGTGAAATGTTTGACAATTTTATGACTGTCATTTTAACTCAGATTTGTTGAGTTAGTGATGGTCAATGAAGTATCATGCACCACTTTTGACAATAACTTTGAACACTTCTGTTTTGGAAAAGATGAGAATGGTAAAAAAAAAATGTAAATTACGGTCACCACTGTTGCTTAGATTGTCTGAAATCTACCAGTAGTCATAATTTTCTATGTTTTGAGGTATTTTTTTAAAAAAAATTTCAAACCCTTGCTACTGTATGTATGTTTTACAGGATATGATTGTGATCATCTGTCACAACATTTTTCTGTCAGAGAGAAAAATAAACTTACATGTACTGACCCAGTCCCAAAACTGGGAGTTGAGAAGGGGTAATCAAACCACATTTTGCTTTTAATGCTTAGTGTCCTGTCTGTATCATAGCGGACAGATGTGTTTTTAAAATGAGAATAGAAAGTAATTATATTATTTGCTTAACTGTAAATGAGATCTTGTCTGGTTGTTTATTATGTAAGCAGTTTTAAATAAAAATGTGCAAATTTAGTTTTAGTGTTTTCTATTTTTGTTGTTGTTTTTACAGGTTGAAAATTGAGCATATGAAAATCCTCCTGATTTGAATGAAATCAATAATAGTTGGCAAATCTGATCTGACTTTTCTGGGTTGTCACATTTATGAAAGTTTTTACACTATCACTCTGAGTAAATTTCAATATTACCAATTTACTCTGGGGTACGTTTCTTTATTATTGCCTTTACATATCAAAGTTGTGGAAAGTTTTCCTGGTGCCAGGAATTAACAAAAATATTGCAGATAAATTCAATAAACATTGTTCATTGTAAACCAGGCATGTGCAACCTATGGCCCATGGGCCGCATCTTGATTGCAACCTGGTTTTATCTGCCATCCCTGGAGGAAGCTGCACATGCCTGTTGTAAACTGAGCTCATCAGTATCAGAGTGACAGCATCTTACAAAATGGTGTATCCTATGTCTATATCCTAGAGACTAAGGGCAACACCCCCGACATACTGGTGTATCCTGTGTCTATATCCTAGAGACTAAGGGCAACACCCCTGACATACTGGTGTATCCTGTGTCTATATCCTAGAGACTAAGGGCAACATGCCTGACATACTGGTGTATCCTGTGTCTATCTCCTAGAGACTAAGGGCAACACCCTTGACATACTGGTGTATCCTGTATCTATATCCTAGAGACTAAGGGCAACACCCCCAGCATACTGGTATATCCTGTGTCTATATCCTGGAGACTAAGGGCAACACCCCCAACATACTGGTGTATCCTGTGTCTATATCCTGGAGACTAAGGGCAACACCCCCAACATACTGGTGTATCCTGTAGCTATATCCTTGAGACTAAGGGCAACACCCGACATACTGGTGTATCCTGTGTCTACATCTTAGAGACTAATGGCAACACTTCTGACATATTAGTGGAAAATTTTGGAATTAAACTTTTGTTTTCATGAGCTTCAAATTATGGGCTAACAGTCTTATATTTGAGTATGGTAATAGTACTTTTACCGCTGCTAATTGAGCTTTACCGGCAATGTATTCACAGAGACAGTAATATGGATATTTAATCACCTGATTAATACAAAATCACCTCAGATCTTGATGATATGAGCTAACCCACCAAATCTGATAAAGATTTGATAAGAAATATGTCCTCCAGAGTATTCACAAGCTAAGTCAAACTGATGCAAGGTCACCTCATGCATGGATGTTGCTCATAATCAAACTCGATCTTGATGATATAAACTTGCATACCAAATCTGATCAAAGTCTGATCAGAAATATGACTTCTAGAGTGTTCACAAGATTAAATCCACAATAACATCTTTAAATTCTCAAACACAAAACTGTTATCTCTAGTCTAACATACTTTTTAAATTTTGTTGAAAAACAGAAAAAATGTAATTCTCTTTGGCAACACATCACAGGGAGAGTCCTGATGTCATAAAGGTGTCACAATTTTTGAAAAAATATAGTGGGATTTTACTGCTGCAAATTTTGACATTCAACCAGTAAGACAGCACATTTACATTCAAAGATATATTAGAATTATTGTTTACATTGTGATGAGTGATCACATCTCCTTAAGCCATTGTGATGTAATGACATTTTTATGCAGTTTACATGTCAGTTTAAAAATTGGCCATTCAAGGTCTTTTTCTAGGATGCAACAAACCAGGCAGATGATGTTCCAATTGTACATTGGTCCTCACCTTGTCTTTGACCCTGAAGTAGAGCTTCTGCAGGATATCATCCTTCAGGATCTCTATGGACAGGGTGTTCTCATCAAAGAAATTCCAGACCACCATGTCTTCATCCTTCTTTATCAGTGCTGAATTATAAGAGAAATTCCAATCATCAAAAGTATGACATTAAACCAAGAAATTCTCGCAAATTTATAACTACAGTCAACACCCATTATAACTCCACAATTTATACCACCACCCTCATTTACTGCCAAAAAATTACTTAGAACAGGTTTTCTGACACTATAATTTCCACATCATAGTGTCACCCACCTTCTGCCAGCATAAACTTGGACAACAATGCCATTTCTACAGTAACTGTCTTTTTATAATGTCAATTAATTTGACCATGCATAAATTCTCATCATCACTCTTTTAATCATGAGGAAATCTTTGAAAAAGACTATCACAGACTTCTTTGTGGAAAAGAAAAATGGTGATTGATTCCGATATTGAATAACTTATTTACTTATAATCAGATTGGGTCATGCTATTTTAACTTGTATTTACCGTAAACAAGAAATTTCTGTAAGCATGTTATTAACAGGTTTTTTTGTAATAGAATACCAACATGTACAATCTGAGGTACCGGTACTAAGCATTTTGTCTGACAATAATGAGTCTGCTGTTGATAAAACTTCTTGAATTTAAGTGTTATAATTTTATAATTATCAGAGATTAAATGAAATTTTATTTTATTTTATTATACAATTTTGTTTCTATATATCCTATTCATTACATTTATAATCTATCTACCTACTTACCTACATATCTAACTACCTATTCTTGCTCTTAATGATCAGCAAGCTAAGAACTCCATGCAATGCCAACTTTATTATAATACCAATTTTATTTGCAGACAAATGTTGTCATTTTAATGAGTGCAGACTGTGTTTTTCTCTTTCAATTCTAAATAATAAACTCCTACGTAGCTTGACAGTTTGATTTAAAAAATTATTAGCCTTTAATAAAATGAAACTCTTTTGCAGCAATTTACATCATTATGTAATATGCATATATCATGTACAGGTAAATTATTTTTAAGTTAGTCAAGTGGAAACATTATTGGCTTACAGCACATGAAGTAGACCGATGTATTTTATCTGTCAACATTATTGGCTTACAGCACATGAAGTAGACCGATGTATTTTATCTGTCAACATTATTGGCTTACAGCACATGAAGTAGGCCGATGTATTTTATGTCAACATTATTGGCTTACAGCACATGAAGTAGACCGATGCATTTTATGTCAACATTATTGGCTTACAGCACATGAAGTAGACCGATGTATTTTATCTGTCAACATTATTGGCTTACAGCACATGAAGTAGACCAATGCATTTTATGTCAACATTACTGGCTTACAGCACATGAAATAGACTGATGCATTTTATCTGTCAACATTATTGGCTTACAGCACATGAAATAGACCGATGCATTTTATCTGTCAACATTATTGGCTTACAGCACATGAAGTAGACCGATGCATTTTATCTGTCAACATTATTGGCTTACAGCACATGAAGTAGACTGATGTATTTTATCTGTCAACATTATTGGCTTACAGCAAATGAAGTAGACCGATGCATTTTATCTGTCAACATTATTGGCTTACAGCACATGAAATAGACCGATGCATTTTATCTGTCAACATTATTGGCTTACAGCACATGAAATAGACCGATGCATTTTATCTGTCAACATTATTGGCTTACAGCACATGAAGTAGACCGATGCATTTTATCTGTCAACATTATTGGCTTACAGCACATGAAGTAGACCGATGCATTTTATCTGTCAACATTATTGGCTTACAGCACATGAAGTAGACCAATGCATTTTATGTCAACATTATTGGCTTACAGCACATGAAGTAGACCGATGCATTTTATGTCAACATTACTGGATTACAGCACATGAAGTAGACCGATGCATTTTATCTGTCAACATTATTGGCTTACAGCACATGAAGTAGACCGATGTATTTTATCTGTCAACATTATTGGCTTACAGCACATGAAATAGACCGATGCATTTTGTCTGTCAACATTATTGGCTTACAGCACATGAAGTAGACCGATGCATTTTATCTGTCAACATTATTGGCTTACAGCACATGAAGTAGACCGATGCATTTTATCTGTCAACATTATTGGCTTACAGCACATGAAGTAGACTGATGCATTTTATCTGTCAACATTATTGGCTTACAGCACATGAAGTAGACCGATGCATTTTATCTGTCAAAATTATTGGCTTACAGCACATGAAGTAGACCGATGCATTTTATCTGTCAACAATCAGTATGACAAATCTGCGTCTGGAAAAACCAATTTTTGAAGTAAAATAAAAAAAATTATCTTCCTTTGACAATAATTACCCAACCAAAATACATTAGGAGTACGTCCACTACCTCACAAATCTAGAACTCCTAAGCTCAAAAACATGTTGACATATTTTGCTTTCTTTTAGCAACAATAGAGCTAAATGGTTGTCTGCTTGCCTAAGCAGAAGTCAAACTAAAGTGGTCTTCCCTTAGATATTCCATGAGTCATCATTTATTACTGGAGTGGATGTGCACACTCTCTTAGGGATGCAACCATTGACATGGCTTGGGAGGGTGTGAATTTATTATGATAGGGTAAAGTATTACTTAAGAAATATTTTGTACTTCAAGAATAGGCTTCTACTTCAAATACATTACCGATCATAATAGGTTAGAAGAATAGGTAAGCAATGGAGAGAGTTAAATCACCTTATCCTGGAGTTGGTCCTGTCTTCAGTCTTGTAAAATATGTGAATAAGCTTTGAGTCTTGTGTGAGACATTGGCAAGGGTTAGCACATGGTCTTGTGAGAGACATTGGCAAGGGTTAGCACATGGTCTTGTGTGAGACATTGGCAAGGGTTAGCACATGGTCTTGTGTGAGACATTGGCAAGGGTTAGTACATGGTCTTGTGTGAGACATTGGCAAGGGTTAGCACATGGTCTTGTACAAGGATGCAAATTCCAAAAATGAAGATTACCTGCCACTCATTTAGAAAGTGCCATACTCTCATATATTCCACATAGTTCAAACATACTTTCTATAATATGAGGCCATCTTATTCGTATTCAATAAAGCTTTAGAAAGAGTTATGACATGCATGTCTATATGTCTTTATGTCTCATGTACTTGGTGGTCCCGGGTGGCCGAGTGGTCTAAGGTGCTTGCCATTACAGATCACTCGCACATCTCACCTCTGTCTGTGCGAGTTCGAGTCTCAACTTGACCAATGTGAGTATGTGATAAAGCTTGCCAGTAGCTTCCTGTGGATCAGTGGTTCTTCCTCCACCAAATATACTGGTCGCCATGTATAGTTTATCATGTGCTGAAAATGTTGTTAAACCACACAAAACCAAACCAAACTCATTTACTTGATTGTACATGTATGCTATTAACAGTACGGTGTTTGATTGTAATCTCTATTAATCATAATTATTAGTCTTAAAGGTACCGTCATTCTCAAAAATTATTATTGTTGATCAATGTGTCTTTGAAAGTGTTCAGACATTTCAGTTTGGTAAATTATTAAAATACACTGTATACTTGCAAAAAATAATAGCTATCTTACATGAATGTTTTGTGTGTTTGTGGTAAGATGGATGTATCTGTTTCTTATTTTTTTACTGCTTTCAACATGTTATTAAAAGTGGGTCTTGGAAGTATTACAAAATGTAACCAGTACAACAAGCACTGCAGAACATAGATTTCTACAGGTGTGCATGCCTGCAGGTACATGTAGTCGATAAGCAGGGACATAGCTAAACAGTAAAATCATTGACAGGTGCCATAAAACCACTATGACTGCATTAAAATCCATGATGGAGTCCAAAGATATTGAGAGGACACCCACCAGATGTATTGGACACCCAACTCTACTTAATCCCTTGACCGTGTGTCCACGTCCATGGTATTAACTGGTCAATCTAAAATCCACAATATCTGTACTGTAGCCAATTTCATACAAATCTGATCAAAAATAAAGCCATATGTACATCTAACGTAAGCCAATCATAGCCTAATTAATGCCCAGATCACCCCATGAATATACACAATTTTTTGCATACAAACAAACTGATCTGAGAGCTTTTTGATGTAAAGCTACATAGCAAGTTTCATCAAAATCTGTGCATAAATAAACCTCTAGTGTGCCCACAAGGTCAGCCTGTCAGAGCCCAGATTGCCTCATTGATATGTGGGGATTATGAAGGTTATCAAAATCATCTGAGATCTTGTTTATATAAAGCTAAAGAGCCAGTTTGATCAAAATCTGTTAAAAGAACAGTGCATCCACAATGTCAGGCAATCAGATCCCATATCATCTCACTGACATGTGCAGATTTTGCTGGTTATCAAACTCGTCTGAGATCTTGCTGATTTATGGCTACATTGTTAAGTTCCATCCAGATCTGTTCATATGGTAAAAAAAGTCTAAAGAACATCTGCAACAGGTCTTACAAATCCACTTGCTTGACACCTGGGACAAGCTTTAATTTGGCTCAGGTAAGCTCAAGTTTGCAAGGTACTTGCCCACAGGAAAGTCCAAAAAATTGAGAGAGAGAGAGAGAGAGAGAGAGAGAGAGAGAGGGGTCAGCTTGAAATGCTTTTTATTCTGCAAGTTTTACACTCGGCGATCTCGCCACACTACATATATTAGCACCTTTATTTAGCGTTTATATGTACCATATTCTTCTATTACATAACTGTTCGCAGTTCTTTTATGTATCAATCCTTATTTCACACGATATACTGTCAGTCATTTCCATCTTGTAGTCAATGTCAAGGTCAGTCTCGTATTTTCTCATGCAGACATGATACTGAGAATATTTACTACTTAAAGCAAGTTTGACAAATAGGGAATAAATATTTCTATTTTAACTAACATTGTAATCATAATATCTGTACGCATTTGGAATTTGCAACTATCAAGTCCTATGATAGACATGAGGAGTCTGTGAGCTGTGCATGTCACTGATTTAAAAGTGACTAGGTGATAATTGTTAATAACATAACTCATGAGATTTCTTTGACAGGTGTGTTTGGAAGTAAAATACACTCATCTCTAATGATCAGACATCTGGATTCTGCTAAAAGCATGATTGATGTACCAAAAATATAGACTAGTACCAAAAATATAGACTAGCACCCGCAAGCCTTGTTTCTCATCTATCGTTTACATGATAATTACAGGCAACCGACACATACTTACTGTTTGGCAAATAATTAAATGGATAAAAATAGGTGTTTTCCAATCATTCTCAAAAGTCAGCTTGTCAGTGATTGTTGTAATGCATGTTGCTGATTTCAAAGTGACTATGTAATAATTTTACAGTATTACCCTCGAGTGTGAGGTCTTCTTTAAGGTCCATCTTCCTCTTGATGATGTGGAAATACAAGAAACCTACTTCTGACTTCAGGTTCTGGTTCTCCTCAAAGTCCTTCTTACGCTGCAAAAATGTGTGGGATTTATCAAATTTATTATATAGCCACAAATTGATTACTTTGGATGTAGCATCTGAAATATCAATATACTTATTAAGACTGTTAAACCTTAGTTTAAGCATTTCAAAATTTGAAAGAATCTGCTTATTCACAATCTAAAGTGATATCTGCAAAAAGAACTATTCTCACCTCCCACAGTGGGATAAAGCAAGAGAACTATCCTCACATTCCACAGTGAAATAAAGCAAGAGAACTATCCTCACATTCCACAGTGGAATAAAGCAAGAGAACTATTCTCACATCCCACAGTGGAATAAAGCAAGAGAACTATCCTCATATTCCACAGTGGAATAAAGCAAGAGAACTATTCTCAATCCCACAGTGGAATAAAGCAAGAGAACTATCCTCACATTCCACAGTGGAATAAAGCAAGAGAACTATTCTCACATCCCACAGTGGAATAAAGCAAGAGAACTATTCTCACATCCCACAGTGGAATAAAGCAAGAGAACTATTCTTACATTCCACAGTGGAATAAAGCACGAGAACCATCCTCACATTCCACAGTGGAAAAAAGCAAGAGAACTATTCTCACATCCCACAGTGGAATAAAGCAAGAGAACTATTCTCACATCCCACAGTGGAATAAAGCAAGAGAACTATCCTCACATTCCACAGTGGAAAAAAGCAAGAGAACTATTCTTACATTCCACAGTGGAATAAAGCACGAGAACCATCCTCACATTCCACAGTGGAAAAAAGCAAGAGAACTATTCTCACATCCCACAGTGGAATAAAGCAAGAGAACTATTCTCACATCCCACAGTGGAATAAAGTAAGAGAACTATTCTTACATTCCACAGTGGAATAAAGCACGAGAACCATCCTCACATTCCACAGTGGAAAAAAGCAAGAGAACTATTCTCACATCCCACAGTGGAATAAAGCAAGAGAACTATTCTCACATCCCACAGTGGAATAAAGCAAGAGAACTATCCTCACATTCCACAGTGGAAAAAAGCAAGAGAACTATTCTCACATTCCACAGTGGAATAAAGCAAAGGCTATGCATATAAAATAGGGAGTTCCTAAGTACTTTGATATTATGTATGATTCAAATTTTTGAATAAATGGGAAAACAAGCAAAGCATTCAAATTGCAGCAGATGATAACTTAATTATTGATTATACTGGTGGTTATCATATAGTTTGCCTAACATATGCACCTGGCACATGAAAAAGAGTTAGGAGGATTCATCTATTTGAGATCCCAATCAGTGAAAGCATCTTGTTGCCTATAAGTGTACTTGTAGGCACTTTACAGCCCTCAGCTGTTTATGTACTGGTCCACTCATAAAAGTAAAAGAAAAATCAAAACATGCTCTGGAATCTAATTTAAAGCAAGTCTTGATGTCATTTTTCTGCCAAATTATACATGTATACTGAGTAGAATTGCACAGGGCCAAGTGTTGATGTCATTTTCCTGCCAAATTATACATGTATACTGAGTAGAATTGCACAGGGCCAAGTGTTGATGTCATTTTACTGCAAAAGTATACATGTATGTTTAGTAGAATTGCACAAGACCAATTGTTGATGTCATTTCCTGCCAAATTATACATGTATATTGAGTAGAATTGCACAGGGCCAAGTGTTGATGTCATTTTCCTGCCAAATTATACATGTATACTGAGTAGAATTGCACAAGGCCAAGTGGCATGGCAAAACATGCAATCTAAAAAATGTACAAGTCTATCAGAGGATATATCATGTGCACGGAATTTGACATCTAAGGGATGTAAATTTCTTTTCTTGTTTGAATTTCTATCTTGGATATATCTAAGTCAAAGGTAGGCTCTCGCATATTTAGAAAAGGGGAGGAGGTTATTTATTGAGGCCAGTGCACTTACTAAGAATACAGTAATGAAGCTGACAACATGTGAAGTAGTATGACATAGGGTAAGGATTAACAAAGATTCAGTGAGCAGCTATATCCTCCCAGTTAGAACTGCCATGATGTATACCATGTACAGTGTACCTCCCAATATGCCCTGCTTGTCAAACCGGCCACGATATATACCATGTACAGTGTACCTCCCCATATATCCTGCTTGTCAAACCTGCCATGATGTATACCATGTACATTGTACCTCCCCATATGCCCTGCTTGTCAAACCTGCCATGATGTATACCAATAGTGTACCTCCCCATATGCCTTGCTTGTCAAACCTGCCACGATATATACCATGTACAGTGTACCCATATGTCCAGCCTGTCAAACCTGCCATGATATACACCATGTATAATGTTACAATATGTCCAGCCTGTCAAACCTGCCATAATATATACCACATATAGTGTACCTCCCCATATGCACTGCTTGTCAAACCTGCCATGATATATACCATGTACAGTGTACCTCCCCATATGTTCTGCTTGTCAAACCTGCCATGATATATACAATGTACAGTGTACCTCCCCATATGTTCTGCTTGTCAAACCTGCCATGATATATACAATGTACAGTGTACCTCCCCATATGCACTGCTTGTCAAACCTGCCATGATACAATATACAGTGTACCTCCCCATATGTTCTGCTTGTCAAACCTGACATGATATATACCATGTACAGTGTACCTCCCCATATGTTCTGCTTGTCAAACCTGCCATGATATATACAATGTACAGTGTACCTCCCCATATGTTCTGCTTGTCAAATCTGCCATGATATATATCATGTACAGTGTACCTCCCCATATGTTCTGCTTGTCAAACCTGCCATGATACATACAATGTACCTCCTTGTCACTTTCAAAAACTTTAACATTTAGCATTATTAACACTGGCAGTAATGCTGACACAATAAAAGATTTACATCATTCTTTCCCTTTTGGAGTTTCATGTTTATTTTATGTCACAGATACAATTATAAAATTTACTTCCTTAATACAAAAAAATGTATTCAATGTTTCAGAACAATGCCCTCTGGAGTCCCCAACTGCACACGTAAACTAAAGAACCTTAAAGAATTCGAAAAAGAAAAGAAAGATCAGCTCAAACAAGCAAATTAAGTGAATTTTTGTCCCTTATCTACTGTGTTGAGGTTGAGGTAACAAAAAGTATGCAGTGATGACTTGTGACCCTTGTGAGAGAGATGTAGAGCTACTTAGGCTGACATGGAAAGTAACCAAGTTTCATGTCTCTGTCCCAAAGGGCACCAGAGTAAAACTGCAGAAAAGTGCAAGTAAATGATCAGTTACCTTGACCTTGAATATAAAACCTTGACTGTGATACATGAGGCCATGAAACAGAGAAACACCAGTGTACCATGTTTCATCCTGAACCTCAAACAGCTTTTATGATACAAAGAAGAAACAAAAACAACCATGAAAATATTATATATGTGACTTTGACCTTGAATATAGGACCCCAAATGTGCAATACAACACATCTTCAAATAATAATATACAAGTATGCCAAATTTCAGTCATTTACACTTTATCTGAAACAGGTCACAAGTTTTAGAGAAATGAAAATGCTACTAAAACTAATATTGACCTGTAATATAAATTAAAATATTGACCTGTAATATAAAGATAAAACTCCCAATGTGGAATGTGACACATCTGCCAATAACAATGTACTTGTATACCAAGTTTCATCTCTTAATCTCAAACAACTCTTAAATTGTACAGCATAATGGAAAGTGTGATAGAAAACTGTAAATACTGACCTGTGACCTTAGCCTTGAAGATATTCAATGAATTTGTATCCCTCACCTACCATGGTGAGGTCATAAAAGTTCACAATAATGAATTCTATTACCTTTAAGACAGAGCTGTAAAGTTACTGGGCAGGCATAGAAAATAACCAAGTTTCATTGCCCTATCTTAAAGAGAATTTGAGGAAAAGTGCAGAAAAGGAGTAAAAAAATTGAGCTTGAAGATCAAACCTTGACTGTGATACATGAGATGCCACCAAACTGAGAAGCATAAGGGCATCATGGTTCAAACCTGTGCCTCAAACAGCTTAATATAAAGCAGAAACAAAAGAAAGCTTAAAATATGGACCTATGTACTTATCATTGAGGATAAGACCCTAAACATGCAATGCAACACATCATCTAGTGACAATATACAAGTATACCAAGCTTCATCAATTTATATTAAACAGCTGTTAAATTAGAAAACAGAAGAGTAAATGTGACTGAAACCTATAATATTGACTTGTGACCTTGAATTTGAAGATAGGACCCCCAAATGTATCTTTAACACCTTGTAGTGATGAGATATAGTTTGTTTACATTTTTTTAATTTTACCTTTTGTTGGCACCATATAGCCACTATTATGTTGAGATGATGTAAGGCACCATATAGCCACTATTATGTTGAGATGATGTAAGGCACCATATAGCCACTATTGTGTTGAGATGATGTAAGGCACCAATTAACGCACCATATAGCCACTATTATGTTGAGATGATGTAAGGCACCATATAGCCACTATTATGTTGAGATGATGTAGGGCACCATATAGCCACTATTGTGTTGAGATGATGTAAAACACTAATAAATAAATGTACCAAGTTTCATTGTTTCATCTCAAATGGCTCTAAAATTACAGAGTAGAAAGGAAAGTGTAATAGTAAAAATTCAACATAACACACCATGATTTTGACCTCAGATAAGACCCCTTAATGTGGTACACAACACATCTACTAATAATTACATATATGTATACCAAATTTCATCTCCTAATCTTGAACAGCTCTAATATTATAGAGTGGAAAAGAAAGTGTGATGGAAAACATAGAATATTGAGCTGTGACCTTGAAGTTAGGACCCCCAATGTGGTACATAACACACCTTCTAGTGATGATGAACAAGTATACCAAGTTTCATCCCCTTTTAATCTCAAATGGCTTAAAAGTTATAGAGTGGAAGAGAAAGTGTGATGGAAAACATAAAATACTGAGCCATTAACTTTACCTTGAAGACAGCACCCCTAATGTGGTACATAACACATCTTGATGATGTACAAGTGTACTAATTTTCATCCCTTAATCTCAAAGAGCTATAAAGTTATAGACTGGAAGATAAAGAAGGATGAAAATGTAAGATATTTAGCTGTAACACTGACCTTGGAGTTAGGACCCCCAATATGGTACAAGACATCTTCTAGTGACTATGAACAAGTATACCAAATTTCATCCCTTAATCTCAAACGGTTTTAAAATTGTCGAGTGAAAGTGAAAGTGTGATGAAAATGTAAGATAATGAGCCATGACCTTGGCCTAGAAGACAGGACCCCCAATGTGGTCTGCAACACAGCTTCTAGTGATGATGTATAAGTATACCAAGTTTCTTCCCTTAATTTCAAATGGTTTTAAAATGACTGGAAACAAAAATGTGACAGATGGCTGGACAGATGAATTGATGCAGAAAGACAGTCAGAAACACAGATACTATATGCCCTACTTTTCTTTGAAAAGCTGGGGGAACAATAATAAAGGTCACTTACTTTATTACAAGTACATTTTGTTGATAGGTAAATAAATTTATGTATCTAAGAATTAAGTTAGCGATAAACTATGTATAACTTATTCCATGGATAATGTGAACTTGTTTTTTTTAGATCCACCACTATCTGTAAAAGTTTGGGCAATCACTGATGTAGTTACAACATAATAGTTAGATTATTGGTGCATCTTGCCATGATTATCACTACTAAGGTAGTTAAGTATATAAATGTAAACAGAAATGCACTCCCTGAAATAAAACAAATTAATCAAATGAATATATTACAATGCCATAAAACCGCATGCATGTTTTTATTCCAAGTCAGTGGAAAGAATGAGCGTGATGTGGCATAGGGATACATTGAGGTCATTAGGCTGAGATGTATTAATATGCCATATCAAACAAGATATTTCCCTCGACTTGGAACAAAACAGAAATAGTTTTGTATTTATTACATACCTTCTCTTTTACACTTTCAAAATCTTTTCAGATATGTAGTGTGAATGGAATCTAAAACAATTTGAGATTTAAAAACTTTAGATTTGACAAATATATCAACGCATGGATGTTAGTGAAAACACCTAATAGTTCCAATCTGGGTGTGTGATACAGAAATATCGATTGAACATTTGTATCGAATGCCAGATCATCTAAGCAAGATTAAATGGGTATGTAATAAAAGTGGATGCCAAGAACTGTTTCAGCAGCTGAGGACATCAACTCCAATTTTTGTAATGTTCTTTTAGAAATGGCCTAAATGACAAGATATTTACAACAGAACAATTTCTGCAGTAGTTTGATTTGAATAAAGACATACTAACTGTTATCTCTAAGTAATGACACTGCTCTGAAATCTTATTTGAACAGTGAAAAAATGTTTGCATTCTTCATGAGAATTGGTAGTATGCCAATAGTGTTGTATTGTCTACAATTATATGACTCATCTAGGCACATAATTATTTTACAATTATGAAGAGTGGTTATTATTTCCTTTTTGGTACCAATGACATCCATTGAATACAAAACATATTTCTGTGACTTTTGGTACTACCTGAGAGTCACTGTATGCCTCCATCATCACTGTAACCAAAGTGTCTGTATTGATGTTTTCCATCACTTCCTGCAAGGGAGATTACTCATAATTAATACATAGTAATGGCTAGAACATTCAAGCAACAAGCACAAGATATTCCTGCTTCAGCTTTATTTAGCATATTTATTCCATTATAACTTTATATTGTGATAAAATTTCAATTGTTCACCAAATAAAATTATTTTTTAATACAATAAAACAATGTTATATAAAAAAATAAATAATCTTGCACTAAACTCAGACACAACTTAATATTTTGATGTCTGACTGGTCAGTGATTTCATATAAGTGAATTAAACATTAGAAAATATAGTCAAGTCGTTCAGTGGAAAGTGAGGATGGTTACATTGTCTCAGAGATTGGTCTTGCCACAACCTGTATAAAGTAACCTGTCCCTGCAATCACCATTTGTTTATTCCTTAATTAATTATACCATTAAACTGTCAATAGTAACCACCTGCTTTATATAACCATTCTTCACTATTTTTTGGTCCTATGGATCATTATGTACAACATACAGCAACCTGGCTCAGTATTCTTGAAACCTTCTGAGCAAGAAATGCCAGCTCAAGCTCAAAGTTTGGAAATTTGGACATTTTGTAACTTTAATTAGAAAGAAATTAAAATCATGGAATTTTCAGGATCTTCTTAACTTGAGTTTCTCTACTTGAATGCAAAATTTCAATGATGTTAACATACTCTAAGTATCATGACCTAATTTTGGGGGTTTGATATTAAGCTTGAATTTTGTTATGTATATTGAATCTATTAATCTATTCAGTTTATTAAACCAACAAATAGTTTTTTCGTGATGTATCAAAGAAGCAGAATTCCTTTGCCAGATGGTTCATCTTACACTTAGCATCCACTATTCAGCATACAACTGACCATTTTATATCTCTCCTCAAAGATGATTTTTTTCAGCTGAGCTAGCTGTAGTTCACAGATAAAGATTTCAAATTATACCTGTCAAATTGGCGTGAAAGGTCAGTCTCATTCCTCCTGCAACAACACAACCGCTTTTCCCACCATCCAGCAAATGAATTGCTTTGAACCTGTCCTCTACTGATAAAAATTGTTTTGCTTTCAAATTTGACATATTGACACCTTTGAGTTACACTGAGAATGTGACTGAAGTATGGTAAGTACACGGAAAGTAAGAAATGTTTGCACATTGATTCACATGATATGCATTTATCTAAATGATACCTTCCTCATGAAGCAAAAGTTTTGTTTGAATACACTAAGCGGTCACTGTTGATACATTCTAGTGACACTTAAAGCAGTGAGAAACCATTATTTGGTTAGGAAACACCTGGACACTGACTGCAGAAAGCAGTTGACCATTATATACATCATATTTATATTGTAAATAATACTGGGGGGAAATTAGAATGGCTGCTGACACCAGGTGACCATTCTGACATGTTTGACTGTAGTTCCTTGGTACCTGACCCTGATAGATGTTACATTCACACCAACTGCAATTTACATCTTGCATATAAGATGAAGTCAATACCAGTGAATGGATTCCAGTTAAAACAATTATTTTTTCAAGTTTGAATGTGGGTTTCTTGTGACTTAGCACAAACTTTCAATATCCTATTTAGGCATTTTATAGCCAGTCAAAATGACAGTCCCATCAGACTGCAATCAACGTATCAGAATTTTAAAAAATGAAATTGGCTACATGTCATGCGATTTTGACTGTGAACAAATCACTTCCCAAATACATTTTTGAGATAGTCTCTGCATTTAACTCAGACCTGCCAACCCTAACAGGACCTTCACAGTAAGGCGGTTGATATTTTTTCTGTAACTTAGACCAATTTTCAGTAAGGTGTAATGGAATATCATATACCTCTATTGTAAAATTTGAAAACTTCAGAAGTGTGATCTGATACAGTGAAGGCAACATTATGTTCAACTAAAAATTTGGAAAGTACACTCAGACCTTAATGACCTCCAGTTTAGTTTCAGAAACTGTAGTTCCAAACCCCATCGAGGTTAATGGTTTCTTGTTAGATCTCTCAACATGACATAATCCTTGTTTAGTTTTGTTTTTTTTAAATTTCACATTGCAGTAACAATCATCTCTCCCACCTTTATAAATTTTAACAAAAGCATCTTGTTGTGCACATACTAGCTGTCTCTTTAGACAGGTTGCCCCTATATTCTTGAACAACCAGCTCCACATCACAAAGATCATATCTGAACTTGCTTTGCCATAACTGTTCATGCAGAGTGTAATAAATTTTCAACATAAAATTTTAAAAAGTAAGGATATCATCATAGTAGGGCCATTTTGGAAAATGTAAGGAAAGATAAGGACAAAAAAAAGTTGGATTAAAATAGGAAAAACAAGGGCTTCTGGAAAAGCTGTTTCGGCTCTACTCAGTATGAGGTCCAGCTTGATGAAATACGTTTTAACTTTTATGAATGGATGTTATTAGTTATCTACTTCTTGATTTTAGGCAGGTAGAGTTTGATACATAGGTGCATAATTTTGTTAGCCCTTGGGCTACCTCTTGAATTCAGGCAGGCAGGGTTTGATACAAGGGTGCATAATTTGATAGCCCTTGGATAAAGTGGCTACCCTCAGCTGCTAACATTTGGTATTGTCAAATTTCATGCTTTTTTTTAGGGGATGTGCTCCGACCTCCCACCTCAACGTAACTGTCCAAAAGTCTAACACGGTAGAAAAGCTCAGAGAAACTCAGTTTATCCTATTCTTGGAATTAAATGAACACAACCAATACACATATTTCAAATTCAGCTTGATCATCATTTATCAAAAGCAAAATATTTTTTAAAATGATCACCTATTTAGAGCTTTACCTTTGGTAATTCTTCTGCATTGTCATCATCCACCTTTACTTTTGGATTCTCCTCTGTTAGGGACTTAATAAGAATCCCGATGGACCGCTTTAGACTGTAGATCTGGTAAAATACAGTTTACAATGTGACTTGATCTGTATTGGATGATCAACAGGATAACATAGTAGCATAACATCATGTATGTAGTCCATGACTGAGGCCATCGTCAAGGACTTCTTATTTTGCTATCCTCTTATCAAAACTGCTGTGATGAATTTTTAAAAAAAATGAATGTAGGAAACTTGTTTTGCACAATTGCCAACATTGTTTGTTTATGCATATTGCTGCAGAGTGGCAATTTTCTGCCACATTCAATTTCTGGTTCAATCACTATCAATGACTTGCTTTGTAAATTGTTGTCTTTTCTTTGGTAAAAACTGATAGTATCCATGAATTCAACCCTTTTTTCTTTATTTCAAAAATAGACAAAGAGCGTAGTGATGAAATAGTACGTTCTGCAGGGTGACAACTTTAAATTGTAAACATTATTTATTTTATGTCTATTCCAGAATAAATTCTTGTAACTTATAAAGAATGCACTCTTGAAGATTCAGTAACTTGTACAGAACACACTCAAAGGTTCAGTAACTTAATATATAGAACATACTATTAAGTTCAAGAACTTCTACAAAACACACTCTAAAAGGTTCAGTAACTTGTATCGAACACACTCTGAAAGGTTCAGTAACTTATACAGAATACACTCTCAAAGGTTTCAATTTCAGATTATAGAAAAAATTCTCATAACTTGTATAGAATACACTCAAAGGTTCAGATTTCGGCATGATGTGGTCTTTGAGGTGAAGGAAACTTTAGAACCTGAGGAAGCCTGTGACCTTGGATAGGTCACCACATACCTTTGCATGTGTCAGAACCAGCGGTCAAACCTCACACTGCAGAGGTACAAAGTGAGTGCACAAATGCAACAATATTCAAACAAACTGGCCTACCATTTGATATTATGTCCAAAATACAGCGATCTTAAAGACAAATGCTAAATTTAGATACACAAACACACCTTACACTTAAAAGAACTGCAATTTTCTTTGCTAGAAATATGATTAATGTGGACTTTTATTTGCAAAGAATCATTTTCAAGTCCTTTTTACTAAAGTGTGTGTAAGCATGGTCATGTAGGCACATTTACTCGATTTAAGTTAAATATTAAATGTTGTTCTAAAATTTAATACTAATACAGTTTAACCAAAGTTTATTCAATTCTGACTGTTGAATGCTCTGCACCTTAAATGTCATTAAAAAACTTCCAGACAAATATTATTGACCTTTACAATGGTGGAGAGGTACTAAACTGGGTCAAAAAAAGATGACATTTGGTCTAATCAAAACAAAAAACAGGGTAGTACACATTTTTTTCAACATGCACAGCTTTCATTGTGACATCACAGCACACGACATTCAATTGAGTTTGTGCTGAATCACACCTTTAGGTTGACCTCATCTAAAAATGTCCATGTATTTTTTAACATTAACTTTGCCATATGTATTTGTTGGGGCATGTATATAATGACCTTTCAAGGAATATGGATGCATGAGGATCAAAATAAAGTAAATAATTGCCAATTAAAGGTACATGTAATCAAATTCTAAAAAATGACAACCATTACTGAAATAGTTGGTACTGAATACCTACATGACCTGTATGACTTGAACTTTAGACAACACAATATACAACTCAAAATTTGATAGCTATACATAATAGCTTTCATGATACTGCAGAATATTTCAAATACACATCTCCCTCATTATCTCGTACATAATGGGGTCCAAAAACATAGACTGTAGTATATGCAAGTGTGCTAGGTACCAAGATACCTCTGAAAAATTAAGAAAAGGAAGGAGATCATCGGGTGTGTGTGTGTGTGTGTGTGTGGGGGGGCTTAAATGGTTGAATACTCATTTTAAAATCATGTCGGCATTAACTGTCAATAAATAGTTTTTCTCTAATGAGGCTATTCACTTTTCTTTATAAATTACCTTTATTTTCCAGATAACCAATCTTTGAAAGATCATTAAAAACAGTACTCCAAGAGGTTTCAATACACATCATGTGTATATCAGTGAGAACACTGTGTATTACATCAATGCTTTTTGCATGTGAATGTGGATACATTCTAGTGTTATTGTTGATACTGAACAAAAATAAATGCTTTTTTAAAAAAAGATGTCCATTTTGAGAAACAACAACATCAAAATTTATGTTAATATTTCATTTTTCTAACAGTAAAATACTGATGCTATGACTTCATAGCAAGTAATCATGAAATTTCTGCTCATCCTTGAACATATAATCAGGTTCTCAAGGAAATGCTTGCTGGCATAAAGTGCTTCTGAGTGATACATAAAGGTTTCACTGACCAGTTTTGATCATGATTATATTCATGCTCAGCAATATAAGCCTATTTTTGTTGGTATTTTCTATTCATGCTCAGCAATATAGGAGGCACTCTACAGATATTATGTACTTCTGAGAGAGTGACAGGTGTAAGGTGAAAATGTTTTAATTTGTAACATGCACAATGAAGAGAATGTTGGCATACCTCTATGCTATTTACATGTACTGTGCCTGAAATTTCTTTACATATTGTACTTGTGGAAACTGTACATGATCTAAGCATGCAACTGACAAAAATGGCCACTACCATGTGCTCGAAAAATCAGCCTGACTTAGTTCAAAGTACACTATTTTTAGCAGTTATTAAAATACGGAAACAAAATTTGGCCAGAGTAGGCAATACCAGCTTCTGAAAGTACAATGAATGAATTACAAAATATATAAAAAGTAAAAAAAAGTTATTGGCTCTCTTTTTACAATTTACCTTTGAAGTCCAGGAAGTGAAAATGACCAAGAGGAGCTAGCGATTTTTTGATAGGTGCACATCTGAAGTAAGGTCAAGCTGTATACTCTATAACCCAAATTGCACCCATCAATCAAACACCAAAATAAAGAGAATTAAAAGTTCTTTTAATAATATCTAAGATATACAAGGTCTTTTTTAAATAGCCAGGATAACCAGTGAGGAAAACCTGGGTAATTCTTTTTCTTTAAAAATCTAACCCTATGCAAAATACGAAACTGTAGAGTGCCACCATAGGCCTATTTTTGTTGGTATTTTCTATTCATGCTCAGCAATATAGACCTATTTTTGTTGGTATTTTCTATTAGAAAATAAGGGATCCACACCTGCCCTGCATTGTAAGTGGGCTTGTGAGTTATCAAGGTGTGGTAAAAAGAGGGAGCAGCATCGTGTGAAACTGCATTAATCACATGACAATTGTGTTGTTTAGGTTCATATATCTATACCTTAATTTTCCTGTATCTTAACTGGACTTGAGTACCTGAAACTCAAAAATGAGTGTTGTTGTTTTTGTTGTTTGTCCTTTGAGTTCGAAGATGACCATGATATCACTAACTGATTTGGTTTCTGTGGCTGATTAGGCCAATTTGTACACTGTCTGTGGCACACTTGACAGGAGATGCAGCTTGGGTTTGCTTGATCAATAGAGGACATGCTGCAGTTCTAAGATTTACGCAGCTTGTGCTTCTGTACTGCATATGCAATTCTCTTCTGTTCACAGTCTGTAGCTCCAGTATGGATGAAACTCTGCCAGTTGGAGCAATCCTGTGTGAGATCTTCTCAAGACTAAGGGTAAATGTTGAAATGTTTCAAGGATGACTTGAGGGAATCTTCGAAGACTTTCTTCTGACCACCCTGAGATCGCTTTCCCTCCTATAGCTTGCCATAGAAGATTTTCTTGGGTAGTCATTCTTCTGACATCCTGGTGACATGGCCTGCCCATCTCAACTTTGATTTTATCAGCAGAGTGTGGATGCTTGAAATGCCTGCCCATGTAAGAACCTAAGTGTCTGGGACCTTGTCCTGCCGTCTTGTCCTCATCAGTTCCTCAGGCAACCCATGTGAAAATGGTTCAACTTCTTGGCATGGCATCTGTACACCATCAAGGTATCTAAAGCATACAGCAGGGTCGGCAACATGGTGGCTTTGTAGACCTTAACTTTTGTTTGTAGACTGATGCTTCTGTGCTCCAGCACATTTACACGTAGTCTGCCAAAGGCCACACTTAAGTTAGCAATTCTGGCATTGGTTTCATCATCGATGTGGACTGCATGGGAGAGTGTTCTGCTGAGATAGGTGAACTTGTCCACTGCCAGAAGGGTTTGGCCAGTTACTGTGATGGTAGGCTCTACATAAGGCTTTCCTGGTGCAGGTTGGTGCATCACCTCTGTCTTCTTGATATTGATTGTGAGACTGTCACAAGCTGAAGAGAAATGGTCCATACTGTGTTGCATATCAGAATCAGATTGGCATTCAGGGAACAGTCATCAGCAAATAGGAGATCATGAACAGTCGTTTCCTGTAACTTTTTCTTCCCCTGTAGTCTCCTCAGATTTAAGAGCTTGCCATCAGTTCACTATCTCATGTCGATCCTAGTGTCATAATCATGGAAGGCATCAGTAAGCATGGCAGAGAACATAGTACTGAAGAGGGATGGGGCCAACACATAGCCTTGCTTGACTCCATTGGTGACTGGGAATGGTTCAGATACTCGCCGTTGTCCACATCGCGAGTGAGCATGCCATCATGGAATTGCTGAACCATCATGATGAATTTCTCTGGGTAACCAAATTTTGCCATGATCTTCCAAAGGCTTCCACAGCTGACTGTGTCAAAGGCTTTTGTCAGGTCGATGAATGTCGTGTACAGGTTGGAGTTCTGTTCCTGGCATTTCTCCTGGAGTTGACGAGCTGCAAACATCATGTCTGTGGTTCCTCATCCTTTCCTGAAGCCACACTGGCTCTTAGGCAAGTGCCTTTGATTGATTTGTGCAAGACTGGAAGTGTCACACATACACAGTGTGCACATGCATTTGATGACACAAATCCACATTGATTTTCCCAATCAAATTTTATGTACATATATTTGTATTTTCACTGTACTTCATATTTCCAATGGAAAGTCTCTGCATTATCTTAAATTAAAACATGTATGCCCCACTGCAGACCCAAAAAGTTAAACATTTAGAAAAACAATTTAAGAAAAAAATTGTCATCTACATATGCGTACCAAATTACATTTGTCTACCTCATGTGCTTTTGCTTAATTGTGTAAATGAGGTGTTTGCAAAAAAATAAAAGTCTGAACTTAAAAAAAAGAGTAAAAATAATATATATAAAAAAATTGAAACTGCTGTACTGACCTGAAAATGTAACCAGGTCATCTACACAGGCATACAAAACATACATAGAAAGTTTATCTCTGTAACCAGGTCATCTACACAGGCATACAAAACATACATACAAATTTCATCTATGTAACCAGGTCATCTACATAGGCATACAAAACATACATACAAATTTCAACTACCGGTATGTAACCATGTCATCTACAGAGGCATACAAAACATACATACAAATTTCATCTGTCTATTTAACCAGTTCATCTACATAGGCATATAAAACATACATACAAATTTCATCTGTCTACCTTTTAAGCTTAATTCTGCTTAGGATTTTGCTTAGATTTTTGTAAATTAAATTCTTAGCCAAAAAAGTTGAAAAATGTGTTTAAAAAAATGCAAAATTGTTGTAATGGCATGAAAATCTACTGTAGTTATCTATATGTACATTTGATTACAAATATGAATAAAACATGTCATTTTTCTGCCTCAAATGGTTTTTGACTAAAATTTTTATAATAGTCTTTGTCAAAAATGTATAGTATCAAAAATATGTACAAGTTCAAAAATGTGTAAAATAAATTGAAAATTTGCTTTAATGGCTTGAAAATCTAAACAGGTCATCTATTTATGACCAGTTTTTAAATTTTACGTCTCTAATAGTTTTTGTGCTATGGCATTAAAATGGATTCAGACATACAAATGCCTCCTTCTGCTATCACAGTGGATGCATATAAATGACTTGTATCAAATGGAAATGATTTTATATTTTGTAAGAATTTTCTTTAACGATGGCATTGTACATACTTTTTCAGTGGAGCAGTCCTTGTAGATCCCTACTCGTAGGATGTGGTTTATGTAGTCACAGATCTTATTCTCAAACACTGTCGACTGGTTTTCTGAGTTGCCCTGGAAAGAAAAATTACACATTGAATTTATTTTTAAGGTTGATAAAACCTTTTTTTTTTTTTTTAAACTAAAGGCCCTATAATCACCCAACATTGTATAGATTGTTAAATTTGCCTCTCATCGAGAAATAAGACCAGAATAAAATCAAGTAATATATATACTCAATTTGGACCATCCTATAAATCAAGATTTACTTTACAAATCAAATTCGTCTGTAAGGGGTGACTTGTCATCAGTGAGTTGCACTTTGGAAAATTAAACAAGCCAAACTAGACAGAAAGGGAAAATAAAGACACAACCAGTGTAAAAAAAATACAATTATATTGTTGAGTGGAATATGTCACAAATAAATTTATGATTTATATTTTGTCCATCTTTGTATAATAAAATCCATAGAAATCCATAATGCTTGACATTTTAACTTCATTTATATAATAAATCCATGAATTCTATTATAGGTCTCATACTGATATAAACATAGTTGTCCAGAATGATCTGATTCACAATCTCACGTAATATGTTAATTCCATACGTCTTACAAATAGACAATGAAAGTAAAGTCCACACTTTTGTGATTCACAGTATCCTATAAATGTCACTGTTTAATGTCATCTGGTTCAAAGCCCAAGAATTCATCCTCATCATCAAAGTCACCAAATAAAGTTCTGAAATCCTCTATGATCATCATTGTAAACATCATCCAACTCAGATTCCTTGTCTTTAATAATTATCATCTGCAGGTGTTTATGAGGAGTGTTAAGTTGGGCTATGTAAGTGACCCTTTGATCATAGTCTGTGAAATCGATTAAAGGAAACTGAACAGGTCTTCAAAGAAGCACCCACTCTTACTGAATATAGGACTCTACTGGGCATTGAACAAGTATAAAAATTCACAGCTAGATCAAAGGGTTGTCAACTTGGAAAACAAAGTGGGTGCTGCCTTTACAAGCTAAAGACTTAAGGTCAGATGTGCACTGCGAGCTGTAGGACTCTACTTGGCAATGAACAAACAAGTATCAAATTCACAGCTCAATCAAAGGATTCTCAACCAGGAAAATAAGGTGGGTGCTGCCTTTACAAGCTAAGTGCTTATCAGCCCATGTGCACTGGCTGATAACTTAGGAAATATCACTTGGGAATTAGATCTGGCTTATGAAAAAGGCAAATACAAACCAAATCAAAACTTGTATTGCATCAAACACAGTGTTTATGCAATATAATTCCAATATGGGTTATCTGAACTTAAACCAAAATAGAAGCAATATACTTATTAGTAAACACCCACAGTAAACAACACTTATGGACACTTCACTTTGCGGTGAGTAATATTTAATTTAATATTTTTAAATTAATTTAATCCCCAAAAATGTAGATATAAGTATTGTGTAATGAATGCCATAATAAAATGGATAAATACAGTGCATAACAAAGATGCATTTCTGAATGGGAATAGTGGCATAAAAACATAGAAATATTTTAATTTTGACAGTGTTTTGTATGTACTGCAAACATCTACAGTTTCCAATATTACCCCTAGATTTATCTAATTTTTTGCATGTCACGCTTATAAGATGATCCCTACTCTGCATGAATTGAAATTTCAGTAAAAAACATAGACTTATAAGCAATTATAGACCATATTTAGGATTAATAATAAAATATAAACCCTAGAAATTCAGTATATATTTGTCTCTTCTCCACCCCCACTCCCCAATGGCAGTCTTTCATGGTGAGGTGACCAAAAGTGCATGATGATGCAATCTGTGACCTTCTGTGACAGAGTTGTAGAGTCATCGAGAAGATACAGATGGTAAAAAGTAACAAAGTTGTAGGGCTCTATCTAAAAGGCAATTAGAATAAAAGTCCAGAGGGGGAGGGGGAATTGACCAATGACCTTGACCTTCAAGAAACAACAGTCAACTAGAGATGACATATCACTCTGGTCCCATACTTATGTAAAGGATCCAACTGTAAGTACATTATGGTCCACAATGCTCAATTTTTATACTACTCATGCTGGTACCCTATGGCCATTCACTCTGAATGTATATACTTCCTACTGAAGAGCTTAAAATATCAGATATCCTGATGCCGGGGGTGCCTCTGAATCTAGATCAGGTCCTTCCCATATTCTAAGTGAGTTGCCTGTTGGGCTTGTCAGAAGAAAGTATGATCTAATTTGCCAGAAAGAAACCTTGAGCATGCCAATGAAATGTGGCATTTTCATTTTGAAGTTCTTGAAAGATATCGGTAAATTATTAATATTCAGCCTCTTTTTTGCACAATAACATTAAATCAACATTACATACTTGGATCAATCTTGGTGGAAAGCTTGCACTGGGGGTAAGGAAGAAGCCTATCTATTTTGGGATCAAAAGGTCCAATGTCAATACATACACAAGTTCTGCACCTTGAATGTGGGGTTGTGAATTTCCCACAATTTTTTGTGAGGCACAGCCATGTGTAATTGGAGTTTGAGACACAGATAAAGGTTGACAGCTTTAAAAGCTAGTAAGACCTAGGGTCAGTCTAATTAGAGTCCAATTAGTAACAGAATGCTTGTGATGTACATCATTTATTTTATACTCTCCCACCTTTATGTTCACTTGGTGTTGGGCCTTCATTTAGTTAATAGCATTGTCTGTATATAATAAAAGTAGTGTAGAGAATATCTTGTGTTTGTTCCTACATACTCACACAACATGGTGTCAGAAGTGGGATTTGCCTAAGACATAGTGGATTATCAGCATCAGTTGGATATAATCAAGCTGAGAATCATTTTCACAAAAGGAACGTTCCAGTTCAGATTTAATTTACCAAATAGTTTCCGGCAATGGCGACATTCCAAGTTCCAAGTCCAGAACAATTTCAATTTTCTAACCCAGAGTCTAGGTGAAAGTAGATTCAGAGATTTGAGCGGTTTAGACTGGCTTCTGGATTAAATAGCAAGGAAGAAGAAACCCAAGTGAACACTCTGATCTATACTATGGGGCCTCAGGCAGATGACATATTTTCTTCATTTGGCTTAAGTTATGATGACAAAAAGAAATATGAAATTGTCAGAGAGAAATTCGAAGGCTATTTCATCAAGAAAAGAAATGTTATTTACGAAAGAGCTAAATTTAACCAGCGACGACAAGAGGAAGGTGAATCCGTTGATACATTTCTTATATCATTACACTGTCAAGCAGAATACTGCAATTTTGGAGTTCTTAAAGATGAATTGAGACAGAATTGTTGTTGGACTGAGAGACACGCATTTGGTAGAAAAACTCCAACTTGATAGGAAACTTACCTTAGAAAAAGCAATCAATTTACTTAAAGAGAATGAGGCAGTGAAGAAACAGCATCCTCTAATCCAGGGAGGGATACACGTAAATTCCCATTTGAATGCTGATGGAATAAAGTCAACAAAGAAGGTACTATACCAAGTCAGTTCCAATCCACAAAAGAGGAACAATGTTGCTTCAAATAAACACAGTTTCAGTCAACTATGGAGAAATAGCAAATTGAACTACAGTGCTGAAAGCATGCAGAGATGTGGCAGATGTGGGAAAAATCCTCATGGCAGAGATAAATGTCCTGCAAGAAAAGCAACATGCAATAAATGTTCAAAGATAGGACACTTTGCATTGATGTGCAGAACTAAGAAAAATGTTTCGGAGGTAGAGAACCCTGATAATCCTTAATCTTATGGATTTCTTGGTGGAATTGATTCTGGAGCGAAACCCTGGATAGCAAATGTCATAGTTCAGGGACAGGAATATGCTATGAAAATTGACACAGGTGCAGATGTTACTATAATTTCAGAGGATTTATACAGAAAACTGCAGAGAGTTAAACTCATCAAAGCTGACAAAATCTTGTTTGGACCAGGACAGAAAAGGCTCAGTGTTCTTGGAAAATTAAAGTGTCACTTAAAAGTGAGCAACAGAAGTACAATACAGGACATATATGTAATCAAAGGTCTCAAGCAATCGCTCTTGGGAAGACCAGCAATAGAAGAGCTAGGAATCATCACTAGGGTTGATGAGATCACCAATACAGACTACAAATACAGAAGAATGTACCCTAATGTATTCAGTGGATTGGGGAAAACTGAATGGAAGTACAAGATAAGACTTAAACCTGTTGCAGTTCCGTTTGCACTCAGTGTACCTAGGAAGGTGCCTATTCCATTAATGGATAAAGTGAAATCGGAATTACAAAGAATGGAGAAGTTAGCTGTGATTTCTCGTGTGGATCACCCAACGGAGTGGTGCGCAGGTATGGTCATGGTGCCAAAAGGTAATGGCAATGTTCGTATTTGCGTAGATCTCACCAAACTAAACAAATCGGTAATGCACGAAAATCACCCAATACCGAGTGTAGAGTCATCACCGCTCTCAGTGTTGTTGTTCAACCATCCTTCATCACTTAACTGTTGCAAGGTTTTATTTTCCTGCACTCTTGTAGACCTACTTGAAGGTAGCTGACTTAAATGTTGTCTGTTTCTGTGCAGATCACCCTCAGGGGTATGTACAAAGTAAATATTTTGCAATTTTTCTCAGTGTCTGGTCCTTTATTTTTTTGCACACAATCTCTTCCTCAAAATTATAATTATTTTTTTACACATTATTTTTCGTACTTTAAAATATATATATATTTTTTCACGTACGAAAAATTACATTGAATACGGTAAAGCAAGTTCAATTACATAATCCATATATAAGCCAATTTCGGAGTATAAGACAAAGCCCTGACTTCCATGTCAAAAAGTATTGACTTATAGGCCAGCAAATATGGTTGTAGTTTGTTGATTTGCAATGCGAAATCACTGATGGCCAAGTGTGTAGTGTATTTTCAAGGTTTTATTACTGACAAAAGAGACAAAAACTTTGAAAGGAAGAAACTAGCAGAAATACACAATTTGTCATTTATACAATCAATTAATTAGTTTGAGAAGAAAAAAAAAAAATCCAGAAAATGAAATTATTATAATAAATTCTGATAGTTAATGAGTGAGCACTGAAGTTAAATGAGAGCAAAATGCAGAACTGACAATATCATAATTAAGCTCTTTTCAGGGGAATCAGATATTCAAACATGTAAATGTTTTTATGGGCTACTTGAGCACTTGATAAAACATTTCTAACAATAATATTGGTGTTTAAGGAAAAGAGGATAGTGTAGTGCAAATGACAACAAAATTAAGGTGGCAAAACTATCAAAACCAATATGGTTATCTCATTTATTTTACCAATACTAGTATATTAAATACTATCTGGTATTTTTCTTTGTCCCTCTGAACTATGGTACATCCCCCAATTTGGAGGACAGGAGACATAATTTCCCCCGCCCTTGGGATCCTAGGTGCAACAATGCATACATACATACCTAAATGAAAATGCTGGCTAACAGACATCTAGCATGACTGCCAAGTAGTCATATTGAAAATCTTAACACTTCTTCTCCTGAACAGCTAGCCATATCTTTGTAGGTTTCACTAAAAGACTTCTTATGAATGTGTTATTACTACTCCTCTTGAATGGATAGTCATATTGACATGGGATTCTCACTAAAAGACTTCTTATAATCTTGTTATTACTACTTCTGCTTGAATGGATAGTCATATTGACATGGGAGTTTCAC
Organism: Margaritifera margaritifera; assembly: GCA_029931535.1. Lineage (NCBI taxonomy): Eukaryota > Metazoa > Mollusca > Bivalvia > Unionida > Margaritiferidae > Margaritifera > Margaritifera margaritifera. The sequence continues at coordinate 1,541,420 of JAQPZY010001677.1, read as the reverse complement.
TAAACATGCTAAAAGACTTCTTATGAATTTGTTATTACTACTTCTCTGGAATGGATAGTCATATTGACATGTGATTTTCACTAAAAGACTTCTTATGATATGTAGTTGGCCCTAATGAAAATGGTGCTGATCAGAACTCCAATATGGCCACCATGGTGGCATTCTTGAAAATGTTCTTATAGCTACTTCTCCTGAACAGATGGTTGCCGTGACATGGTGTTGTCACTATCACACCTCTTATGACATCTAGTTGATCCTAAATGAAAATGGTGTTGATCTAACATCTTACAAATTTTGGCTACTTTTCCTTAACAGATGGTTTTATCAACATGAGGTTTCACTAAAACAATTCTTATGACATGTTGTTGGTTCTAAATGAAAATGGTGCTGATCAGACCTCCAACATGGTCACTATGGCAGCCATCTTAAAAATCTTATTATTGCTACTTCTCCTGAATTGATTGTTGCATCAACATGAGGTTTTCACTGAAAGACTTCTTGTCATAACTATTTGGTCCTAAATGAAAATGGTGCGAATCAGACCTCGTCATTGTAGCGATCTTGAAAATCTTGATATCACTACTCCTTTTGAAGGGATCGATAATATATCAACATGGGGTTTTCACTAAAACGCTTCTTGAAAGCTGTAGTTGGTCCTAAAAGAAAATGATTTCAATATAACCTCCAAAAATGGCCACCAAAGAGATTGTAAAAAATCTCATTTCATCTACTTCTCATGGATAGTTGTATTGACAATTTTTTTAAGAAATAAAAACACTTCTTTCTTGCAATATGTAGTTGTTCATAAAATAATGCTTTTTCATTTCAACCAGTTAAACATCAGTTCCTTTGACAGACTCTTGTCATTAGAATGTGTTTCATGTACAACATTCAGGCTCCATCATTGAGATCAAGGATATTCAGGATCTATCATTAGGATCAAGGACATTCAGGCTGTATCATTAAGATCAAGGACATTCAAGCTGTATCATTAAGATCAAGGACATTCAAGCTGTATCATTAAGATCAAGGATATTCAGGATCTATCATTAAGATCAAGGATATTCAGGATCTATCATTAAGATCAAGGATATTCAGGATCTATCATTAGGATCAAGGACATTCAGGCTGTATCATTAAGATCAAGGATATTCAGGATCTATCATTAAGATCAAGGATATTCAGGATCTATCATTAGGATCAAGGATATTCAGGCTGTATCATTAAGATCAAGGATATTCAGGATCTATCATTAAGATCAAGGATATTCAGGATCTATCATTAAGATCAAGGATATTCAGGATCTATCATTAAGATCAAGGATATTCAGGATCTATCATTAAAATCAAGGATATTCAAGATCTATCATTAGGATCAAGGATATTCAGGCTGTATCATTAAGATCAAGGATATTCAGGATCTATCATTAAGATCAAGGATATTCAGGATCTATCATTAAGATCAAGGATATTCAGGATCTATCATTAAGATCAAGGATATTCAGGATCTATCATTAAGATCAAGGATATTCAGGATCTATCATTAAGATCAAGGACATTCAAGCTGTATCATTAAGATCAAGGACATTCAAGCTGTATCATTAAGATCAAGGACATTCAAGCTGTATCATTAAGATCAAGGACATTCAGGCTCTATCGTTAAGATCAAGGACATTCAAGCTGTATCATTAAGATCAAGGACATTCAAGCTGTATCATTAAGATCAAGGGCATTCAGGCTCTATCGTTAAGATCAAGGACATTCAAGCTGTATCATTAAGATCAAGGACATTCAGGATCTATCATTAAGATCAAGGACATTCAAGCTCTATCATTAAGATCAAGGACATTCAAGTTGTATCATTAAGATCAAGGACATTCAAGCTGTATCATTAAGATCAAGGACATTCAGGCTCTATCGTTAAGATCAAGGAGATTCAGATTCTATCATTAAAATCAAGGACATAGATCATTATTTTCAGTTTTCTGTCATACTTTCCTTTCTGTAACTTTTGAACTGTTTGATATAAATGTTATACTCATATATCATCACTTAAAGGTGTTTTACATACCACACCGGGGTCCTATCTTTATTGTCAAGGTCACAGGTCAATATATCAGGGGGCACCAGGTGGCCAAGTGGTCTAAGGTGCTCGCCTTTACAGATCACTCACACATCTCATCCCGTGGGTCAGTGGTTCTTCCCAGAATTTTCCCGGGTTCCTCGTCCACCAAATATACTTGCTGCCATGTATAGCGTATCATGTGCTGACAAATGGCATTAAAACCCACAAAACCAAACCAATATATCAGGTTTGAGTCACATATTCCCTTTGCTCTGTATAACTTATGAGCTGTTTGAAACAAAATTATGAAACTTGATAGACTTAAATAATGTCAAATGTGTAGAAGATGTATTGCATACCACATTTTGGATTCTGTCTTCAAGATCAAGGTGACATGTCAATATTTACATTTTTTTTTATCTCCTGTCCAACTTAAAAATGTTTTCAGTCAGTCACATTTTCATTTCTGGGCCATAACTCCAAAACCATTCAAGATGTCTCTTTGAAACTATAAACATATTAGACTGGTAGTCCAGATGTGCCTTTTGTTTTTCTTAACTCTTCAGTTTCAGTATTTTTAAGTGTTTTTGTCAGATGGTCCATCTATGCATCCATTATCCAAAATTTTTTTACTTTTCTGAGGCAAAACTTCAAATTCATTTTAAGATAACTATATGAAATTTGGTACACATATTAGATTACGGGTGTAGATGCAACTTTCACTATTCACAATTTGTCAGTTTCAAAATTTTTAATGTTTTCATCGGTGTTCATTGATCCATCCATCATTCCCACTTTTGTTTCTTCTTCAAATACATTATCCAATCATATTATGTCAGGAGTACACCCACTACCTTGCAAATCCAATGCTTACAAGCTAAAAAAGTCATTTACATAATGTCTTATTTTATCAACAAAAGTGCTAAAAGGTCCACTGCTTGCCTGTGCAGAAGTCAGTCTAGAGTGGATAGAGTGATTGGTATTAAATCCCATCAATTGCCAGTTTCTATTTCCACTCATGCCTGGTCAGTACACTCATTACAAGGCCTCATAAATATGAATCTACTTTGTGCTCTTTCATCAGGTGAGCAATTCCTTGGAGTTTTCTCATCTCAAAGAAGGATACACCATCTATTTTTATTCTTCTAATCTTCATTGTAGACAAAACTTTTACTCTTCAATTGCTTAACTTTGTCATATGATAATCTAATAATTGGCACCATCTTAATTACCTGCACAATATTTTATAGTGTTTACAATTCAATTCTTTTCTGTACCCTTTTGTGAGTTATATCATTAAATGTTAAGTAAATGATCATTTATTTCAAGTAATAAGATCATGTCTGCATTTTTCTCTGGCATTTATCTTAATTCATAGAGTTCATTTTTCACAGTAAATTCAGTGCAGTATTTGACTGATTTTGCATGTATATGTCATTGTCGTAATTTCATTCATTGTAGGTATCAACAGCAATGGTCAGGATTAGGTGTGTGGGGTGCTAGCATTTGAAGCAACTTGGGGATAATCATCCCACCTGTATTAATTGTATGTAGTGCAATCTGAATCAAACAGACAATGTCTGCTCAAACTTGTCCAAGGAAAGATGGGCAACCATCAAAGTAAATCGTTTGACCGAAGTAAATGAGAGAGCCAATAAATGCATATACATTGTTACCAATACAGCCTCCATTGCCAGTTGTCTGAATCTCTGCAGGCAGAAAGATCACCTATTCAGAAGATTTGCAGCAAACTCTGCCTTCATGGGTTTTTCACACACCTACAGCACTGTTGACACCCCTGTTGTCACAGCCAGAACATATTATGACACAAACTGTCAGGCAAATATCGATATGGTATGGTAACCCATGTGGATCAGCCATCATCACTGGCAAATCCCTGTTACTCGTTATATTGATCTTTCCCAGAGTAACCAGTACTGGACTTAGGCTCCAAACAATAACAACCCTTGAACCTTGTCCACTCCAGATCCAGCACAGCCTTGACCTATGCCTTCAACTACTGGGTACTATGATTTATTTTCCCAGTATACCCAGTACACAATACCACAACCAGAGCATTCCGTCACAGTGCAGACTACCAGGCAGGTACCGACATAGTATGGCAGTCCATCTGGACAAGTTTTGGACATTCTGTAACCTTATACAGGCCCTGGTACTGGCTATAGTGATTATTCCATAGATAGCAGGTACCAGACTTAAGTACCAGAAGTCAGTGGGCCCTGGCCCATGACTCCAGCTCTGGCACAGCATCAACTTATGCCATCTACCATGATTGATGATCTGTCTTCCCAGTTTACCCAGTGTCCAAAACCTGGTCACACTAGGTCCAACTCCAACCAGTACTGGATTGTTGAACCATTCTCCCACACTGTCCAGTATGAAACCATGGAAGTATCACAGAGCAGCACCGGACAGGTTCATCACCAGTCTCTGGCTCCATTGTGATCCAATACTGGCTTCGGTCCCATTATAGATGGACTCCCAGCCTCATTCACCATCCTTGACACCCTGTTTAGCCAGCTTTGTTGATGCTCATAAGATGTTTGCTGTCCAACACACTATTATGAGTTTGCAGACATATGCTCACAAGCACCATCTTCCTTCCTCGACCCAATGTTGTCCAGAGAAGATCCAGCCCTCCTTGATTTCCAGTTTCTACCTTCCCCTGCTCTGTCAATGGCCTCTCACAGAATTTATCCATCCATTGATCTCATTATAAGAAAACAAACAATGACCAGTCAACTTCAAGAAACAAATATCACCAGGCCTTTCTTTTTGTAATGACTACTCCCATCAAACTTTAACCTGGTCTTTTACAAGACACATATGCTGGTTTGTGATACTGAAGTTACTGCTGTCAACAAAGACATTGGAATCCTGAGAACTTTGAAACCTTCTTCATTGCACGTGGACCAGAAACCCCTTTTCAACACACTACAACTGGTTCGCAATGTTGAAGCGATTAGTACTATGCTCAGCTTGGTCTCAATAGTTTTATTTCAACAAACCAAGACTCCTCCACTGAGAACCCGACCAACAGACACATACTCAAGTCAGTTTCATGTATGACTCAAGAACTCAGAAGAGCAGCTCAAACACTCAGTCTCTAGTCTCTAATGCCATAGTTGCATCGATTTATCTCTACCTTGTAAAAAGAGATGCATTCCTATCCATATGCACACTGCTTGAAGACCCATTCCTATCCATGTCCACACTGCTTAGAGACCATCACATGGGCATCCCCAGATTGCTACATCTACCTTATTCTTATTCCACTGCCAGATTGAGGAGGTCAGAAAACAGGCCACTAAAGAGACAAAACTCACACCAACCTAGTAACCCAAAACATAATACACGGAGAAAACTTAAAGTTTCGAGCCAGCTTCTCTTCCAGACAAACTTCCCACAGAAAACAATGCCATGCCCTTGCTGCCCTTTTTCCAATACCCTGATGGTGGAAGTCTTTAACACTTCATGACAGAATGGGAGAAGACCTTGCCTTCATGACCCATGACTTTCACTAGAAGTAAATAATCTACTCATGAAAAAAGCAGTTTAGTTCCTTTGCAACAAAATCCCACTGTGACTTTTCAGAATCAAAGGTCTCTCAACCAGCATCTTCAGGCACCTGAGTTAAGCCTAGATACCTCAAGATCAGTCCCCAATGCCAAGGGAGGTAGACTTTACAGACTAGATACCTCAAGATCAGTCCCCAATGCCAAGGGAGGTAGACTTTACAGACTAGATACCTCAAGATCAGTCCCCAATGCCAAGGGAGGTAGACTTTACAGGTCAAAAGGACTGTGTGATCATCTCCACAAGTGATTTCTGGTAGGGCTACTTATATGTTCATTTGTACTCAGAGTCATTTGGGATCGGAGCCACTGCATGACGTTTAACTAAATGGATGTTGTGTTCACTGGGCCATTAAGGCCGATAAAAAAGTATGTCAAGTACTCTGCAATTGAAATGTATTTTCAAATGTGATTGTCACATGCATTATATACAGGTAAGGGGGCCAAGCAATGAAATAAACAGGTATGTGTTGTGTTTGCTGAAAGGGAATGGATATTGGATCAGTGGGTGAAAGTGAAGTCCCATTACAAGAGTGAAAAGCACAAAAAGAATGAAACGTCAACAATAGGAATCAATTTAGAATATGCTTTGCTTGAACATGAAAAACTCAATGAGTCAGAAACTTAGGCAAATAAGACTGCTAACTCCCAAACTGATGTAGATGAAATGACTAGACCCCCACCCTCAAGACCCATCTGCTACAGTGTCTTTACCAAAGCTTCGTTCAACCCCAAAAAATGTTTGGAGGTCTTATCTAAGAATGAAACACTTTAAATCTGAAGTTTCCTGGACTCTACACATCATAAATAACATTCGTAAGTTTAGATGCAGTCCATTATAGTGCTTGGAAATTAAATTTTTGTCCTTGAAAAGTCCATAAAAAGAGTTTGAATTTGTCCTAAATATCACTAACAGAACCAATAAACTGAGTCTAGTTTGTGCAGTCCAGTATTAAAACTTGTGCAAGATTTAAATAGCAAACTTAATTACATTCCAATACCTATAAATTCATAACAATATATAAAACACATGAAAGAAGGATCAATTTTGTGCTAGGTTATTTTTTCAATATGTTATTATCCACTGAAGATAATTAGCACATATGCAACACTGTGTGGTTTTTAGTATTATCTGCAATGAAAGTGTTCAACAAAATGCAACAAAATGTTTGATGAAGACTTTGACTTTACTGGGGTTTAAAAAAAATATTGGGCGACATATTCTTCTTCTGTTTTAATGATCGAGATTTTTTCCTCCACAGGTGAGTAGAGTAATATAGCATTAAGTAAATCATATTTGTTATAGCAGTGTCATCAAGCTAATGAATAGAGAAATGTGGTTCTCCCACTATTTCTGATGATAAGTAAGCCTTTCTTCCACTTTCCAAGAGTGGTATTAGTCTGTCTCTCTTGTCTCAAAATTACAAGGCAGGAAACAGTTATTTTGGCAATAAACAAAACTGTGTCCGAATACATACATATCTGCATGGAAGCTTGTTTTGATGCCTACAGTAAACATCAGCCATTTTGAGCTGGTTTTTGTAGTGCCACCTTTGGGGAAAACCCCCTAATAGAAACTACAGGTACTGAAGTAAATGACCATTATGTCACATCATGTAGTTGATATTTAAGGTATAGTCATAATCTGCCATTTCAAGTAACTGGGTCGGATTCTCCACTCTCCAAAAAGGAGGCAACGGATTTTGATCAGCACTTTCGTGAGTTCAGATGACTATGAAGACTTGAATAATTCAGATATAGGCTCAGATATTAATGTAGGCAACACTGATTTTTGATAATTTATCAAATTCAGATGATTTAGTGATCCAGATTTAGACAATGAATGAATGGTCAGCTATGGTTGATCACAAAGCTTCACTGACTTGATGGTGAATGAGTTCTCTCAAGATTTTAAAGCAAAATTCTTCCGTGAAAATTAATTATACAACTGTAAACATCAGATTTTACTCTTAAACCTATCTACAGATAAAAAATAAGTACAAAAAGGTAAAAATGGTTAAAATTTATGTTTAACTTAACATATACTACACTGCTATAAATTGTACAGGCAGGCCTGTTTGCATGGAGTCATTTAGGTAACAGGTGATTTATTAACAGCACACTGCACTGTGTGGCTTTCACATATGTATATCAACAGCCTATACAGTAACAGACACTATGAGGTAAAGGGTTAAGCATTCAATTTTCGTTTCACTGGTAAAACTACCCATCATCAATACTATCTCTTGCCAATGAACGTTGCTATTTTATGCAGATTATGTCTTTAACCAGAGTGTCCACAGACACACCTTCAACCATACCATGGACAGTCCAAACATTAGATATACTGATTGCATGGGATAAAAATCTTGATGTTGGCAATACTGCCATCACTACCACTGGAAAATGGTACCTATGGCAACACTGCCACCACTACTAATGGAAGATGGTTCTATGTCTCACTATCTGGTAAAAAACAAGTGATAAAAAAAATCAATAAATACTAACTGAGGTGAACTCGACTAGTGTGTCAAACAGTTGTATGATGAGGTCAACAGACTTGTCATTCACACTAGAGTAAAGGATGCTCATGAAGCGTGTTGTCTCTGCCACCAGGTTCACTGACTTAATGTTGTCTGGCTGTTCCCGTAGATAGTCCTAAAGGAAATGTAAAAATAACATATAGGGAATGTTTATGCAGCATTTGGTTTCAGTCTCTTTTTAAACCTAGTATTAAACTCAAAAACGGCATTTCTTTAAATAAACATCAAGCCCTATAGTTAACAAATGTTGAATGGAACACTATGTCCAATTGGTGTTATTATCTGCAGTGTAAACAATTTGTACATAAAATATCAGCACTGATGATGCCACCACTGTCACAAATGGAAAGTGATACCTTTGTCTTGCTATCTGCTACTGCAATCAAAACAACAAGAAATCGGACTGTCAGAAGATGGTTCAACTCACCTACACATAAGTGGAGACCTAAAAGAAAGCCTAACACAGTCACTATGTTTCTAAAAATATGTAACAGTAACCCACTTTATGACAGTGATGTAGTGTCACTCATGATGCATTTTATAATATACTTGCTTACAAGCTGAGTCCAACTGCAAACAACACAGACCCTGATCTGACTTCGCATAATGCACTAGTAGATCTTGGTCACTGCAGTTGGACTTGACTTATAAGCAAGTACATATGGAATATATCTTGTGTAATAACATCACAGGCAGCAGGCAGCAATATGAGGCAAAATGTAGACATTATCATAAAAACTTTACATTGTTAATGAAAAAGTCAATGATAGCAATAAACAAGGATTCTGCAGTGTCTCGACTTTTTGGACTTATGAGCACAAAAACTTTAACATTGTCTTGCATGAAAACTTTAGCATTGTCTTGCATGAAAACTTTAATACTCAATAGATACTGCTGCTACAACCAGACTACATCATGCATGCTATGTTTTGCACTTTTCTCTGAAAAAAGGCAAGACAAAACAATGACTACATGACAACAGCATCAGAGGTATGACATAAAATCTAGGCATATTTTTTTAATGCAAGTTAAACATTGTTTAAGACTAAATCAAAATAATTTTCTTAGTTTCCACTAACAAAATGCTGTAAAAATTACAAAACAGCTTCATTAACTGATGCCACTGGTAAAATGAAACATTTTTTGGTGCCAATATTTAATGTTACAGAAAGAATATTGTACCCTTGTAAAGTAAAAGGCACAGTGCTGGCAAGTATTTATTGTGGAAAGCACGATGAAGAAATTGGATGAGTGGTTTAAAAACTGTTGAAAATGCTCACAGCTCCAAATCTTTTTACTGGAACTCTTAGGAGAATAAGAAAAGCTCATTTAAGTTTATATTTAATATTAATAAAATAGCTGCATGTAGCAAATGCATCATTTTTAGCAGCCAAATGATTTATGTGGAGATAAGTGTTTGTACTTACTGTTTGTTTTTAAAGAAGTCAGGCATGCTCTCTTACAACAGCTTTTCTTATATCTCCCAATCAGGTACCTGGGATAAGTTGACCATAACTAAAGAAAAATGTCCAATTTCTTTGATCACAATATCAGATCCTGTAAGCCTGTGTCATTTTAAATAATCTGTGTGCCTGATTTGTCCCATTTAGTAATCTGTGTGCCTAATTTGTCCCATTTCAGTACACTGTGTGCCTGATTTGTCCCATTGCAGCACATTGTATGCCCGATTTGTCCCATTTCAGTAATCTGTGCATCTGATTTGTTCCATTTCAGTACACTGTGTGCCTGATTTGTCCCATTGCAGTACAGTGTGTGCCTGATTTGCCTTATTTCCATTAATTTTTTTTTTACTCTTTTGTCCATTTCACCCCCCCCCCCCCACAACAGATTGTCATTAACACCAGAAAAAGTCATATACCAGAAAGAAGAGAATCCAAATACAGAGGTTCCAATACTGTATTGATAGTTGTTTGCTTTGAAAGTCTAATTTGTGTAAGGACTAAATTAATCCTAATATAATATCCTTGTAAATGACTCCTAAAACCACAAGAGGATTGTTAGTTAATTTACATAATTCTTTAATAGAACTATAATTGCAAAGACTGGAATGCTTACAGTATTTCTTCCCTGATAAGCTGAATAAATTCATTGAAAATTGGGGGGGGGGGGGGGCTTTTCACAAAACATTGTTTTCCTAACATAACAAATATTTTCTAAAACTTGGGGTGGGGGTAATCTTATTATCACGCATGTGCAGATCATTGAAGAAACATGGAAACTTTTCTTCAACTATTGGCCTGCAGCTTTTACCAGAGTCAATGACTTGAGAGTACAAAAACAATTCATGTCTTGAAAATATGTTCTTGGACCTGAATGGCTGTGTATTGATGAAAGTATAATTTTTGAAATATTAAAGTCTAAACTGTACCTAGATACTAGAGAGGAGGGACAATGATACCAAATATTGTTACTTGCCTGCAAGCCTCTGTACTGGTTGTCACACATCAATCCCAGAATTCTTAGGACCAGTTCAATGTAGCCATCGTCCTTGAATTCAAGGTCAGGGTTCCTGATCTGGGTCATCAGTTCCTCTAGCTTATCGTCCCCCATATCCTGCAGACCAAACACAGCTACTATATGTTAGTGGCTTTTACTGTATTTAGTGAAACATTCTAAATCAAATATGCATGACACTGAGTTTGAAAAAGTGAAAACTTCAATGACCAAGCGACTGTAAATTTTCCGGTGAATTTTATTTATATGGAGATTTTATATGAAATGTTTTATGTTGGATCTTTGAAAATGTGGCTGTCTAACAAAGGCATTTTTGTCTTACAGAGATGGATGTTAAAGCAGGTTTGACTGTATAAGCAGATATTGGCTTATGATTCCATTACAACTGTAAAGACAAAAAGAAGACTGCTATGTACCATAATCACACTGATTTTTTTAAGAACGTGTCTAATCTGTAAAGCCAATTTTATCTGGAAAAAATCATGCTTAATAGCCATAGTTTTCATGTCTGTTCAAGGCAATCTTCATATTTTGGCTTTAGTGTATTATAAAATGAATTCTCACCATTATGATTAAAATACTGCACTATTCAAAGCATATGTAACTGTATAACAAACTAGACATGAATTTGATATGGTCTTGTATTTTCAGTAAAAGCTAATTTGTATAATCAACCAATCAGAATTACACTTTGGTGCTAGACCATAAATACCACTTTTGTGGCCATGATGATATATATGCATGCAAATAAAATTATGACATAATCCTACTACTTCAAAAAATATTATCCTGGCAAGAAAAAACCCAATTTTCCTTCAAATTTACACTCTTTCCCATATACCTGTTTTTTTTTATGTGTAATAATTGAATATAAACATCATTGTGATATTTCTAAGATAGTAACAATGATGTAAAGTCTATCTGAATACATTCAAACATGGGTTTCTCCAGATTTTAAGATAAAAAATCATAACCCTTTGGCAGATGGTTGGGCAACCTATGTACCAAGCATGGTGAACTTCTGCCAAGTGGTTTTGGAGGAAACAGAGTTACAAAAGGATGGATGAAACATGGGGAAAATGAATAAGAATACATACTGTCACAGACTGGTCTATTATCTCTGGTCCAGAATAATGTTTATTAACTCAATGGATACAAAAATTTGAAAAGAGACAAAAATACTTTACAGTGCATTGTATCTGATGTAAAATCTGGCAGCTTTCTAAAATCAATGTTTTGATGGACATACGGATTTGTCCAGTGAACAACACCTTTTGGTTAGGGCTGTTCCAGAATTACAGGTAAACATATGGAGGAATTGAAAGGCACTTAATTTAATAAAATATGAATGGTGGTGTTAATCCAGACTGTTCTGACTGCTATGTCAACTTTTCCAACTAGAATTCTGTGTCTGTAAAACACAAATCCCCATTTTGTCCTGTTTTGACCTCCACCTGAAGTTTGAACCTCTTGGGTAGGTCCCTAATGGAAAAGACTGCACCAGCAACAACTGTGAGCTGGATATGTGCATGTGTCCTTTTATGCCAGTAAGTATGTACATGGTTATAGGGTGAGCATCTTTATAGTTTTCAAGCTACGACCCTCAGCTTAGTCACTGGGGTGGGGTGGGTGGTGGTAATAACTGACCCTGAATTCAATTTGTCTTGCCACACCAGTAAGTATAGCTCTCTCTCTCTCTCTCTCTCTCTCTCTCCCTATATATATATATATATATATATATATATATATATATATATATATATATATATATATATATATATATATACAGTTAGAGGGTGGGAATCTCAATGGTTTCAATGTTATAACCCTGGGGCTGAGTCCCTGAGGGGTAGTGTAAAAGACACTGGGGCATCACCCAGTGGTTCCAGTCTAAAACATGTGTTGACACTTGGATCATTGATCACACCATGCAAATTCTCCGACACGTGCAACATACAAATCGACTTTTTAAAAAAAAACTTTATGTGTTTTGTTAGGTTAGATGTTTTACAGTTTTATTCATGCAAGATAATAAAATTTTAAAAAGTGTTCTAATCTGAGTAAAGTGCCTTGTCCCACAACACACCATGGTAGCTTACTCAGGCTGATCCAATGGTAGGATCTGAACCCATACTCTTTTGGTCATGAGTCTGGTATGCTAAAGACTGTGCCAATGTGGCTTCTACCTCTATTTGTCACCAATTAGGACATGCTGAAATTTATGTAAAATAAACCCTGCACTCCAGCCCACTATCAGGAATATGATCAAATTCCAAAAGTGTTTGTTTTACACCCATATGACTATCATTGGCCCAAGTTTCATGTGTCTAGCTTTAATAGTGTTGGAAGAGTTCCTGGACATTATACACATATGTATGTGAAACTGTATGTAGGAATGCATGTATTGACAGATGGTATCACAATATCTCTGCACTTCTTTAAATGTGCCGGGATAATTAAAATTTGATGGGTACTGAGGGTTTCTGAAATACTTTCCAACTCTCCCCATACATTTTTCCTAGAATATCCCTTAATTATTTTTACTTTTTAGGGGGGAATTCTTAGATTTTAGCCCTAAATATGGGTAATTTTTCTACCTTGAAATCACAAAATCAAACCACTATCAAATAAATGTCCATTTCACAGAATAATGAATAAAATTACCTTAATTGTAGTGAATATTTAATAGCAAAATTATACCACCATCAAATACATGCCCTGTCCAGTACAATTAATATCCCATTCAAACCTGTATATTGATCTCCACTTCTGCCATTGGAGTCACTTTATTTGTGGTGTTAGTGCCAAAGCCTATTCTGCTTGCTTTCAGAGGCTTCAGTTCCAAGCCACTGGAAATATTGGGTCCTGGAGACTTTGCCGATTTCATTCTACTCTGTGGGGTTCGCTGTTAATTCAACAATTTAATACAACAATTAAACCTTCTGAACAAGTACCTTAATGTAGCAGCCACAAACAATATATATTCACATAAAAGTTGAGTCCAACTGCAAACAACATAGACCTTGATCTACCATCACATAATGCATTGTCAGATCAGGGTCTATGTAGTTTGTTTTACTGATTACTCCAAACAAACTGCATGGACTCAGATCTGCCAGCATTTTGTGTGATGGCAGATCTGGGTCTATGCAGTTTGCAGTTGGACTCGACTTATAAGCAAGTATATATAGTACCTGTACAAATGTTTAAATAACTAATACACATTTATACACTGAGCCACTCTTGTGGAAAAATCTGATGATTTAGTTCACAACAACTATCCAAAGTGTACAGTGTTCTCTCACTGTAAAGTTCCTCAGTATATTGCTGTCCATCATATAACATAGGTTTGGTCAATTTGACTGATTTAATTGGAATTTTGTTTTAATATTGCCACTTAATTGATTCTACATTCTTTTTAGTTCTTGGCTCATAGAACAAATAATAGTGTAATTTCATATAAAAAGAAAGAAACATTTTATTGTAAATTATGTTTTTCTGAAAATACTTAACTGATCCCATTTACATGAGGATTGTAACTTCAGCTACCTACCAAATCCATCCAGCAAAAACATGAATCATGCTAGCCTATATACTGTTATATACTGTAGAGACCATAACAAACTCTGAGATACCATTATGATTACTTTCCCTGTCTCCACTGGGCAGCTACTTACATATTGATGTTTATCAGTTAATACTTTACAATTTATCAACAAGAATGCTTGTATTTGCAGGGAGGTGTGGGCAGGCTTATTCGAAATGTGATTGGGTAAGTGTTCTTGGAGAAACATAATTTATGATAAAAATTTCCTTTCTCCATCAAATATATTTGTTATTTTCTTATCATATTTATGTTTGTAGAATAGGTAAGAGTAGGAAATGCAAAAGCATCCCATCCCTACCTTGGTAATTCACTGTAGGAAATGCAAAAGCATCCAATCCCTACCTTGGTAATTCACTGTAGGAAATGCAAAAGCATCCAATCTCTACCTTGGTAATTCACTGTAGGAAATGCAAAAGCATCCCATCCCTACCTTGGTAATTCACTGTAGGAAATACAAAAGCATCCAATCCCTACCTTGGTAATTAACTGTAGGAAATGCAAAAGCATTCAATCCCTACCTTGGTAATATCACTGTAGGAAATGCAAAAGCATCCAATCCCTACCTTGGTAATTCACTGGAGGTAGTAATGATATGAATCCTCTTGTGATGGGTAAAACCATTATCCTAACAAAAGTGGCAGCACAACCAAGGGATAAATATGAAACAGAGCAACTTGTAATTTCTGTGAAGCTTTCCCGGAGAACAAAGAACAATGTATGCCATTTTCTTACTGAAGAAAAGTTTCTGTGTGAATCCAGCGAAAGCTTTAAAGTCATATCAACAAGGCCTGGTGGATGTCTGGGCAACCACCACTAGGCCCAACAGATTCACCTGCAATCTCTCCAAGGCTAAATCCCAAAGTTAAAAACAGGAGAATGTCAACTGTACATGGCAACTGGCAGCTTCAATAATGTTCCAAATATAGAACAGTTGTGAATGAATACATGGCTAGCAGAGGTGACTCTTATCTCATGCTAATGTCTTCGAAAGTTGCATCTGATCCTGGAAGGTCTCCAATATGCCAGAATAAATCACTCACTTAAGCCAAGAGGCCAAAGCTTGGGAAGTGATGTTCTGCTTTGCCTCCTTTACCAGAAGGAAAAGTCTCTGATGACCATGATGGTGACTTTCAGTGTACTTAAATTATCACCTCCAAGCATGAACTGGATCCTGAAATTTGACCTCTCCAGAAGGATCTATGCTTATTACAGAGAGTGAATGATAACCTTCTGATTACCCCCAGACAGGAGCCAGTTCTTGGTCACAAACACCAGCCGGATCACTTAAATAAACTGAGTAAAACTGCAAATTAGTTTGGGTCGACAACAAACCTATCAAGTAGCATATCTTGTATGTCAGCAATTTCACTGAGGTCTTGGAAATAGGTTTGAGCTTCGCAGAGTTGAGCCAGGTAAGAACCCACAAAAGATTCCATTGGGAAACAAATTGAGTGACTAGGCCCAACTCCAATGAAAATTGGCCAATGAATTGGAGAACCTTGTCATGATCTATATCCACTATCCCATGATGTCTGACAACCCCAAAGAGTAAAATCGGTGTGTGCAGTTACTAACTTCTTCTTGCAGAAACTCTGTCATGGAAATCAAAGTCTCCTTGGAGATCAACTCGGTGAGTTCAACAATCGACTCAGTGCACTCTGAGGAAAGTCAAACTAAACTACGAAAAGTTAAAAGCTCCATGCCTAAATGGACAAAATGTTGGGAGGGAGACAGGTCAGATTTCTCCATTTTCACAAGAAAACCCAACTGGGAAAGAAAAGAAAGCAACCTGTTCATATCTAGTACCAGAATTGAACTTAGTGTGTCTCTGCATTGTTGTTGTTTAAGTCTACTATCACTGCTGCTCTCTAGATTGACATGAAGTGGGAGATGCTACAGTTGACTGTCTCAGTCAGTGGCCATGGTCTGAGGTTGAGCCCGAAAGGAATTGCATGAAACTGATAAAATGGTTTCCCAGAAAGCGAACCCGAGGAAATTGCATAAAGAAGGGTGAATAGGGATGTGAAAGTAGGCATTTGTTAAATCAAGACTGACGGTGAACTTGTGTCTTCTTAGAGAAGGTCTCATCAAACTTGATGAGCTGGCTCAAATTGATCACCCACTGAAACTCTCCATATGCTTTTAGTACCCGAAAAGACAAGCGTAGAAGACAGGAGAGTCTGACTTGTGAACAATCTTGACCATACACTTAGTGAGCAAAGCATTTTGACCACTGTTATATCTTTCTCTAGGTTTGGGACATCCATGATATATGAGTCTGAATGTGTCTTATAAAAGGTAGCAGAGAACAATGCTAACAGCTGGTTTTCTGAGAAAACAGCATGGGAATTACCAGGGTCCTGCATTTTTTCTGACAAAAGGTTGATAATCCCCTTAATTTTAAGGGACTAGGACAGTAAATGAAAGTAAGGATAGTCATCTTCATAATTTGCATCTACTGATGCCTTGACAGGGTATGCCTGATCTGGTGACAGTGGGGGAGGACATTCAGATATAGATAAGAGTCATAAATATCTTTTACAAAAATATGTTTAAATTTGAGCAAAATCAATTGTAAAAGAAAAAAAAAGACACACTCAAAGGGACTGACCCTATACTCTACTGGCCACAAAGAATTTCCAGGAATTCAAGAGAAGACCATTTCTTCCTTTTAACTGCTGAGTACTGAAACCATCTCTGATAATGATATTCTTCAGCAATAACAAGATTTTCAAATTAGCTGCTATGGTGGACATACTTGATGTCAGATATGGCACCATTTTCACTTAGGACCAACAAGACATAATTTAGGACCAACAAGATAACATAAGAAGTCTTCTGGTGGAAACCCCATATTGATATGACTTTCCATTTTGAAGGAGTAACGATAACAAGATTTTCAAGATGGCTGCCATGGTGGCCATATTGGATATCTGACTGGCACCATAAGAAGTCTTTCAGTGAAAACCCCATACTAATATAACCATTCATTCAGGAGTAGCGATGACAAGATTTTCAAGATGGCCATTGCGGTGGCCATATTGGGTGTCTAAGCAGCACAATTTTTCATTTAGGACCAACTAGACATCACCTAAATGACATTGGATGTGTAAACAGCACCATTTTTATTTAGAACCAACTAAATACCATAAGAAGTCTTCAGGTGAAAATCCCATGGCAATATTATTTTTCATTCAGGATGAGTAGTGATAAGATTTTCAAGATGGCCACTATGGCGATCATATTGGACATCAGATCAGCACCATTTTCATTTAAGACCAACTTGACATCATAAGAAGTCTTTTATGAAAACCTCATATTGATATGACCAACCATTCAGGAGTATTGATAACAAGATTTTCAAGATGGCTGCTGTGGTTGCCATACAGGATGTCTGCACCATTTTCATTTAGGACCAACTAGACCATGGGATGAACATGTGGGCGTAAAGTTTCATGGCAATCCTCCAAGTAATTTAGGAGGAGTAGCGATAATAAACTTGTGCTAATGGATGCAGAAACTACAGACCATCCCATAAGCTCTTCTGGTCTATGATCAGTGGAGCTAAAAATTAGTAAAACATTATTAGCAAATATTTAAGCAATTACCTTTTATAAGCATCTTTTATTGAAATGATGTATTGTTTGAAATACTACTCAGAAGCTGTCAAACTATACCAAGGGAGGTAACCACTCTAAATCTAATCATTTCCTCTTGGAATTAGAATTTGCTTGACTGACTTTTACAAGGCCAATAGAGCTAAATATAGAAAAGTGCCTATTATTAGAAACACAAACTATTCTTAATCAAAAAGAGTATGTCATCAGCAAAAATTGCAGGAGGAAATTCATTTGTTGAATTTGGTGATGACCATAATATTTACCAAGTTTCATGTTATTCAATCAAAAACTGCAGGCCTAATTGTGCTAACAAGATCGTGTCATACCTTGCATTAAGCTACAAGACAAAAAGGGCAGTAACTCAAACAAACATTGTTGGAGCAAAGTGATTTGTCAATATGCATATCCACAGGTGATGACTATAATATTTACATTGTTTCATGGCAATCATGCAAAAACTGCAGGAATTAGTTGGACTAACAAAATTGTGTGCTGGATAGAAGGACAGATTGATGGAAATGAAGATTACTATAAATCCCTGCCTCTAGACAGTCATATAAAAATAAACATATAATATGTCAATGAGATAAACAGTTGATATATCAAAAAGCATGACCCCATCATCCCATGGCCCCAAATAGTGTTATGATATAAGGACAGAAATGCTACAGAAGTTATACAATGGTATTATCAGGGCTCAAAATGAATTTTTTTTCAGTACCAGCAGCATTTTGATGATTGTAATGTTTTCAACTAGTAAAAATCAGGTTATTTTCAATGTCCACTAGCACCTTTTGTATTTTCAAGACAAAATATTATGTGGATGAAACTTCTAGTTCAATCTTTTTCATCTGTAAATTTACAAGTATATCAGAATTGTAACTAGCAAACTGCTAGCTTGCTACCATCAATTTTCGAGCCCTGTGTTATATTTTCCAAATATGGGCACGGATGCAAGAAATGATAACCCCCAGAAAAGTAGTACTTATTCTGACCCAAGGGATTGCTATTAGCTGATAGGTGTGTCTATGCATAGGGTTTAATGGCATGTCAGTACTGGCTATATAAAGTCAATTAAAAGTTAAGTTCTACAAATGTAAAGATACAAGATTGCAACAAAAACCATGAAAAAACATAAATGTGCAATTCTACAAGATAAAAGATAAATGGTAAAGATGTTAAAATTCTTTAAAAGGTATATAAAATAAAAGATCAAGTTAAATATATAAAAATATAAAATCCTTAAAATGTAAGAATGTGATCATCTTATATTCCAGATATGCAACAAATTGGATAAGGCTCTACTGAAATAATAATAATAATAATAACAATAAGTGCCATACTTCATTAATGAATGGCCCTACCCATGGACATAACCCTGGGCAAACAGTGATATAGAGAGAAAGGGAAGTATGGAATCATATGTATTCCATCTATTAAGAGAAATGAATGAAGGGTTATTTAAATATTTTTAAAAAAATAACCAAATGGTGTCCTATTCCCTTGACCCTTCCAGGGACCCAGAAAATAATAACGGGATAGGCAAAAAGCAAATTCTGGATCATACAACACTTCAAATTTAAAGTGTAATTGGATAAAAAGTTCATTAATACATAACAGATGCAATCAAAGCTGTAACCAAAAGATGTCCTACATACTGATCCCATGGCCCCACCCTGGGACTTGACCCAGGGGTGGGAGTAGTACAAATCATTAGGTCAGTGTGTGATGATGTTATATTTTAAACATGAAATGGTTACAGAAATAAAAGTAATGAAGAAAAAAACAACCTGAACCAAAACCTGTCTCCGTTATAATTCCTGACCCCATGGCCCCACATGGATCACAATAAGCGAAGACAAGTATGTGATGATATTATATTCCAAATATGAAGTGAATCAAATAATGAGTTATTGAAATATGTGATGAAAGAAGAACTTTATCCAAAAACTTTAACAAAATGCATCACTAATATAATTTTGTACCCCATGGCCCAGGAGCAGGTGTGGCACTGAAAGAAGGGAATTATGTGATATGAAATTGGGTAAGCGGCTACAAAAATATGAGAAAAAAATTAAACCAAAATGTGCCTCCAATATAATTCTGGACCCTGTGGTCCTATCCCAGAGCAGATAAACCTGAGAGAAGGAGAATACTGGTATGTCATGAGGTTATATTCCAGACATGAGGTTTAATTATTGAAGGGGTTATTGAATATAAGTGATTGAAAAAAATTTTAACCAAAGAATTTAACTCCTAAATGTGTCACCGTTACAATTCCTATGGTCCCACCCAGGGGCAGAACCCAGTGGCATGTTTCATGATTACAATTCCTGACCCTATAGTCTCACTCAGGGGCAGTAGCAATACTGATAGAAGAGGAGTATGGGATGTTATATTCCAAATATGATGTGAATTGGGTAAGGGATTACTGAGAACTGCTGGGAAAAAAACTTTAACCAAAGCTTTTCACAGACCCACACATGGACATCACAAATGTATGACAAGTCTTTTTTCACAGATCCACACATGGACATCCCAAATGTATGACAAGTCTTTTTTCACAGACACACACATGGACATCCCAAATGCCTGAGAAGTCTTTTTTGGGCATAAACATTAGTTCACAGTATTCCTTATCCCATTATGGTGTTTCATTACTGTCAACCTACCCCTCCTCCTCTACTGAGACTGCTGCGGAAACTAGCATGGCTGCGTTGTACTGCCAAGGTCAGCTGGGAAGTTATTTTGTTGGCTGCCCGGATTTGCTGTAAAAGAAAAAAAAACACTACAAGTTGTCTGGACACAAATTAAAGCCACACGATAAAGCCCTTGATTTGACTTGCTAATATGATTATTTCTTTTACATAATCATGCAAAGGCAGCTAGAAAATGGAGAACAGAATTGTTAGTGATCTGGAGTTCACAAGATACCCATACTGCTGTCGTACATGGTAAAGTATTATCAAGCAATGTAGAATAAACACTGAAAAAGAAAAAGGTCGAGATTTAATTACCTGACACAAGTTTATACACTGTATACCGGTATATCCGTCTTACAACTTTAGAGAAAATAAGTGCCGGGATGCATTTTTTTAAGAAATGTTGACGAAATCTTATACCTTTATTTCAACATCCTGCAAATTTGGTCTTAACAGATACAATACTTACAGCCTAAATACAATACTTACAATACTTACAGCCTAAACAGGATTGATGACAGATCAACATACTGGTGGATGTATATGTGGGCTTGAGCACGTGCACACAAAGTGAGTTTTGTACAGTATACCAACAACTTCTCAATGCAAGAGAACAAACAAGTAATTACACAAAGATATGATAAGACGATATCGTAAAATAAATTGCACTCTACTCTGTCAGAAGTGGGTAAATTGGTACATACTAATTTTCAAGAGTGTAGGTGAAATAGGGTGCAAGATATTGAAGGCATAACAAATTAATCAACAAATAAAAACAAACATATACACAAGTGAACAAACAGGCAAAATGCTATTATCTTATCCAAACTTTGTTGGTGAAGGAATAAACCTGAGTGTAATCAACAATCAAGGTACATAGCTCATCTCTATGAAGCTTTTAGTAGTCTCCAGTAGCCATTGTAAATATAATTGGTATAAAAAAATTCAGACTAAAGTGATCTAGACAATCAAATGTTGGCCCCTGTGACCAGGAATAAAAGTTATAAAACAAAAAAAAAAAAATTTTTTTTTCTATCAAAATAGAAGTACTATATAATGAGCTGATAAAAACCAGAAATTGTTATTATCTTTTTAAAATCATTGCTTCAGAAGCTGTTGTCATTGTCCACTCCTAGAATCCAGATTTTACTGGGTTAAAGTCACAGGATTTGAGTAACCTTGAAGTGACAGGCAATATGATCACTATTAGCAGCATGGAACATTCATCACTAATTACCTTGATTAGCCACTACAGCTTAGACTTCACATGAAATACATGCAGTCCACGCATCTAACTTTCAGACTATCTGTACACATGCTGGAGAGTCCTTCAAGTGATGGTAAAATTACTGCTTGGACTTGTGAGGTTTCACTAGAGGGGGCAAACCTATCAACTACTCCATAGGCCATCAAGATATTGTTAGTAAAGAACAAAGACATTCCACAACTCTTAAACTTATGTTTTAAGCATTATGTTAAATCCTGTAAAAATTCAAACACAAGAAAATATGTGGGACTAATACTTTTGATTTTCCTCATTTAATTTGAACTTCCAATTTTGTAACAAAAGAAGAACTTCAAAAAAATTGTAACATATGATAAATATGATTTTTTTTTTCTAATTGAAACCACAAATATTTTATGACATTTTATCTGCTTTTCACATGTTCAATATCTTATTCTTTCTATTTGAGCTTCTGAAGATTAAGAGGCAGGAAACATCAAAGCATTCTTGTGGTCATGTCGAACTCTTTCTCCTCCTGGTAATTCTAAACTTTATTCTTCCTCAATGCAAAATAAAGTACTTTGCAGCTTGGAAGATTTCTTTTGGGATATGGCCAACTGCATCCTCGATGATAGATACAGCATGTTTGTCACATAACTTCACAAAATCAGAATCATGCTCTGTATCCATAGTCTCTCCAATCATGGGGTCTCAGTATACCCTGTGCACACAAAACTCAAGAACTATGGAAGGATATTTAACATGCATATTTCTCAATATACAGGTGTTCTGGAATGATCTGCTGGATCGATTCATCTCACAAGTTTTATAGGTATACTCTTAAAACAAAAATAACATTTAACTGAAGTCAACTTTATTAACATTATCTGCTAATGTGTATTTTGTATTTGATGAATATTTGCAGTAGAGGTGGTTTTGTCTGAAGTGGGTAACTGACATGCTTAACAGTGTCTCATCTTGAGCAATCTGAAACAGGTTGGCTCTACTAAGGACTTGACAAGGCGTGAGTGTTTTGATAACACCGGTCTAAAAAAATTTCGAAGTCGTCTGCTTCAGAGATAAAATGTGCTATTTATTAGGGATTTTGATGTGCTGAATTCAAATATGACAATTAAAACAACTGATTGGCTACTGTTTCCTAGATATTTAAGTTTTTACATTTTACGTCTATGTATATTGTGTACATAGTAGAGTTTTAATCATAAATTGTAAACCTAGGTCTTTTCATGTGTTTATGGTTGCTTTACATGATAATATTTCACCTGTCCTGTTTATGTAACACTTTAAAAAAATAGCAAAAGGGTTTTATAAATAAAAAATATATTGAAACAAAAGTCAAAAAACTATTATGTATATATAAGTACATAGTTTAGTCCTTATTCAGTGTCTACTCGGTGCTTCTTGGCTTGTCTCTTGTATTCATTAAATGGAGCATATCTTGTCACTGTCCAGCAATAGTCTGCAAGCATTGATGGGCTCCATTTGCCCTGATAGCATTTCTCCATTGTTGCAATGTCCTGGTGAAATTGCTCGCCGTGCTCATCGCTCACTGCTCCGCAGTTCGGTGGAAAAAAATCTAGATGAGAGTGCACAAAATGTATCTTTGTGATTTGTTGCAACCAAGGCTTTTGTATGCCTTGAGGAGGTTTTCCACCAACTCCCTGTAGTTGTCTGCCTTGTTATTTCCGAGAAAATTTGTTGCCACTAACTGGAAGGCTTTCCATGCCGCCTTTTCCTTGCCACGCAGTGCACGGTGAAATGCATCATCTCGAAGAAGTTCATGAATCTGAGGACCAACAAATACACCTTCCTTTATCTTAGCTTCACTTAACCTTGGAAATTTTCCATGTAGGTACTTGAAAGCTGCTTGTGTTTTGTCCATGGCCTTGACAAAGTTCTTCATCAGACCCAGCTTGATGTGCAAGGGTGGTAACAAAATCTTCCTTGATTCAACAAGTGGTGGATGCGAACAGTTTTCATCCCAGGCTCCAATGACTGTCGGAGTGGCCAATCTCTCTTGATGTAGTGGGAATCTCTCGCACGACTATCCCATTCGCAGAGAAAACAGCAGTACTTTGTGTATCCAGTCTGCAGACCAAGCAAGAGAGCAAGAACCTTGAAATTGCCACAAAGCTGCCACTGATGTTGGCCATAGTTTGTGCACCTCAAACGTTGTTTCATGTTTTCATAGGTTTCCTTCATATGGACTGCATGACCAACTGGAATCGATGGCAAAACACTGCCATTATGCAGCAAAACAGCTTTAAGACTCGTCTTCGATGAATCAATGAACAGTCTCCACTCATCTGGATCATGAACGATGTTGAGGGCTGCCATCACACCATCGATGTCGTTGCTGGCTACAAGATCACCTTCCATGAAGAAGAATGGGACAAGATCCTTCTGACGGTCACAGAACATGGAAACCGTAACATCACCTGCCAGGAGATTCCACTGCTGTAGTCTGGAGCCCAACAGCTCTGCCTTACTCTTGGGTAGTTCCAAATCCCTGACAAAGTCATTCAGTTCACCTTGTGTTATGAGGTGTGGTTCAGAGGATGAGGATGGGAGAAAATATGGGTAATGTGACATTGATGGTTCAGGACAGGATATTTCATCCTCTTCCTCTTCCTTGTCTGACTCAAGTGAGAATGATTCTGGTGCATCAGGAACTGGCAGTCCTTCTCCGTGGGGTACTGGGCGTATAGCTGACGGAATGTTTGGATAATGCACATTCCACTTTTTCTTCTTTGACACACCTTTCCCAACTGGAGGCACCGTGCAGAAGTAGCAATTGCTGATATGATCTGTTGGCTCTCTCCAAATCATTGGCACTGCAAAAGGCATAGATTTCCTTTTCCTGTTCAACCACTGGAGAAGATTTGTTGCACAAGTGTTGCAGCATATGTGTGGGGCCCACATCTTGTCCTGATCTCCAATTTTGCAGCCAAAATAAAGATGATAGGCTTTCTTAACCATAGTGGTTATACTGCGCTTTTGTGATGCAAAAGTCACTTCACCACAAACATAGCAGACGTTATCTGCATTGTTCACACAAGTATGAAGCATCTCTGCTCACTTTGGCTAAACAGAAATGTGTCCCTTTGCAAAATCATACACTGACAAATAAGAGAGCACGACACTGTATGATCTGTAGAGCTGATATAGGGCAATTTCTTCAGCAGAGTGATGTAAGCTTAGTTATGATTGCATCATCCATGACTTCTAGGAATAACATGATGCAATTCATATCATGTATGATGCAATACCAGCTTCAGATTGCATCATTCATTGTTTTGCCTAAAAAGCAAGTACTGTCCAAACCCAGTCATAGATTTATTCATAGATCCAGTCAAAGATGTATTTTAGTCATTTCTGGTTTAAATTGAGATCCCTTCCCTTTATAACTCACTTATCCTCCGCCATTCCCAAGTCAAGAGTCGTATATACTGACCCAGTATAATATCTTTAAAACTAGAGCCAATCAACAATTTTAAGCATCATTTTCGTTCTCAGTGACCCCAAATTAGTAAAGTTTAACAACATTTATTGCGGAAGCATTTTGGCCAGTGTAACTGCACTTGTTTTGTTTATGATTACTGGTAATTGGGATAAACACAAAAGTTTGGGGTATCTCATGACATTGCCATATGCTGCAATTTCAAAAACTATGTTATTAATTATATAAGCTACCTAGCTCTCCAATCTGATTAAATTGAGATCTACTTATAAGAAGTTATGTTGGATCGGAGATCTCTGTTGAAATCATTAAATCAGAGTGGCTAGATCGATCTCTCATATATATATATATATATATATACATACACATATACACACACATAGACAGAGAAAGAGATAGAGAGAATTCTAATACATGTGAAGGTACTACTGTTATATTACATTTGGAAAAAGACCAAATGGATTCAAAGTTATGTTGAATAGCAATACCTGTACCTGGTTTATTGTTTCAATGTGAGGAGGTTGGAATTCCAAAATGATGATCTACAATCCATGCCTGCCTGTGATGATACTAACATTAAATGATTGGTTTATCTTATTCCAAATATTTAATTTATGAAACCTATAATTTCCATTGCATGATGAATTTCTGGTCTCTGCATAACTT
This sequence comes from Margaritifera margaritifera, assembly GCA_029931535.1. NCBI lineage: Eukaryota > Metazoa > Mollusca > Bivalvia > Unionida > Margaritiferidae > Margaritifera > Margaritifera margaritifera. Next base: position 1,515,441 of record JAQPZY010001677.1, on the reverse strand, counting down.
ACATTTCCTTACAAAATGTACACAATATATGTTGATTTTCTCTACATTACAAGTGAATTTACTCCATCCATGTCTTAATCTGTCCCTATAGACTCTCATCTCAGCATTTATATATTTATTTATTTGAATGGGGGAGGGGGGGATAGATACAAATATAGTATGGTAGGATTTTTTTTAGCATCTTGATGATTACAATGCAATCATTTTATTTATTTCTGGTAAATTAAAAATCTGAATACCAAAATTATTTAGAATGTAATTTGTTAAAATGGAAACAATGAAAAATAGAATTTTTTGTTTTGTTTTAATTTGTACATAATTTACCATACTACTTTTCGCTTCATGCAAAAAGCATAACAATGAATATGGATCCTCTATTTATCACAGATAAACAAGTTTTGATTTACCAATTTGAAAGGTATCTTTGATGGTGTGTCTGGCATGCTCTGCTGTGGCATAATAAAAAAACTTGAAAAGTCACCAGAGCATAAAAAGTAGGTCACTGTGACCCAATATTATCTTCTAAAATGAATACACCCATAAAGTTATATGACTGTACATATAACAGTGTCAGAGAAACAGCTAAATCTAAAAACTTAATGTAATCACTGGAGTGAAAAGTAGATCACTGTGATCTACTTTTGCCTGTGGTGAGCATTACCTTCCAATATGAACACACACATCAAGTTACATGACTGTACATACAACAAGTGTGAGTGAAATGGAGTTGAATGCAAATACTTAAAGTGGACACTGTTGTTATCAGAAATGTGATCCGCATGATTCACAAGCAAGACAAAAATATTGGCACAAAAGGCACATAAACACAACAAGTCCAATATGTTCATCTGGTTTCAAAGATATAAACACAACAAGTCCAATATGTTCATCTGGTTTCAAAGATATATCTTTGAGCGTTTTGGAGTTATGCTCAGAAATGAAAGTGTGAATGATAAATGGATGAAAAAAGAGACAAAAACTTTGAACAGCAAAGGGCAAATCTATATCATTAGTTCATATGTGTACCAAATTTGACAAAAATATCTTAAATGTGTAATGGGCAGAGATACAAAGCCTAGCTGTCATGGTCAGGAATCAAATCTTGCTTGTTTGTCTCAGTCAGGCACACAAACCACTGGATTAAAAGATTGGACCAGCTAGACAGGCTAGTATTACAATTGTCCCCATTTACTTTGACATTGGTCATTTAATGTTACCTGTATTCACCTCTCAAAGTGGTAAAAACCCATTATCAGCAGTGCCACCAGCGACTGAAGATTGGATGAACCCCCAAATGTAATGGGGTGGGATACACTGTCTAACTGTAGTGGTTGGGAATCAAACCTGGTTCGTCTTTCTCACAGTCAGTCGCACATACCACTAAACTAAAATGTCTGGATCAGCTAGGCTGGTTAGTAAGTGGCCTAATATATCTACACCATTACACTCCTCCCTCCTTATAATCCAACACCTGTTGTTGACTGTCACCCAGATTTACCTCCCAGAATGGTAAAAACCCCTTCTTAACTGGGCCACTAGCTGATGAGAGTTAGACGAGCCCATAAATGACCCTCAAGGGATACAAAGTCTAATTGTCAAGGTCAGGAACTAAACCTGGTTCATCTGTCTCTTAGTCAGGCACACATACCACTAGATTAAAGGGTCTGTACCAGCTAGGCTGGTTAGTAAGTGGCCTCATATACCTAGACTGCTACAAATGGTTTTGGAGTTTTCCCCAGAAAAAAAGTGTTGATAATTAATGGTTGGATTGATGGATAAACAAATACAAACAAGGGGCCCAAGTGGTCCTGATATTGCTCACCTCGATTACATACCATATATAGTATTGTAAGAACAAAGCCCGATGTAAACTATCTCCTAAACTTTATATCATGTTAATTTTACCAATGTTTCTATTGTCTGATAAAAATTCTTCCCAGAGATATAGGGATAATAATTTAAAATGCATCCTCTTGCTCATAATCAAACTCATCTAAGATCTTGAGGATATGAGCCTATTTACTAAGTTTTATCAAAATTGGATGAGAAATATAGTCTCTATATAACTAGCCCAGCCAATCAGATACAAAATCATCTCATTAATACATGCAGATCTTGCCTATTTTAGAACCTATGACGATGATGATATCAGCTTAATTTATCAAGCTGGAGCAAAATCAAGTCAAAATTCAGTCTCCAGAGTGATAACAAGCTCAGCCAATCAGATACAAGATAAACTCACAAAAATGTGTAGATCTTGCCTATAATCAAACTCATCTAATATGTTAATGATACAAGACTATTTAACAAGTCTGATCAAAATCTGATCAGAGACATAATTGCAAGAGTGCTGACAGCTCAGCCAATCAGATGCACGATCACATTATTAATATGCATAGATCTCACTCATAATCATATTCAACTTGAGATCTCAATGAGATAAGCTTATTTAGCAAGTCTGATAACAATTCTATCAAAAAAAGTCTCCAGACTGATAACATCAATCAGATACAAGATCACCACATCAATATGCATAGATCATGATCATAATAAATTTCACCCATCATCTTGGTAATATTAGCCATTTTTCATGAAGATAGGCAGAAATACTGTCTCTCGAGTGGTAAGAAGCTCATTCAATCAGATGCAAGATCACCTCATAAATATGCACAGATCTAGCTCTTAGTAAAATTAAATTAATATCTTGATCATATAATACAATTTACCAAGCTTGATGAAATTGTGATCTGAAATAGAGTTGCTAAATTGTTGACATGCTCAGCCAATCAGATGCAAGATCACCTTTTTATATGCATGGATCTTGCTTATAATTGTATTCATCTGAAATCTTGAAGATTTAAGCCTAATTACCAAGTTTAATCAAAATCGGATCAGAAGTACCATCTCTCTAGAGTTGTAACAAGCTCAGCAAATCAGATACAAGATCAACTCAATAATATCTCTGAATTTCACTCATTAGCAAGCTCATACAAGACCATGATCATATAAGCTTACATTCCAAGTTTGATAAAAACTGGATCAGAAATACGACTTCCAGAGTGGTAACATACTAAGCCAATAAGACACAAGATTACCTCTTCGCCATTAATATGGGTGGACTCACTCATTATCAAACTCATGTGGGATCTTGATCATATGAACCCTGTATTTCAATTTTAATCAAAATCAGATCAGATATATGACTTCCAGGATGCTTTATGTCAAATTTCATCAAATTCTGTTCATCAGTTTTTGAGAATAAGTTGTTTAAATGTTTTTCTGTTTTTAGAAATGGTGGCCATATCTGATGGCAGATTGACACCATTTGTGCAAAATTGAAAAGCCTTTATGTCAGGATGCCATGTTTGGTTGAAACTGATCTGGTTAGCTTTTTTTACAAGTTGAAATTAGCTACTGTTTATGGACAACTGACGGGTTTGTCTATTTTTGCTAACAGTGGATATATTTGATGGCAGATTGGCATCAATTTTACAAATCTAAGAGGATTTAATGCTGGGATGCTGTCAAATGTGATCAAATTCTGTTTGCTGGTTTTGGAGAAGTTGTTTCAAGTTTGTATAAAAAGTTTTATTAATGGTTGCCATGTTTGATGGCAGATCAGCATAATTTGCACAAATTTGAATGAAAGACACACAATGGACACAGGGTCATACCCACAAACTCACTTGGGTACGTGTCTGGTCACGAGTTCAATGCCTTAATCAATGAGCCATTGCAGCTCTTTAGTTTAGGTATTTCATATGGTGATCTTCACATGCCTCACTCTGAAAGGGAAACTTGTTTGTACAAAAAATATAAGAAACTTAAATGTGACATATGTAGGTGTCTACAGAGGCTGGTAATCTTCCTTGGTACAAAGTACACACATTACACACATTGTGGATTTCAGAAAATCCATGTCGCCTCATGACTGTCCACATTGTGGCTTATAGGGGAATGATTAAGTTTTATTGCCCTGCCCCAGAAAGTAACACCAATATAATTATGTAATAGTGTATGTCCACTATACAACATATCGCATTTAACTTAACTGTTGGTCGAGCTACAGTAGACAGTGTGAAATGCTCCTTTTAAACTGTACATTGTGTTTTTTAAGAATATTTACTAGGTGCTTCCCAAAATATATACAGTATAATGGTGCAATGATTTTAATTACAGCGGCTATATGGAAATCTGAGAGAGAGATTCTGTTTTTAACAAGACAAAGACAACACACATAAGTTTGAGCTGGTTGATAAAAGAAAGAAGACAAGCAGTCTGGAATATGATTGCATGGATAATCAAATAATAAAATAGAAAATATAAGCAACGTAGTGATCTTTTTTTTTCTGCCAGCCACTTTGCAAATGTTTGCTAAACATGCTCCCACACAATGAAATACACATAGTGATATCCCATAAACATCCTCTAGTCCAGCCTCTGTGTAGCACTCCACACCAAATATACATCTATGTGACAAATTTTCCCAAGAACTGAGGAGCCAGAGTTCTAGACATGTGTGTTTAGACTTATTGTAGACCAGAGTACTAGACATGTGTGTTTAGACTTATAATAGACCAAATGTTGATAAGAAGACCCTACTTAGCACCAGCTGTTGTTATAGTATTCTTTTATTAACAGCTCAAAAATTTACTTGTAACTATTGGTCTGGGCAACCACTGAGTTTAACATTACTAAGTTTAATGGTGAAAGTTGCTAGTGTCCCACTAAGTTATTACATTTTAACCTGATCAACCTTTTCTGAGAAGTTCACATGATTACAGACGATGTTGCCTATAAAGCATGTACCAAAGCATATTTAGACCATGTGATTACAAACAATGTTGCCTATATAGCATGTACCAAAGCATATTTAGACCATGTGATTACAAACAATGTTGCCTATAAAGCATGTACCAAAGCATATTTAGACCATGTGATTACAAACAATGTTGCCTATATAGCATGTACCAAAGCATATTTAGACAGAGTTTAGTACTTAAACCAAGACAATAAAAAGACCGATATGGAGTCTATAATCATCAAAATGGAGTTGAATATTTGAGAAATGAAAAAAAGTTTAGAGTCACTGAAACAAATCAAGGGACTCTGAAGCTGAGTTAAAAGCAATGTAAATGGTACATGCCTCAAGATATTAAATACCTGTACAGGGAACTGAAAAAAAAGTAGGGCAAGTTATTACTGAACAATATTTTAAAAAGTTTCTTGAAGTTAATATTACATGTATTTTTAATTTTAAAAACCGTTCAATCAACATAGTTATTAGAATACTAATGTGTTAAAAAAACAAACAGCTATATAGGGGTGAAACAATTAATCGATATGTCAATAATTTTTCCATATCGATACAAGAGGTGAAGAATCAATACAAAACGATATTTACCCTATACAAATTACTTTAATTTTCAGCAGTCATGAATAATTATTAATCATTTGCCTTTTTATTCTTTAAATTTAGAATACATCTGAGACAGCCATAGCAGGCATATGTACTCATTTCTGTCAGTAAAAAATAAAAACTACTGACAACACCCACTCTTCTACAAATAAACACATGGTGACGAACTCACATAGTTCAAAATCTGCCCCATCCCACCCACCCCAATTCCATGCTAATTATTTTATCCCATCAGCATGTTGAGCCACTGATAACATATATCAACGTAAAGAAGACATTCCAGATTTGTTCTCCATATATGATCTAAGTACTTTACTGATCATTTAAAAACCACTTTTACATGAAGTTAATCTGTTACTTTGTATCTTGTCTACTTGAATCAAATTTGAAGGCTACACTTCCGGTGTGTCACACAATGAAATATGTTACATTCAGTTCTGATTGGTGTTAATTGTTTGTTCAAATCCAGGGTAAAACAATAACCACCAATGAGAACTAAATATAGTTTGTTCACTGTGTGACACACAGGATGTATTGGCATCTAAACTCAATTCAAACAGATATAAAGCAACATAGAAGCTTCGTGCAAAAGTGGTTTTTAAATGATCTGTAAAGTACTTAAATTGTACATGGGGTGCAAGTCTAGAATGCCTCCTTTTATGCTGATATATGTAATCAGCGACTGAACGTGCTGACTGGATTAAAAAAGTACAAATTAGCACAGAATCGGCAATGGGGCAGATTCCAAATCGCACAAGAGTTACAAGTTATAGCCACCTTGTTAATTTGTAGAAGAGGAGTGGGTGTTGTCAATAATTTCTTTTTTTACTAACAGAAACGAGTGCGTCTGGCTGTAGCAGTTGTTTTGCATCTGCTGGAAGTACAGTGTGAAGGATCTGGTTGTTAGTTATCTCCGCTCCCACATTTGGACTTGTTCCAGATAAGATTTTCCTTGCACAAGGAAATTGCACTATTTCTTCTGTTTTGAAGATAACACCATAATAACTTCCAACTTTAAGTGAAAACATGAAATTGGTAATAAGATGTTTTTAAAGTGTTGATGCAGTAAAAATCAAATGGCATAGTGACCAAAATGAGTCCAGCATCTGATCAAATGGAGCAGCCTGAAATGACCTATAAAGTTGAATCAAAGTCAATGACAACTAACGGGTAGTCTGTTTGGAAGTATTATTTTTTAAATTTTGTCACGGATGAGAATTTCATATGAACAGATGATAAGTCTATGTCTGTTATTCGCATACTGGAAATATAACCAATGTCAACACATATTAAACGGCACCACCCTACCACTGAAAGACCTTCTAAAGACGAAAAGACTATCAAGTTGATATGTGTATCAATAATGTATTGTATCGTAGGCTGTGTATCGTGAATCGTATCGATATGCGGAAGAGGTGTATCGTTTCACCCATACAGCTATAGTTTATCTTACTTGAGAGAGAGAGATAGAGAGAGAGAGAAGAGTTGCTAGCCACTTTTTTGGAAGGGTAACACATGTATCATAACAGTAAATGTGTGGTACGTCTCAAACTTTTTAACTGATGACGTATTAAGTTTAACTTCTATTTTTTTTCCAAAGAGTGAAAGAGAGAGAGTTGTTGGCCATTTTTCTAAGTGCAAGCTATTAACAAAGTTTGGACCAGGTCTGTGATGCAGAACTAATATTACCGTGCAGAAACCATTTTTCTTTTTTCAGTTACAGTGACCTTGTCCTTTAACCTTTTGACTCAAAAATCAATAGCTTATTCCTTACCTAAAGTGCAAGCTATCCACAAAGTTTGGTCAAGCTATGTGATATAGGACTAAAGTTATTGTGCAGAAACCATTTTCTGTTTTCAGTCACAGTGACCCTGACCTTTGAACTTTTGACCTCAAAATGGATAAGCTTATTCCTTACTAAAAGTGCAAACTATCGACAAGTTTGGTCCAAGTATGTAATGTAGAACTAAAGACACTGTGCAAAAACAATTGTTCTTCTTTCAGTCACAGTGATCTTGATGTTTGACCTTTTAACCCCAAACTGATAGGCTTCTACCTTAATTCAAGTGCAAGCAATCCAAAAAATTTGGTCCAGGTCAGTGATGTAGAACCAGTGGTAGAAAAATCTATCGCCTGGGACACTGATAAATTAATGCTGGGCACCCATTTTTCCCAATGTGAAAACCTAGTCAGGCAACCGAAAATATTAAAAAATGATCATGTCAAAAATTATAATAGAACTTTATATATTTTCCAGCAACAAACATTTGGTCATTAAATTGTCCCTCTGGGTACCTACAACTGAGTGCTTGAATTATCTCCATATAATTCCATAGCTGAGTATTGGGTGATTGCTATCGGTAAAAGAGGCCACTGTAATCCACATGTGTCGGCTACTCATTATCTGATTAAATAATCACAGTCATTACCACCAACCCCTCAGGGTGAATCTATAAACCTTTGTGACACTCCATTAGGAAAACTTATAGTGAGTTACAAGTGTTGTAAGCAATTAGGACTAACCATATATATGACAAAGTTGTTGAATAATTTTTTTTACAGCAATATTGGGGGTAACAACAATAATAATCTGGACAACCAGAAAAATATGCTGGGCAAACAAATTTTCAAAGCTGGTTGCCCAAGAACAACCATCAATTTTCATATTTTTTCTACCCCTGAGAACTAATGTTATTGTACAGAAACCATTTTTCATCAGTCAGTCACGTGACCTGACCTTGGAACTTTTGTCCCCAAATTGATAAGCTTATTCCATATCCAATGTGCATTAAGTTATCCACACAGTTTGGTCCATGTAAATGATGTTGAACTGTAGTTATTGTGCAGAAACCATTTTTCTTCTTTCAATCACAATGACCTTAACCTTTGAGCTTTCGACCATAAAATCATTAGGCTTCTACCTTAACCCCAAGTGCAAGCAATCCACAAAGTTGGTCCAGGTAAGTGATGTACAACTAATGGTATTGTGCAGAAACCATTTTTCTTCTTGCAGTCACATTGACCTTGATCTTTGCCCTCCAAATTAATAGGCTTCTTCCTTGCCCCAAGTACAAGCTATCTATAAAGTTTGCTGAAGGTATGTGCTATAGAAGTGAAGTTATTATGTGGAAAAGAAAAAGGTAACAGACAGACAAATTGATAGATGAACAAACAGGCTGACATTGTCATAGCATTATTCACTTTACTCACGATGTATAAAAAGGCAGAGATAACTCAAATTGTACCTATCAAAATGTGCCTATCAAACTACCCACTTTTCAATGAAAAATATTTCTTAGTCACGATGCCATGTTAAATGGGAGATATCTTAAACAATTAAGGAGATATATACACATAACTGCATATGTGTTTTGTTAAGAGTCGGTGGAAAGAACGAGTTTGATATGGCACAGGGATATGTCAAGGCCGTCAGGCCGAGATATATTTATTAGCCATATCAAAATGAGTTCTTTCCCCTGACTCAGAACAAAACATGAAGTAGTTTCATATTTATTACATACCCCCTCTTTATGCTTTCTAAATATTTTTAGTTTTACTGTATGAATGAAATTCAATAATAACTGGGATATATAAAACTTCAATTCATATACGTCTAAAAATATCTACACATGGACATAAAAGAAGACACCTAAGTAGTTCCAATCTGGGTGTGTGATACAGAAATAAGGACTGAACATCTGTGTCAAATGCCAGATCAAGCATGTAACATTAAATGGGTGTGTGATACAGAAATAAGAACTGAACAGCTGTGTCAAATGCCAGATTAAGCATGTAACATTAAATGGGTATGTGATACAGAAATAAGGACTGAACAGCTGTATCGAATGCCAGATCAAGCATGTAACATTAAATGGGTGTTGGATACAGAAATAAGGACTGAACAGCTGTATCGAATGCCAGATCAAGCATGTAAGATTAAATGGGTATGTGATACAGAAATAAGGACTGAACAGCTGTATCGAATGCCAGATCAAACATGTAACATTAAATGGGTGTGTGATACAGAAATAAGGACTGAACAGCTGTATCGAATGCCAGATCAAGTATGTAACATTAAATGGGTGTGTGATACAGAAATAAGGACTGAACAGCTGTATCGAATGCCAGATCAAGCATGTAACATTAAATGGGTATGTGATAAAAACCAGAAATCACTTAACAGTGTGGCATTGCATGATTGTCCCTCAGTGAAGACAAAATGATCCTAACAATTTCAGGCATCCCACAAATGATCAACAAATACAATACCATGCCCACAAGCCATTGATACTGACTCGAACTTAGTGCCAAACTGTCTCCATTCAGAGTATTTACAAACAGAACTTGACTAATCCTGTACATGATTTGAAATGAGATATGTATTTTAGCTGTGTAAAATGGAAAACTTAATATGTAAAGAGGCAGTGAGTGAGAGGGAAGTTATACTCACTTCTTCAGCCATTTTTCCAGATGCCATGGCATTCTGCATAGCCTTGATCTGGGCCATCTCTTCCTCTACCTTGGCTCGATGCATGGCATGCAGCACACGCCTGAACAGCAAAAACAAAGAGCTCATGACAAAGCGTGCACACACACACACACACATATTACATTAACAGCACAAATTCTCAAAGCATACACAATTTGCTTTTGAAGGTCTTAAGGGCTAGAGGTTACTATAATATAATCATTGAAATCGAGGAAACCGAGATCCTGGAGAAATTTTGGAATCATATGATGGAAACCTGCAAAAGCAGCATTGCAAAGTGAGCTGTTTACAGCTACACTATCCTGGTCCCTCTTTAAAGTTGCATGATCCTCTAAAAAAAAAAGTAAACTGACACAATGGTCATATTCTATGTTTGTTCCAAACTATCCTTCAAGACAATCTTACTTGAAAAGTCCACACAGGCTGGCCAGTAATGTTCTTGTTCTGGATTCATTAGATCTAGTACAAAACAAATTCCTTCAAGAGATGCATACTTAAAATCAATTGCATGGGATTTAATTTCACTTGATATTCACATTTATACCAATTATCTGCACACTTAGGTGGAGGATGTTGAGACACATCTGTCTGTCTGTCTGTCCATCCATTTGTAACTAGATTTCCTTCTAAACTGCTGGGTGGAAATTCACCAACCTAGTACATGGGTTGCCCATATGGTAACCATTTGCAAGATGCTCAGAGGGGTATAGATTTGGACCCATCTCCTGGTGATGTCATTCTTGGCTCATGCCCCTTGGGATACCTGAGAGGGGGTCAAAGGTCAAATATACAACAAAAGCTGTCAGAAGACATCATGGCACCTGAGTAACACCAAATTGTTCAAATTTCTAAGGAAATCAAATCTTGCAAGACAATTTGCCTTTTAACTTTTTTTCATGATAAATGTTTAGCATCATAAATCTCTGCTGACTTCATAGATTGTCCTTTTGTGGCACAATTAACTAGGCAGTTTGTATTGAAATTTCAGTAAAAAAATACTAGAGACAGATGAATGGGGCAATAGAACCAAAGCACTCTCTAACTAGGGTACTACTCACAAAGATCATCAAACATATTATACATTAATCTGTAGAGTCGATAGTGCACAAGACACTCATCCCTAACGAACAATTCTGAGTGACCTATTTGGAGTGATGGTGTCATACATACCACTGACTAACCACACAAAGGTGCTTAACACTATAAGTGATAAAACAAAATTGAAAAACTTAAATAACCAAGAGAATTAGCTGAAGTGATGCAAAACTGCACCTAGGTAATATGGAGAGATGAACAGACAGATGGGAAGTTGATGAGGTTAACAGTACAGTAAAAGCTGTCTTGAGAGACCACTGCTATGCGAGACCACCTGTCTTGAGAGACTGGGTCCATCATGCACAGATTTATTGATTATATAGTGTTATGACCTGTTATAAAAGACCACCTGTCTTAAGAGACCATTATTTTTTGGCAGAAAGAGTGCTCTTTCAAGACAGGTTCTACTCATACAAAACTGATTTGTGCCCTCTGAAAGGAAATGAAAAAATTTGCCTCAAGGTAACAAAAAAGATGGTTTAAAACGTGACCTGATAGAGCAAACCATAAAACTTTAATCCCTTACTTTTCACCATGAATTGTAATAAAAATAAGTAAATATGTATTAAAAAGTATTATAAAAGGTCAGGAAAAATTCTTATCAATGCACAGAAGAGAAATTAATGTTCAGTTTCTGCATATGAATGTAATCAGAACCTTAAACACCAGCTTTAACCTGTTCAATACATATAATAAACTTTAAACACGTTTTAACCTGCCAGATACATATATAATTAACCCTAAAAACAAGTTTTAACCTGTTGAATACATATAATAAACCATTGAATATATATAATAAACCTTACACACAAACTTTAACTTGTTGAATCAGGGCTCGAAATCAATTGTGGTCCGCTAGCCCAAGGCTAGAAAATTTTATGTCGGACTAGTAGTTTTCATAATTTTAATAGTCCAATGGCTAGTAAAGTTTCAGTTGTCACCAGTCAGTGTTTATTTACGCTATCATACATAATTTTCAAAAATCTGCATGATCAGACAATCTCCAAGTTTTCTTGGAGCTAATTGTGACAATCTCGGAGATTTAATTGCTACCCTAGAGGGTTAGAACAAATGAGGATTTAACAAATTGCATTTCAATATGAGGCTGCATAAATCTTTACTGGTTTTGTTAGATTTATAAGGTAAAGTTGTATGTCAAAGACAGTTAGTCCAAGTTTCCTCTGACATTTCCTACCCCATTTTACATATTTTTGACATTTATGTTGGTGTGCGGGGTCAGAGTGCATTGCCCATTGAAAAGTTGGAATTTACCAAAACCATGTGGTATCGGCATAGGGTAGCTGCTTAACACCGGGTCTAGCAAACTTAAATGGCCTTACTTCGAGCCCTATCCAAATGAAATTGAAAGGATGATTTATCTTCTCAGAAATTGTGAGTATAACATTTATGGCTTTAATTCGTTGACAGATGAGACAAAACTACTGCATTGACGAAATCTGACCTGGTTCTCTCCATTTACATTGCTAGTTACATGACTACCCAAATCTTGCAGCCTGCATATCTATGACATCAGAGGTCCAATAGTCACATGATACCAACAAAAAAAAACTTTCCAATGTTGTTGTACAAACAATTCTAAAATATTAAATGAAAGTCACGTTTTTTAAACCAATGAAAAGACACAAAATTTTCAGCATATTTATTTCAAGAACAATCACCAGAAATCTGTCGCTGTTGTAGCAACCTGTAAAAAGCCAGATTCATCATGTAGAGGACTCGTCAACACGGTAGTCACATGATATTAACGAAAACTGCATTGACATGTACTCTCTGCCTGATGAACTGATGAATCTGTCAACAAATTAAAGACATAACGAATGTCATACTCACAATTTCTGAGAAGACAGATCAACTTCCTATTGATTTCATGTGGGCAGAGCTCAATGCAAGGTCATTTAAGTTTGTATGGCCCAGTAGTAAATGGATACACTGCCGAGTTTTGGCAAATACCAACTTTTCAACAGGCAATGAGCTCTAGTGAAGATTCAGCAGGACTAGTAAATTTCTCAATCTACTAGTCCTTCTGGCTACAAGGAAATGTTTATTAAATTCTAAGCCTGTGAATACATATAACAAACCTTAAACACAAGCTTTAACCTGTTGAATACATATAATAAAACCTTACAGACAAACTTTAACTTGTTGAATACATATAACAAACCTAAAACACAAGCTTTAACTTGTTGAATACATATAATAAACCTAAAACACAAGCTTTAACCTGTTGAATACATATAAATAAACCTTACAGACAAACTTTAACTTGTTGAATACATATAACAAACCTAAAACACAAGCTTTAACTTGTTGAATACATATAATAAACCTAAAACACAAGCTTTAACTTGTTGAATACATATAATAAAACCTTACAGACAAACTTTAACTTGTTGAATACATATAATAAACCTAAAACACAAGCTTTAACTTGTTGAATACATATAATAAACCTAAAACACAAGCTTTAACTTGTTGAATACATATAATAAACCTAAAACACAAGCTTTAACTTGTTGAATACATATAATAAAATCTTATGCCCAAACTTTAATCTGCTAAATATATATATAATTAACTTTAAACACAAACTTGAACCCATTGAATACATACAATATATATGAAATTCAAGCTTTACCCTGCTGCATACTTAGAATCAAAACACAAACTTTAACCTCAAATATTTCACTGCAAATAGAAAAAAGGGTAAAACTGTGTAAAAAGTAACCCAAAATGTCGTGTACATCCTATTTATCACACAATGTCATGTACATCCTATTTATCACACAGTAACCCAAAATGTCATGTACATCCTATTTATCACACAGTAACCCAAAATGTCATGTACATCCTATTTATCACACAGTAACCCAAAATGTCATGTACATCCTATTTATCACAGTAACCCAAAATGTCATGTACATCCTATTTATCACACAGTAACCCAAAATGTCATGTACATCCTATTTATCACACAGTAACCCAAAATGTCATGTACATCCTATTTATCACACAGTAACCCAAATGTCATGTACATCCTATTTATCACACAGTAACCCAAAATGTCATGTACATCCTATTTATCACACTGTAGTGAGATTTAAACTCATAATTCCTTCATATCAGACACAAAAAAACCTCAATGCAAACTTTAACCTGCTGTTTACATATAACAAACCTTAAATGCAAACTTAAACACTCAATTGTTATACTTTTTATGCTAATACCCAATGGTCCAAACTGTCAATTTATATACTACCTACATGCTACACTTTGTTTCCATGGAAACATAACAAATATTGTGTGTGAAAAATCTCAAAGGATACCCCTACACAACTTTCTTGACATATGTACCAATTTTAATTGAAACACTTTTATCAGTTTGAGAGTTGTGCTCTGGAAATAAAAATGTTAAGAGACAGACAGACATGACAAACAGAAAGATGTGACAGACAGTCAGAAAGACATAGCAATAGCTATATCTCCATGTATTAGATACCAGGGAAGATAAAAAAACAATTAATAGTGTCAGGCATATGCTAATAAATACACCAAAGCAAAATTTAAATGCACAAATCTTTCATATAAACTATAAACTGCTGTCCGCATAAAGTGGTGTATGATAATTTCACTTTTATGGATCCCAGCCCTAATTAAGAGTGTTATAGTGAGGGACTCCTGACCTTAATTACAATGTTATAGAGAGGGACTCCTGACCTCAATTAAGAGTATTATAGTGATGGACTCCTGACCTTGATAGTGTTATAGTGATGGACTCCTGACCTTAATAAACAGTGTTATATTGAGGGACTCCTGACCTTGATAAAGTGTTATAGTAAAGGACTACTGACCTTAATAAAAAGCATTACAGTGAGGGACTCCCGACTTTAATAAACAGTGTTATAGTGAGGGACTTCTGACTTTAATAAAGTGTTATAGAGAGGGATTCCTGACCTTAATAAACAGCATTATAGTGAGGGACTCCTAACCTTAATAAACAGTGTTATAGTAAGGGACTCCTGACCTTAATAAAAAGTGTTATAGTGAGGGACTCCTGACCCAAATAAACAGTATTATAATAAGATACTCCTGACCTTAATAAACAGTGTTATAGTGAGAGACTCCTGGCCATAAGTGTTATAGTGCAGGACTCTCAGCCCTTATTAACAATTTTATAGTGAGGGGCTCCCAGCCTTAATTAAAAGTGTTATAGTCAGGGACTCCTGACCTTGATAGTGTTATAGTAAGGGACAACTGACCTTAATAAAAAGCATTATAGTGAGGGACTCCCAACTTTAATAAACACTGTTATAGTGAGGGACTACTAAATTAATACAAAGTGCAATAGTGAGGGACTTCTGACTTTAATAAAGTGTTTTAGAGAGGGATTCCTGACATTAATAAACAGCATTATAGTGAGGAACTCCTGACCTTAATAAACAGTGTTATAGTAAGGGACTCCTGACCTTAATAAAAAGTGTTACAGCGAGGGACTCCTGACCCCAAAAAACAGTATTATAATAAGATACTCCTGACCTTAATAAACAGTGTTATAGTGAGAGACTCCTGGCCATAAGTGTTATAGTGCAGGACTCTCAGCCCTTATTAACAATTTTATAGTGAGGGACTCCAGCCTTAATTAAAAGTGTTATAGTCAGGGACTCCCAGCATTAACAGTGTTATAGTAAGGATCTCTCAGCCCTAATTACTGTGTTATAGTGAAGGACTCCTGGCCTTTATTATCAGTGTTATAGTGAAGGACTCATCATTTCATTTGCATTAATTCTGCATTTCATCCTGTTTGTTTATACACACCTCTCTCTGGTGGCAGTCGCTGACAACTTCATTCTGTTCTTGATAGCAAAGAAGAATGTTTCCTCCCTGGTACCGGTGAAGTACTTAAGCATTGAGGTCTGCAATATAAACATAACAAATATATTGAATCTATATGAATTCAGCAGCTACAGTTTCAAATTCTAGCCATAAATTATTTGGTATTGTTTTGACATCAACATAAGAGAAGTAAAAAGTTATTTCAAATTTTTATTTCCTTTTTCCAGTGAAATGTACACATGATGATGAATAAAAACAAACAGCATTTACTGATAGAACAGGAGTTTTCTACCAGTTGGAGTTAATAAGATCTTGCCTACTCAAAATTACAGAACTAATTAAACCCTGTGTTATATGGAAAAATGAATGTGACTAATCACCATTATCCAAAATAAAGATAAGGTGACTTACTTCTATGATCCAGCAATAATGTGGAGTTTAAAGCTCTCCTTTTGATATACCTGTATACATCACCATAAAAATTCATAGGTATATCCACCTTTAGGAGGACTACTTAACAGTATTCATTTTCATCGAAAGGTTGCTAAGATATGCCTAAATCATTGACCAACACCTTAGGCAGAGTGATATATTTATTTCAGAGTTTCATTAATGTGCAAGGAATATTGTTGAAGAAATAAGGAAAATACTGAACTTAACATTTAATGTTGGCACTATTTATTTACAACACTGAAGGAAAAACAATACCTTAATGTCTGTACATTGCTGGCAAGACAAAAGATGAAGAACCTTTCTTAATAATAACAATAAAGGTTACAGTCTAACTCGGAAGATTGGAAATAAATTTAAAAAATTGGAGATATTAACAATGACTGAGCTGTTAAGGGTCCCAATCCCTAAATTTGGTTTAGCTGCATGTCAAATCTGCTTGAAATAAATAATGATCCCTGTTATGGTAATGCTTTAGGAATAAAAGTGTGAAATGAGCAAGCAAACAGGGGCCATAACTGCTCTATCTGATGATAATGAATATTGATAATCACTTTCAAGGAGGTCTTAGCAAACTAAAGTTGCATACTAAATCTGGTAACAATCCAAAATTTCATAGTAAAGTTATGCTGTAGAAACCAAAGTTTCAAAGAAAATGCAATCATAGATTACAATTTCATTAATTGATGATGTACTTTGCTGACAATCAAAATTATTTTAGATTTAATCAATACAAACCTGCACACTGTATGAATGTCATTTGAATCTTATATTCAATATAGAAGTTTTGCTGTAAAAGCAAAAGTTTAAAAAGGATGGTCTGTAGTGTCACTTAGCATTACCCTGACAGTTATTGGTACCCTGTTACACCAGCAGTTGATGTTGCAATTGCAACTGCTGGTGTAAACCTCATGAATAGGTAAGACTAAGCATTATGACCGTATTGCCTAGTGTTGACTAATTAAGTGTTAACTAAGTGTTGACAGTGTGCTTACTCAAAGTTTAATGTCACTAGTTGGGTATGACTTCCTGTTTCTTTGATTTAGCAGACCTTTATGCATGATAAAACAGAAACGTGACAGACATCTGCATAGACTGGGGTGTGTTTTGGGGGATTTTGACTGGAAAATTGGTTCACCTCTGTATTGTTGTTTGTGTTCCTGGTTTTCATGAAAAGAAATGTATTCATATTTAGATCTCAGCTGAGATTTTAGCTGACCCAGCATCTGAAGTAGATATGTGTAAAACACAACAACAACAACATACAGGCTAGAATAAGTTAAGATTCATGGGGTTTGACTGACTCTCCCTCTTTTTTAAAAAGTAAATAAAGTGCTATTTTGTATTGTGAAAACAGAAATATGTGACCATTTTTTAAAGAAAATAAAGCACTAATTTAAAAACTTTACCCCTGTCAAGAACAAATACACACACACACTTTGGGAAAAAAAAATTCTAGATCTGCCCATTGTAAAATGTAACCACGATGTCCAATAAATATGTATATAATATTATGTAAAAGTTGGAATCACTACTTATTGAGAATTTACATTACAAGGCATGCATGCACTATGAATCAACCATCACCGCTTAGTGTTACCCATTTTGAGAAATTACAATGGTAGTTGAGACTGCGATGCCTAGTGTTGATGGGTGACACTAAGCATTACAATTGCAACAGCTAGTAAAACCAGGTAACATTAAGTGACACTTAGCATTACAATTGCAACAGCTAGTAAAACCAGGTAACATTAAGTGACACTTAGCATTACAATTGCAACAGCTAGTAAAACTGGGTAAATTTAAGTAGTTTGGTGGCAGTAAGTATTACAATTGCAACAGCTAGTAAAACCAGGCAAACATTGAGTAGTGGGGTAACACTAAGCAGTGCTACAATGGGCAATCTGAGGTCAAAGCTCCACTAAATGATGACACAGATTGCTGACAATCAAACTTGTGCAAGATCTTGTTAATATAAAGGAGCCATTCATCCCTGGTAAAATCATGCTGCAGAAACCAGAGTTTAGAAAATACAATCAAAACATGATGGCGCAAACTCTTATAATCAAACTTGTCTGAGATCTCATCAACATTATGATGTATACCAAATTTAGTTAAATTATCCTTGATAAAATTATGCTGAAGAAACCAAAGTTTCAAGGATAGGCAATCAGGAGTCGTCAAAACACTGAAAATCAAACTCATCTGAGGTCTTGTTAAAAACAGACTTGATGAATCCTACTGACTGTTGTAAGATATGACCAACAGAGTCAACCTGTTTGCCCTTGGATGCATCATGTGATATTGTTCCAGCTGAGGTGCTGGACTTCTTAAAAAGAGTATGGTATATACAGAAAATATTGATCTTGTATTTTAAGATTTTAACCTGTTTTTCCTAGATCTTTGTTTTGTATACTTTTTTGGGGGAGGGGGGAGAGAGTTTCTGCAATATCTTTACCACTGAACTTTTGTCTCATGGTGCTTATTTACTTTTGGTTGGAGGGATTTGCTTCCGTGGGGATTCTGGCAAGGTTTTTGCCTTTGCTGTTTTTGTTAACTAGCTTTTGCTTGGCACTATATAGTAGGATTGAATTGATGTGCCATTTAACTTTTACATACATACATATTTGTTAATATAAAGCTGCAAACGAAATTGTTGATGGACAAACTGATGGACAGACAATATGATTATAAGAGGGCTCTGCCAATATCATGAAGTGAAGCCTAAAGCAATTCGATCTGTCAGTATGCAAATGCTTACAGAATACTTATGGTTTTAAAAGTAATAATCTGACAAAACCCTGTGACAAACTCTTACAGACAGTTTTGTAGTTGTTCTTTTTTTAAATTGGCAATACTCTTAAAATGATGATCAGATAGAACCCATTCTTTTACAAGACACATTGTCACATTAAGGTACAAGTGCATACCAAGTTTCATGAAGATGCCCAAGTTAAGGTACAAGAGCATAACATGTTTCTTGAAGATGCCCAAGTTAAGGTACAAGAGCATACCAAGTTTCATGAAGATGCCTGAGTTAAGGTACAAGAGCATAATATGTTTCTTGAAGATGCCCAAGTTAAGGTACAAGTGCATGCCAAGTTTCATGAAGATGCCCAAGTTAAGCTACATTAGAGCTTACCAAGTTTCATGAAAATGCCCAAGTTAAGGTACAAGAGCTTACCAAGTTTCATGAAAATGCCCAAGTTAAGGTACAAGAGCATTTCAAGTTTCATGAAGATGCCCAAGTTAAGGTACAAGAGCATAACATGTTTCTTGAAGATGCCTGAGTTAAGCTACAAGAGCTTACCAAGTTTCATGAAAATGCCCAAGTTAAGCTACATTAGAGCTTACCAAGTTTCATGAAAATGCCCAAGTTAAGGTACAAGAGCTTACCAAGTTTCATGAAAATGCCCAAGTTAAGGTACAAGAGCATTTCAAGTTTCATGAAGATGCCTCAAACAATAAAGGTGATATGAAGTGTAAATACAATTTTCAAACATGGGGAGATAACTCTAAACACACTAATCTGACAAAGCCAAATCTTATATCGAACACACACTCTATTCATGATAGAAATATATACCAAATACAAAGGGTTCTTCATTACCCCAAGTGCAAGCTATCCACAAAGTTTCATAATATAATACACCCTGTCCTATTGTAGGCATATAATAAAAATGGGGATAACTCCTAAAATGCTGGTTAGATTCCACTTATTACAGGACACAATGACTGGTCATGATACAAAAGCATACCATGTTTCATGAAGATATCTCAAATGATACAGGAGATATTAACTACACAAAAGTGTGACAGGTTGACAAGATGACTCCAATATACTCCCCCCCCACACACACACACACAACATCATTATCAACATGCACAGTATTATATTACATGTAATGTGACAAGCATAACATTAGAAAGAAATTAATGAAATCAATGTTAATATAATCTATGTCTCTCTATGACTGCTGGATATTTGGAACCAATGTTCATATAATCTATGTCTCTCTATGACTGCTGGATATTTGGCACCAATGTTAATATAATCTATGTCTTTCTATGACTGCTGGATATTTGGAACCAATGTTAATATAATCTATGTCTCTTTATGACTCCTGGATATTTGGAACCAATGTTAATATAATCTATCATGGAGACTATGTCTCTTTATGACTGCTGGATATTTGGAACCAATGTTAATATAGGGTAATCTATGTCTCTTTATGACTGCTACAAATCTGGAACCAATGTTAATATAATCTATGTCTTTTTATGACTGCTGGATATTTGGAACCAATGTTAATATAATCTATGTCTCTTTATGACTGCTACAAATCTGGAACCAATGTTAATATAATCTATGTCTTTTTATGACTGCTGGATATTTGGAACCAATGTTAATATAATCTATGTCTCTTTATGACTGCTACAAATCTGGAACCAATGTTAATATAATCTATGTCTTTTTATGACTGCTGGATATTTGGAACCAATGTTAATATAATCTATGTCTCTTTATGACTGCTACAAATCTGGAACCAATGTTAATATAATCTATGTCTTTTTATGACTGCTGGATATTTGGAACCAATGTTAATATAATCTATGTCTCTTTATGACTGCTGGATATTTGGAACCAATGTTAATATAATCTATGTCTCTTTATGACTGCTGGATATTTGGAACCAATGTTAATATAATCTATGTCTCTTTATGACTGCTGGATATATGGAACCAATGTTAATATAATCTATGTCTCTTTATGACTGCTGGATATTTGGAACCAATGTTAATATAATCTATGTATCTTTATGACTGCTACAAATCTGGAACCAATGTTAATATAATCTATGTCTTTTTATGACTGCTGGATATTTGGAACCAATGTTAATATAATCTATGTCTCTTTATGACTGCTGGATATTCAGAACCAATGTTAATATAAACTATGTCTCTTGATGACTGTTGGATATTTGAAACCAATGTTAATATAATCTATGTCTCTTTATGACTGCTCGATATCTGATAGCTAGTCATTCAAATTATCTTTACTGATTGACTTTGTTTTTTTTAAAAAGAAAGTTTAGTTTTGAATCAGACATTGCCAAGACAAGAAGCCAAGAAGTTAGTTTAGTTTCCCATTTCTTCTAAACAAGTCTTAAAAGTTTATAATTATTCATAAACTAGACCTTTCCAAACTTATAATACACTGCATATCCATAAGGCTATACTATATACATGTAGCTAGATGTATTATAGCAAAAACTGACCTGTACATCTTCATTTCCATTAAAGACAAGGGCAGCCAAAAAGGCAAGTAGTTCCTGATAGATCTTGTCCTGCGGGCTGGACAAATGATCCAGTACACTCGTAATGGTGCCAAAACTGTTCAGGGCACTCTGAACTCCTTCTACCACCTTCAGCTGCCTGGTAAAACAGCAAATTGTTGATACAAATTTACAAATCTGTGGGATTGATGTTTAGAAAGATATATTACTGGTAACTGGAGTGTCATGGCCTAAATTTATTTATTACATGACTACTGTGTTGTTTGTGTTAATATTACCATATCATAATTTTGTTATGTATAACATATATATAACACCACATGACATCAAAATGTCATGCAAAGAAAATGCATAATGACTGAGGCAGCCGAATGTATTCCAAAGTCTTTACACTACAGTATTCTGCAATACAGTCTAATAAAATCAATATTTTTCATCACGCGATAATATAACCTAACATCTGTGCTCATTTCAAATAAAATTTATGAAACTCGTAGAAAAATTTCAATCTCACCAAGACTTGCAAAATTATTGGACTTGTTTCATAAATTTCAATTTAAATAAGCACTCATGTCAGATCCTCTACATATCTACCTTCTTATAAAAATTCTGACCATAAAGGGTTTCTTTCAATCTAGGCTTGGTTCATTATTAAATACAGCCATTAATGCTGAAGATATGTGGCAAACAATGACACATATTGTGGCAGGAGAGTTGGGTGGGGCAGGTGGGCTTTATTTGAGTATATTACATTTAAAGTATTTCCCATTCCAGAAAAAAAAAATTAATAATCTCAGTGAATTGAAATTTGATTCCTCTCTAAAATTATTTGGTAACTCATTCCATATATTGGCAACTGCATATCAAAAAGACTTTTTGCCATATGTTGAGATTTTAATTCTAGGGACATCTAAAATATTGCAATATCTAAAATTGAATTTATTGTGTTTAAAACATAGCAAATCATCTAAACAGTGGCGAACAAACTTAATCAGAATTTAAAAGTCTCAAGAACCACTGAACTAAGTCAGAAGAATTTTCAGGGTTGGCACTTTTGTCATAAGTAAGAGTTTATGGTAACTGCTGATGTAATTGTCATATGAAAATCTCAGAGCAAGCTCTTGTATTTTTTCAAGTTTAGTAGTGTTCATATCACTGCAGAAGTGCCTGGCTACGGTGCAGTTTGGCATCTTTAAGCTTTTCTACAAAGATTGATTACACGTGTCTAGAATTGCAGTTAGCAGTCTATATCAGTTCCTAGCAATCTGACAATTTCTTCACAGTTTATGACATCATTGATAAATTTAAGTATAGGTTTCATACTGAGTGTCTTTTTACACACATCTAGTACCTGAAACTCAGGTTAGCATGGATTCTGTTCACAGTGAACCAGTTGATCAGAACAATGAACTCTTTTTCAAGTGTGTCAGAGTGTCAAAGTCTGGTGAGGAAAAGGACAGAGCATTGTCATCAGCATAGTTATATTCAGAACAATATTTGATAAAATAAAAAATATCATTGATAAAAGCATTAAAAATAAGGTCCAAGGATTGACCCTTTGGAACTCCTTTTTTAATTTCAGTCCAGCTACTCATGACACCCTGCGTTTTAATTTGCCGCTTAAAATTTGACAGATAGCTCAACACGAGACGTACTGAGCCATCCAACATAGCATAAGCCTTTAGCTTGCAAATGAGAATATCATAAGGGAGACAGTCAAAGCCTTAGATAAATCCATCAACTGCAGTTACATATTTGTTTCATCAAGAGCCGTCTTCCAGTCTTTGAGTAGATGCAAAAGAGTCATCTGGCATCCATGACCTTTTTGAATGGCACCCAAATATATTTTAGAAATGTTCACAAATAAAAAAATGATGCCCACTGCATCTCAATTGACTTCTCAAACAGTCTGGATATAATGGTATAATTGGCAAAATGCTAAATAGTCTGTAGTTACATTTTTATCAAGAGAACTGTCACTTTTGAAAATCGGAACTACTTGTGCTTCCATTAGATGATCAGGAAAAATATTAAACTGAAGTGTTTTGTGAATTAGATCTGTAACATGGCCAAAAAGGATTGGTGCCACAGCTATTAACAGTTTAACAGGAATTTGATCACCGCCCCCTCTCCCCCCGAGGTTTCTCAAATTCAAACTTCTTATCATTTTATACACTTCATCTTGGTTAACCTACTTAAATTCAAAAACGGTATCAATGTTACTATTGTCCTTAACAGTCTTGATACTTTGTTGAATTAAAGGGTCAAAAAGAACATCCTTGCCAATGTCTACATTGACATACAAACTGAACATCCTTGCCAATGTCTACATTTACATACAAACTTAACATCCTTGCCAATGTCTACATTTACATACAAACCAAACATCCTTGCCAATGTCTACATTGACATAGAAACTAAACATCCTTGCCAATGTCTGCATTGACATACAAACTGAACATCCTTGCCAATGTCTGCATTGACATACAAACTGAACATCATTGCCAATGTCTACATTAACATACAAACTGAACATCCTTGCCAATGTCTGCATTAACATACAAACTGAACATCCTTGCCAATGTCTACATTGACATACAAACTGAACATCCTTGCCAATGTCTGCATTGACATACAAACTGAACATACTTGCCAATGTCTACATTTACATACAAATTATTGAAGATTTCACATATTTCCCTGGTATTGTTTACAATGTTTTGCACCTTCCACATGAGTGATCTTTTCTTGACCAGTAGAACATTTATTAGAAACATAAGTCTTAATAGTTGATCAGAAGTTCTTAGATTTAGTGCCTCAAACACATCTTTCGAAAAAGTATGTTCTCAGAGACAGTCTTTAGTTTGTTTACCAAATTTCTCCACTTTTTATAGTTTTCCCAGGCCTTGCATGATCTGTACCAAGTGTATTTTGTAAACATCATATGCTGAGCATATACAGCTTTCCTAAGTTCTCTGTTCATATAATGTAATGGTTTCCTACATCAATATGTTTTATTGAAGCATGTTTGTCTGTAACAATCAACACAACTGTTTCAAAGCTTTCGTAGTCAGAGTTGAGATTCTGCAACACTACTTGTAGATAATAAAGAAAATGGTGCATTTTGTAAATCATTCAAAAATTCATTTACATCAAAATTTTTGCAACTTCTGAAAGATATTTTGCATCTCCACAGTGTCTCTTAGCTGAGTAAAAACCATATTATGAAAATCACAAATTCCAATAGACAGTTTCAAGGTATTCATACACCGAGTTCATTTATTTGTAAGTATTAGATCAATACAAGATGGATTACAACCATTCTTAAAACATGTAGGTTGTCCGATTTAAGCATGTAAGGTGAAAAATATATAAAAAAATTCACTTAGGTAAAGAGATTTGGAAAGGTCCTGCATATCAAAATTTAGGTCACAAATGATAATAAGGTTTTCACATTGAACCAGGCCTTTGTCAGGCCTATGTCAAGTGTTTTTTTTACCAAATTATCGAAAAAAAGGTTTTCATTCATTGATGGATGCCTACAGAAACTATGATTTTGGCATTTAATTTTATTGTTGCATATATTTTTTTTTTAAAACACATTAACTTAGTGGAATATTTTTAATGATCAAATAAGAACATGTACTGTGAATTGAGTGAGAGTGCAAAAATACCATGGTATTTTTTTGTCTTTCTTTTCTTACAATGCATGTATTAAACATCTTATTGTAAATCTACATTTTGTTGTGTATAAAATTCAGATTAAGTGGTTTATTCTATATATTAAGGCCTACTACTATTGTTACAAGGTATTTTAAGTTTCTACCAATATATCTGTTCAGAGATGACCACTACAACATACACCTGAAAAGTATGAGTTGCCAATCTGGGATAACATGTTAAAGATAATATGACAGGACATGGCTATACAGAAGAAAATGTTGTGAAATGTCATGCATATTTTACATGTGAAAGAATGTTACTCTCTTCAGTCAAAACAATCAAAATTTATAATTAAATTGATATAAGTTTTGGCTTTCATGGTATTGATGGGAATCACTCACAAAAACATATTTTTTTTACATAAATGCCATTAGGGCACAACTAGGCTGAATGACTAAATGCCATTTGGGCACAACTTTAAATACCATATGGGCACATCTGGGTTGAATGATTAAATGCCATTTGGGCACAACTTTAAATACCATATGGGCACATCTGGGCTGAATGATTAAATGCCATTAGGACATATATAGGCTGAATGATTAAATATCATTAAGGAAAAGCTAGGCCAAATGATTGTGGCACATCTAGGCTGAATGATTAAATGCCCTTAGGGCACCATTAGGCTGAATGATTAAATCCAATTAAGGCACATCTAAGCTGAATGATTAATGCCATTAAGTCACATCTATGCTGAATGATTAAATGCCCTTAGGGCACAATTATGCTGAATGATTAATGCCATTAAGTCACATCTATGCTGAATGATTAAATACCATTGGGGCACATTTAGGCTGAATGATTAAATGCCCTTAGGGCACAATTAGGCTGAATGATTAAATGCAATTAAGGCACATCTATGCTGAATGATTAAATGCCATTAGGGCACAACTAGGATGAACGATTAAATGCCATTAGGACATATCTAGGCTGTATGATTAATGCCATTTTGTCACATCTATGTTGAATGATTAAAAGCCATTAGGGCACAACTAGGCTGAATGATTAAATGCCATTACAGTACAACTAGGCTGAATGATTAAATGCCATTACAGTACAACTAGGCTGAATGATTAAATGTCATTACAGTACAACTAGGCTGAATGATTAAATGCCATTAGGGCACAACTAGGCTGAATGATTAAATGCCATTACAGTACAACTAGGCTGAATGATTAAATGTCATTAGGGCACAACTAGGCTGAACGATTAAATGTCATTACAGTACAACTAGGCAGAATGATTAAATGCCATTAGGGCACAACTAGGCTGAATGATTAAATGTCATTACAGCACAACTAGGCTGAACGATTAAATGTCATTACAGTACAACTAGGCTGAATGATTAAATGCCATTACAGTACAACTAGGCTGAATGATTAAATGTCATTACAGTACAACCAGGCTGAATGATTAAATGTTTCAAAATATTATAGATAGGAATACATACTGCATATATTCGTGTATAAGTCGGATCAAACTGCAAACTGCATGGACTCAGAACTGCCTTTGCATAATGTGACAGCAGATCTAGGTCTATGTAGTTTGTTAGGAATAATCAGTAGAACAAACAAAATAGACCCTGATCTCCTGGTGCATTATGTGACAGCAGATCTGGGTCTATGCTGTTTGTAGTTGGATCGGACTTACAGGCAAATATAAATGGTACACTGTACATTATTTCATGCAAAAAACAAAAATGTACATATGAACTATCATTACTGTTTTTTAAGAAATTAAACACCATATTACACATGCAAACTCTGAATTAAATTTTATATTAAAAAAAGGTTTACTTCTCTCTTCTTTTTCTGCATATGTATAATATGTATTTAAAATTTACCAGAACAAGAAAGTATTAAATTCAAACAAGGGTACCGTGAAAAGCATGTTATAATCTTTAGCCAATGTTTTTGGACACCAAAAGTTTTCAGACACACTTAACATTTTTCTCTGAATTCTACAATGTCTTATAACAAGAATACAATGAATTTATATAACAGATATTGAGAACAAATCAAAAGAAAATATCATGCTTTAGTAGATTACAAAATTCACATAACATCCAACATTAATTACACTAGCCAATGAAATTCTTAAAAATCCCATTGTACTCAATCAAATTAATATATTACTTATTTCGGTAAATTATATCAGTCTTATAGATTTATCATTGAAAACTGTTTCTTCTTTCAATTCAAGATCAAGAGAGAGAGAGAGTGAGAGAACTCCAACCAAAATGCTCAAACATGATTAATGTTCACCCTACTGAATACTGTTACAGGATCATGTCCACCACACTCATGTTGCATTTTAGGCATTGTAGATCTAGGTCTTGTTGCTAGGATTTAGAGTTTCTACTTTATCTAAGGAAAGATAAGGAAGACGTAATTCTCTTTAATGGTTTATTGTAGAAATACACAAGCTGTTGTGCGAGTCCCTGCCGGCCATGTACCCTATATACAACTAGAAGTACAATCGTATGCAACATTAATGCGTACCTATATACAACTAGAAGTACAATTGTATGCAACATTAATGCGCACCTATATACAACTAGAAGTACCATCGTATGCAACATTAATGTGTACCTATATACAACTAGAAGTACAATCATATGCAACATTGATGCGTACCTATATACAACTAGAAGTACCATCGTATGCAACATTAATGCGTACCTATATACAACTAGAAGTACAATTGTATGCAGCATTAATGCGTACCTATATACAACTAGAAGTACAATCGTATGCAGCATTAATACATACCACATTAATGAATGAGTAGACTATAACTAGAAGAATGTATGTTCTAATTCAGAACTGTGGCTGTCTCTGGGACTTAATCAGGACTTTATCTTATTCAGGTCTAATAGTTCTTCAGAAGAAATACAGTGAGCTAAATTTCATAACTGAAAGAAATTCAGCATAAGACTTTAAATTTATATTAAAAGGTCACATGACAAAACTACAGCGTCATGACAGGGACAACATAAATCAAGAACATTAACCAAGAAAACACTTAAAAACTTAAACACTCACAAAAGAACCCCATTTTAAATGGTAATCAATCCATAACAAGATTTTGAAGAAGAAAAAAAACCGCTGTAATTTTTACGCATTCTATCCACACATTACAGAAACAGAGGGAACCAGTCTACTGGGGACCAGAAATGTTATACTGGTGCAATGATCTGTGGCTGCGTAATCAACTTAGAAGGTTAACATGTGAACACAACAAGCTGTTAACTGATTACCTTATTGTTGTAATCTGGAGAGTTTAAGGCCAAATGCAGAATGTTTTATGATGTGATATAAGTAATAAAGGGATTCAAGTTGGTCCATGGTGGCTTTCAAGTCTTTGAATAAAAATTGGCTGACCTTTGGCAGAGGTTAGATAAAAAGGGAGATCAACCAAAAAATGTATTGTTTAATTGTTATTGCATTGTTCAGGATGTTTTTAGAGGAATATTTAAGGGCAGCTCATATTTTCTGCTCATGTCAAAATGCTCAAACATGCGCTTTTTGCCAATGCTAAAAACCACCGGCTAAGAAATATGAGACTCGGCGAATACATCTGAAGCCCAACTCAGGAATTTCCTCCTTGGGGTGAACGTAGCTTGAATGTGTTTTGGAAAGCAGTCAGCAGCCTTAAAAAATCCAGCCACAGGAAAACTGATACTTGAACTTCTTTGCAGGCTGAGCATGGTTGTTTTGTCATTGCCAGTTCCAATGCTGATACAGAGAGCACATTCTCCATTCTTCACCAAATGCAAAGTGATTCAAGGGAAATCTGGACCAGAAAACTACTGAGAGCCTGTTAAGTGTGAAACTTAATAATCACAACGAATGTCATTAGTGGTCACCAGTCAGTCTCATGTTCACACCAGATACCACTTTATAAATGGTCAAATACAGTGCAAGCACTGAGGCTATTCGTTCTATCTGTATGAAAATGCAGTGCACATCAGTTGACAGTTTTATTGAAATTATTTTCTTTGTCCCCAAGTTTTGAGGCATTGAAAAAGATCATTATTTTGGAGCATATGAAAACACAGGGGAAAGATGGTATATGCTTGCCGCATGTTTAATAGTTCTCTATATAGGCATTAGAAGGGCATGATGACCTCCTGACAGGGTACAGGTGGCAAGAGTTTTAAACTTAATATGTCAAAGTTTAAAGGAAATGTACCAGTAAAACTGAAATAAGGATTAAAATATACACTAAACTGAGAAATCTGTAAGCACTGAAAACCTTATGGCCAATGGAGCTATTCAAGAATGAACCACATTCAGGATCTATTCCAGAAGTGAAACTTGGGGGTGGGGTGCTTTTGAAAAAAAGTGGGGAATTTCATCGATACAGAAGAGATTTAATGAAGTAGGCAACAGTATGGTTTGAAAACATGATGCATAATTTGTGTGCATTCAGTCGATTAGCACAAATCCCACAACAAAAAATCCTTAAGAATAGACCCTGCACAGTGTGATCTCAAATGTAGCCCTAACTTGTGTCAAAGTGTACAAAATTCACTTAAAGCCTGGAGAGTTTATTTGTTCTTTGAAAGGCTCTTTAATTTTTAAATTCATTAATTTTTTAATATGATTCACCCATAGATTTAAAATGTTTAAAGTAAAGTGATTTTAAATTTACTTATGTGCTGAAGTTTGCTGAAAATTTCAGGATTGTGTAAGCATGATATAAATTCATCCACCATGTACTACAACATCCACCGTGTACTACAACATCCACCATGTAGTACAACATCCACCATGTAGTAACATCCACCATGTGCTAAAACATTCACCATGTAGTAACATCCACCATGTACTACAACATCCACCATGTACTACAACATCCACCATGTACTACAGCATCCACCATGTACTACAGCATCCACCATGTACTACAACAACTAGGGCTGTCGCAAGTTTGCATTGGAAGAAACGGCGCTCCATATACTATAACATCCACCATGTAGTACATCCACCATGTACTACAACATCCACCATTTACTACAATATCCACCATGAACTATAACATCCACCATGTAGTACATTCACCATGTACCATGTAGTACAACATCCACCATGTAGTACAACATCCACCATGTAGTACAACATCCACCATGTAGTACAACATCCACCATGTAGTACAACATCCACCATGTAGTACAACATCCACCATGTAGTACAATATCCACCATGTAGTACATCCACTATATACTACAACATCCATCATGTACAACATTCACCATGTAGTACATCCACTATATACTACAACATCCATCATGTACAACATTCACCATGTAGTACATCCACTATATACTACAACATCCATCATGTACTACAACAT
Source organism: Margaritifera margaritifera (assembly GCA_029931535.1). NCBI lineage: Eukaryota > Metazoa > Mollusca > Bivalvia > Unionida > Margaritiferidae > Margaritifera > Margaritifera margaritifera. The sequence continues at coordinate 1,484,759 of JAQPZY010001677.1, read as the reverse complement.
TCACCATGTAGTACATCCACTATATACTACAACATCCATCATGTACAACATTCACCATGTAGTACATCCACTATATACTACAACATCCATCATGTACAACATTCACCATGTAGTACATCCACTATATACTACAACATCCATCATGTACAACATTCACCATGTAGTACATCCACTATATACTACAACATCCATCATGTACTACAACATTCACCATGTAGTACATCCACTATATACTACAACATCCATCATGTACAACATTCACCATGTAGTACATCCACTATATACTACAACATCCATCATGTACAACATTCACCATGTAGTACATCCACTATATACTACAACATCCATCATGTACAACATTCACCATGTAGTACATCCACTATATACTACAACATCCATCATGTACTACAACATTCACCATGTAGTACATCCACAATGTAATACAACATATACAATGTAGTACAACATCCACCAATCAGTACAACATCCACCATGTAGTACATTCACCATGTACTACAACATCCACCATGTACAATAACATTAACCAAGTACTACAATATCCACCATGTACTACAACATCCAACATGTAGTATAACATCCACCATGTACTACAACATCCATGTACTACAACATCCACCATGTACTACAACATTCACCATGCACTAGTACATCCACCATGTACTACAACATCCATGTTGTACATCCACCATGTAGTACATGTACAATGTACTACAACAGCCACAATGTACAACATCCACCATGCACTACAACATCCACCATGCAGTACACCCACCATGTACTACAACATCCACCATGTACTATTACATCCACCATGTAGTTCACTCACCATGTACTATAACATCCACCATGTACTATGACATCCACCATGTACTATGACATCCACCATGTACTATAACATCCACCATGTACTATAACATCCACCATGTAATTCACTCACCATGTACTATAACATCCACCATGTACTATGACATCCACCATGTACTATGACATCCACCATGCACTACAACATCCACCATGCAGTACACCCACCATGTACTACAACATCCACCATGTACTATTACATCCACCATGTAGTTCACTCACCATGTACTATGACATCCACCATGTACTATGACATCCACCATGTACTATAACATCCACCATGTACTATGACATCCACCATGTACTACTATATCCACCATGTAATACAACATCCACCATGTAGTTCATCCACCATGTATTACAACATCTACCATGTACTACAACATTCACCATGTACAATAACATCCACCATGTATTACAACAATTACCATGTACTACAACATTCACCATGTACTACAGCATCCACTATGTACTTCAATATTTATTCTAACAGCATATTTCCTAAATACATGTGTTTATATTAAAATATCCAAGATTTTAAATGAAGCACAATTTCTGCAGTATCAAAAAATGCACAATAGGTAATTCCTGGGAATAAAGTATTTTTGGGGAGATGACAAATCTTTCAATATTAAACTCCAGTGTCTTTTCATATTTATCAGGATATTTCCATTCTGGTTTATACTGTATTGATACATCAAGTGTTAAATACCCAACTCCTGTAATAAAAATCTATTTCATTGCAAGATTCTTTGGGATGGAATTGGAAACAATTTCTGATAACTTTTTTTTACTGATAAAAAGCTTTCTTATTTTACAGATTGCAATTTTACTTCAACTGTCAATTTGAAAAACCAATGATAGAAAATAACAATAAACTCTTTAATTATCCACACATCTTTTAATTTGTTAAATATAAATATCAGTTTTTTAACTGAAGTCCTAACTAGTGTGCAACATAATTTCTACATTCGTAGATAAGCTTGCCCATGAAAACCAGAGAAATGTGTACCCCTGGAATTTAAAGAGATTCACAGTAAATGATTTATGCACTGCTTAATGCCAGGAATCGGTATATGAAATTAAACAGATTAAAATAAAGCATGACAAGGTCTAGACAAGAACCTATTCAAAACCAATGCATCTTTCTTTTATCAGTATTTTTCTAAGAGTAACAACTGCTACTTACTCTGAACTGGCTTTGATGTCATTTTCAAAATCAGGTGGAAGCTTGACAATTTCGTTGTGTATAAGGCCACGTAACAACTGGAAACATTTAACGTTAAGCTCAATCTGCTCCAGTCGTTGGATTTCATTTAGATGTGTCAAAGTCTTCGAGAGTCTGGCAAGAAAATTACAGTTTGCTTTATCTGGTTAAGATTCTATATTTTCAGGATTTTCTGAAAATATTATTTTTATCAAACAAGAAATAACCAATACCTACCTTAAAATTATCAAAAATACTTTCAAACACCGTGAATTCATTTATTTTCTTGCATATACATGTATGTAGTTTTGTAAAAGTTTACTTTTTTATCTGTACTTAAAATCATAAATTGGAGAAGAGGATCCTTGTGTTTCCACAATATGATCATTGCATGTTGGATTTGCAACAACCATGAAATCCACATAAACTGGTATCCAAGGAATAACAGTGAATTTACAGTAATTCACAAATATGACACAAAGTTCTATGTTTTATGAAACTATATATACTCGTGTTTAAGTCAAGTCCAACTGCAAACAACATAGACCCTGATCTGCCAGTGCATAATGCATTGGTAGATCTGGGTCTGTGCAGTTTGCAGTTGGACCAGACTTATAAGTGAGCGTATACAGTAATTACAGCACCCCATGCCCCACTATTATCACATAAAGTGTATGTGCTATATTTTGTTCTTTCTAAAATATATATACAAGTTTATTTTTGAAATATGTAGTACAAACCTTTATTATCCATGTCAAAGTCTTGAAACTACGCATTCTCTATTGATGAATTATTATAAAAATGTTCTGGATTATTCAACATTTGTATACATTAATAATAATGAAGATTTTCAGACTAAAAGCATTTAACCAGGAATCTTGATTGAGACCAAATACTATCGATGAATACAAATAAATTTTTTATTTACAATTGACATTTGAAAGAAAATATGGCCAGAAATCAAGTTGGTAAGCAAGTTCTTACTTAAGCTGAAGCACTAGTTTCTCTGCCATTTGATACTTGTCTCTGAAGTGTTTCTCAACTGGGTTGATAAAACACTTGAGGTGTTCTTGAAACTCTGCACCCAGGGGAAGTTCTTCATCACCACCAATTTCAGAGTATTCTGAAATGGAAATATAGATGACATAAAACACAATAAATGTACAAGGTTAGCAGCCTAGCCTGCATTTCACAAGTGTATGTGGACAAACAGAATGAATGTTGAAATTGGCACTGAGATGAGGAAACCTCAATCAAGGGACTACAGTTAAGGTAAGCTGCCTTGTCTTGTTATTCACAAATGAATGTTGGAATTGGCATTGAAAGGAGGAAATCCCAATTAAGGGGCTACAGTTAAGGTACTCAGCCTTGTCCTGTTATTCACAAGTGAATGTTGGAATTGGCACTGAAAGGAGGAAATTCCAATTAAGGGTCTACAGTTAAGGTAAGCAGCCTTGTCATGCTATTCAAAAGTGTATGTGGACAAACAGAATGAATGTTGGAATTGGCACTGAGCTGAGGAAATCCCAGTCAAGGGGCTACTACAGTTATGCAACATTATTCAAGCACTAATGCATGCATGTGTGTAAGAACAACTGGACAAGCATATAATATATGTATGGTGTATATTATGGAAGCAATAGAACACCTGAAAATGTTGTAGGGGGATGGACAGATTACTGGAAATGGAAGGCACTGCACTTGATTTTAAGTGCACTATTTTGTGATGCATCTAGTTCTGTCAAGCCTCTAAATGCACTATTCTGTGATACTTCTAGCTCCCTGTCAAGCCTCTAAATGCACAATTCTATGATGCATCTAGCTCCCTGTCAAGTCTCTAAATGCACTATTCTGTGATGCATCTAGCTCCCTGTCAAGCCTATAAATGTACTATTCTGTGATACATCTAGCTCTGTCAAGCCTATAAATGCAATATTCTGTGATACATCTAGCTCCCTGTCTAGCCTCTAAATGCACAATTCTGTGATGCATCAGGCTCTCAGTCAAGCCTCTAAATGCACCATTCAATGATGCATCTATCTCCTTGTCAAGCCTCTAAATGCACCATTCTATGATGCATCTAGCTCCCTGTCAAGCCTCTAAATGCACAATTCTGTGATACATTAACAAGAATTCCAGACTAAGTCTCATCTGCTCTGCTGTGTATAATGTGACATACTTTTGAGAAGAGTGAATAGAAGTCCTAGAAAAAAATGAATGCCTTGTAAAGCTGTATGACTGAATAAACAGCAATGTTGGAAAAAAATGGAGTTGAATGCAAAACTTGATTTAATAAATACAACATGAAAAGTACAGTCTTTCCAGAAACCTCATGTGAGTCTGGCAGAAAAATAGACAAAAGTAGGTGAAACTTGGGCTGCTGGAAAGACTGAAAGTAGCTCACTGTGATCTGCTGTTGCCCTTTGAGTAGTATCCCTAAAGATAAGTGAACCTATTATGCTGAATAAGTGTACATACAGCTGTAGCAAAATATAAAACATTTGTGTAATCACTGCATACATGCCATAACACGACGTGTCATGTGAAAAACACGATTTTGGACTCCCAAACCCCCTGACACAGTCGTGTTTCGAAGAACACGATTTTCAGCAGTCTTAGCGAAGAAAAAAAAATTTCTCACAAAAAAAAGTACATTTCTTGATCACAATGATATATGCCCGTAATCTGTGGTATGTATAAACAGTAAATAGTCTTGCTCAGAGCTCATGTAAAACTATCCTAGGGGCAGTTTATACAGATGGTTTAGAGACAATTAAAAGGTAAGGTGGTCAGCGATAAACAGACACGTTTCAGAGATTTACTGAATTGGCTCACAATAGTTAGGGTGATGTGTCATGTCAAATCCTTTGAGGACTGCTGAGGGAGAGCCGATTAGGCTAATTTGCATGGGTAAAGTACACTAAGTGGAACAATCCAATTTGTCTGAAGTTAAATACATCAAACAGATGCGTGTTGAAAAACAAATGTTATTACATACACATCACTAACCCCATTGAATGAGAATATTGAAGCCATCTTTATTAAAGTTTGTGGTCAGAGGCATCGTTTCTTCTTTGAAGTCGGATTTTTACTCCATATATAAAATTCAAAACATGATTATTTTGGTAGGTTGAACAACATCACCATTCAATCTCTAATGCAGTGTTGCACCTAAGATCCAAAGGTCAGGGGACACTGTGTCCGTCACCCTCCAGAATTGGGGGACACACAACATTTTAAAGAGACAAAGGAATATTGTAGTACATAATAGACTAGAAGTGATGAAAAAATGAGATAATCTTATTTGCTTTGACAGTTTCGCCACCTTAACTTTCTCATATTTTCCTTGGACATTTACATGATTGCAATAAACGTTTTATCATTTGATCAAATAACTCGTGAAAACATCAACATGTTTGAATATCTGGTTAACCTGAAATGAACTGCACTATGGAATTTTAATAATATAAATAATATAAAAGTATTAAATCATTAATTAAATGACAAATTGTGTATTTGCATAAATTGGTACCTTTTTTCATTAATTCAGCCTGAGAATAAATTAAATCTTCACTGCCATAGGTGTGACTTTAACCTTGAAAATACATTACAATTGTGGCGGTCAAAGATTTTAGCAACTCGTCCAACTACCACAAACTTCAAATGTTTTCATTGTCAGATTCATTGTTTTGAAATGGATATTCATTGTCATCTTACAGGTTTTATCATTTTTAGTGACTTTGGCCATTGCTTGCGCCAACATAGATGTGGATGCACATTCGCGAAGGAAACGTGTAGGTATATTTGTGAACACAAATGACATTTGCATTACCGTCAGACCAACTACTGAAAGCAGCAAAGACTACATGTAATTAAAACTACATTCCACTGTCCAATGGATTTTAAAGAGAGTAACTTTGTGTATTTTTGTATTTAACATCTGTGAGGTTGTGACCATGTTTGTGGTGATGTTATTTGACAATTCTAAGTCTACCATTTTTTATTTTTTTTAAGTACATGTATATTAAATGCTTCAGAGAAAACAGATGTTATTTTCTTTTATTCAGATTTGAATTTCGAGTCATTTGCTATAGGCTAATTTTAAAAGATAACTTATTCTCATTTGGATGACGTCGCTTTTGGGGGGTCACTGACCCCCCGTGGGACCTCAAAACACACTTTTTGAGTCTCAAAAAAAACCAAACACTGTCTGGGAATATGGCAAGTATGTCACTGGTGTATAAAAAGTAAGTAACTGTAACCTTCTTTTGATAGTGGTGAATTGCATCCCTAAAAAGAAATGCACTCATAAAGTTTCATGATTGTACATGCTAAAGTGCCAGAAAAACTTAATATGATCACTGGAGTGTGAAAAGTAGATCAACATTACCTAATTTTGAATGTGGTGAGGGTAATTTCTCAAGATAAATGCATCCATCAAGTTACAAGACTGTACATAAAGACATGTCAGACAAATAGCACAAAATGCAACAAATTAATACATATGCCTATGCTGCCACCATGGACAAAGCTGTATGAAAAGTGATACCTATATCTTGTCTATGCTTCCACAGGCAACACAACTAGAACCTGGTATCCTGTATACTAATAAACCTCCTATGATCAGCTGGGTGAAAAACCAGGAGTTGTAAGGAAGTATGTTTACTTTGAGCTACAGGTTCAGATAAATGACTCCTACCCCTACCAGGGTGAAAAGACAACCTCTTGAATTTACTGAACAAGAGTACTGAGAATGGCACTAGTAGGGTATGGTTGACTCTGGAGAATATTAACCAATGGGACTCATTGACCTGGACCTTTGGTCAAGGTATGCTGTCTTGAAGTAAAGTTACTGATGAGTGTGCAGAAACACTGATTTTCTTATTAGATTTACTTTGACCATGACCTCTGACCTTTATACTCTGAATCTATGTTTCTTTGGTCAGGGAACTTACTCTTGAACAGAAGATATTCTGCAAAAAAACAATTATTCTTTGAGCCACAATGACCTTGACCATCGACCTTAAAATCAACCGGCCTCTTCCATACCTTAGGTGCAGGCCATACACAAACTTTGGTCAAGGTACATGTACATGGTCTATAATTAAAGTTATCATGCAAAAAACATCATTCTTCTTTCAAAGTGACCTTGACTTTTTAACTTTTGACCCCAAATTAATAGGCTTCTTTCTTATCAAAAGTACAAGTCATCCACAAACTTTGGTGAAGGTATATAGTCAAGAACTGAAGTTCTTGTGGAGAAACCATTTTTTTGGTTTCAGTCAATGTTACCTTGATCTTTACTCCCAAATCAATAGGCTTCTTCCATACCCTAAGTGCAAGCAGTCCATAAAGTTTGGTCCAGGTCTGTGATGTAGAACTAATTCTATTGTGCAGAGACCATTTTTATTTTTCAGTCACGGTGATTTTGACTTTTGACCTTACAACCCCAAATTTGACAAACTTCTTCCTTACCCAAGGACCAAGCAATGCACAAAATTTGGTCCAGGTATGTGATGTAGAACTAATGTTACTGTGTGGAAATCATTTTTTCTCCTCTCAGTCACAGTGACCTTGGACCTTTAGACCCCCCAAACAGATAGGCTTCTTTCTTACCCCCAGTGCAAGTTATCCACAAAGTCTGGTCCATGTATGTGATGTAGAACCAATGTTATTGCATGGAAATCATTATCACCTTTCAGAGAGACCTCGACTTTTGGCCCTGAAATTGATATGCTTCTTTCTTACCCCAAGTGCAAGGAATTCACAAAGTTTGGTAGAGGTGTGTTATCTAGAACTTGTGTAATTGTACATTAACCCGTTTTCTTCTTTCAGTCACAGTGACATTGACCTTTGACCTTTTTATCCCAAAATTTATTGGGTTCTTCTTTACCCTAAATGTATGCCATCCACAAAGTCTGGTAACTGCAGATGATGGAAAGCTCTAAATATATCATGTGGAAAAAAGGAAACATCAATGGAAAGACAGATAGACAGTTGGACAGACAGAGTTATTAGCATAATATGCTCTGCCAAACACTGGCATATAAATATTCAGAATCAATTTATTTAATTTAATTTATATAAAATATATTTCTGATGCAGTTCATTTATATCTGTGCTGTTCTATTTAATGATAACATAAAAAAATACAAATTCTGCCTGTTAACACTGCCATATGGAAATACAGATTCTGCCTATTAAAACTGCCATATGGAAATACACCATGTTTATCCTTACCCTAGTACAGTAAAACTTGACTTGAAAAATCGCTGGTAAGGAATAACATCAGTCTGACAAGACCAGATTCTTAATGCACTGATTAATTTGTTTTATAAAGTGATAACCTCTTTTGAGAGACCATTTTTGTCAGCAGAAGGATACTGTCTTGAGAAAGGTTTCACTGTAAAAGAATTAATAATGAATTAATAATAAACTGATTAGCCTACGCTTTCTGCTTGGGAATCCGATTTGTGTCTGGACATCATTGACTCCACCATATGCAGCCTGCATGTTCACAGTAAAGATGTTAAGCATTCTGTTGATTTCCTCCTCTGTGCTGTACAAGTCCTCATACTCCTACAATAATTGACCACAGAAATCAGAGAGAATGCATTGATTTACAATTTACTAACAAACGAGATTCATGTTTTAAAAAAGATGACCTCAGTGATTTCTTATTCCTCAATGACATCCATACTGTATTAGTGCAAAATTCAAATAAAAGACAGAGAAACTCAAAACAAACCCAAATTGTATTCCTGTTACTGTTTTTTTATAAACATGAATAGCAAACTTGTTTGACACTCTGTCAAGGTCAACTTTTCTGTACAGTTTTATATCAATGATTTTAGTTAATTTTTAGTAACAAGTTACTACAAGCAAAATTCTCTTCCATTTATTACACAGCAACATGTTTATGCCTGTGATTTGTAAAATTTGGAGCTTCAAAGTAAATCTGAAATTTCTGTAACAAGAAAGAACTTAAAAAATGTCCAGGTTCATAAGCTATGAAAATTGTATAAATATTTTTCTCACCACTTGATGAATTACAACATTTAATTGTTTTTATACTTTCTTGTGGTTAGAAGCTAAAATTAAATTTTTCCTATTTGTACCAAACTTTTACCTAAACTGCTCTGTAAATAAAGTTGCAATGTCTGGCAAAAGTTTCTGTGAACAAATTTTACAATCAATCCAGTCAAATGAAGATGAAATACATTACTGTTAAGTGCAGTAGTTCTCATAATTTCAAAGGTACTATTTAATGTTAAATTCAGAAATTGGATACAATGCAAAGTGTAATGTGAAATACTTTGATTTGATTTGCACCACATTGCTGCATAGCAATTTTTCTACATCTCTAATACCTGTCACAAATAACTGCATAGCTATATGTAGTTTAATATCATGAATTCACTGCAAAATCAATCCATTATATGAATAATTGCTGTCTCTTCTAAATGATAATTTCAATGCAAAATCAACCCCTTATATGAATAATTACCATCTCTTCTAAATTATTAGTTCACTGCAAAATCAACCCCTTTCATGAATAATTGCTGTCCCTTAAAAATTTTGAATTCACAGCAAAATCAACCCCTTTCATGAATAATTGCTGTCTCTTCTAAATTAGGAATTCACTGAAAAATCAACCCCTTTCATGAATAATTGCCATCTCTTCTAAATTACTCAGTGAAGTCATATCTATAAATGAAATGGAAATTATGACTTTATAATCAATACTTTTGAGTAACTGCTGTGCTTCAACAATGGAGAATGGATCTGAATTAGTTTATTATGTACTGACACTGCTGTATGTCATGGATTCCTAAGCAAGTACATGTAATCCCTATACCTATTGATCATTCATTTTCTTCCAAAATGATTTTCTAGAAGGATATTTACAGTATTTTTCAATGGCAAAGCATATGATCGATTTGACTTAGTTCTAAATCATATATATATATATATATATATATATATTGATTCAAATCACAATGTTAAACACTAAATGATAAAAATGATAATATTGTTTGAAAAACATAATAATTATTATTTCATGTACTTATATTCTTACATGATCAACAGAGTTTGTTTAGTATATGTTGTTCTTTCCAAAACTTGTGTTCCACACAAGATCACTGTATCCTGTTCATTTTAATCCATCCTGTAAGTTAAATCATCACCATCTCTTAAAACATCTTGCTGATCTTAGTTTCTCTTGAGTACCATGACAAAACACTAATTTCACTACTAACTGACAACTTACATATGACTGAAACAGAGACCTTCTCTCTGTTAGGTCATCTTGTATAATTAGGCTTAAAAACAGTTGTTTACACTTCAAACAATATCTGGATTAACCAGTTGCTTGACTCACAGAGATCAAAAGACTGTCAGCTTATATGAGAGATTTGTGATGAATTGGGAATAAAAGCCTTATGTGGCTGTTGTAAGTAACACATCAACCAAAACTTTGCCTCCCTTTATTGACAAGTTTTTACATTCTGAATGACCCATGACTCTAATGAAAAGGGATGTAGCTCATATCTCTCTTCAAAGATGAACTTTCTTCATCAGAGATTGCTTTAATTCACTGGCATACAGATGAAGATATTGAACTATATCTGTCACACTGACACAAAAGGTGACTCCCATTTCTGCTGCAACAACATGTCTGCTTTTCCCACCATCCATCAAATGAACTCCCAATAACCACATAAAGCAGGAAGATACCATTATTTGGTTAGAAACACCTAGTTGTCGACTGCAGAAAGCATCTAACTATTATATGCATGACTTTTATATAGGAAATTTCCTTGAAGGAAATTAGAATGGCCACACACACACAATACAAAGTTACCTTTCTTGCATCACTGCGGACATCATGACTGCTAACTCCCTGTCCATACTGATCCTGGAATGCCTCCATTTCCTGCAGAGCACCAAAATCATCTAACAATTAGCAGTCTCTCCCATATACATTAAAACAGATCTTTCATCACCATCAGTAATAAATAGTTTTTAAAAAAAAGATATGTGTCAAAGCTGTGAGAGCCAATTATTTCTGAAAATCTCGATTGTACAAAAATGCTTATTCTTGTATATTTAGGATGATCTGATAACTTTCCGTCTTTCTATAAGAACTGGATCAGTTTCTGAACATTTCATCTCTTATTGAATGCATACAAGTTTTGATTGTAAATTAAACTTTTTTTTATTTCATGCTGATTATCCAACAAGTTTGAAAAACTTAATACATAATGTAGTCTCTACTGCTGGCATAATGTTGTCTTTTGAATGGTGAAGAAAAACAAGCATGAACAATAACCCTTGTAAGTAATTAAACCAAGGACCACTGTATCCAAAGCAAGAATGTTGCTCATGCCATCGAGTTTCCATAGGTATATCCCTCTGTATTAAATACCATAGTGTTTTCCCTATCCTGGTTTATTGGCCTTTTTAAGAGCAGATGGTTCTGGTAGTTTTCAACTCTTACACTACCCACAAATGATCCATGGGAAATGTTTCAATGAAACTTCTTAGATTGTATTAACAACCTCATTTGTTTCTATTGTAGTTTAACATGATGTAATCCTTCCAGTTATCCAATACAGTACTCCCTTACTATAATGCTGTTCATCATGGCATAATCCCATCAATTATCATGTACAGTACTCCCTTACTATAACACTGTTCATCAAGATGTAATCCCATCAATTATCATGTACAGTATTCCCTTACTAAAACACTGTTCATCAAGATGTAGTCCCATCAATTATCATGTACAGTATTCCCTTACTATAACACTGTTCATCAAGATGTAGTCCCATCAATTATCATGTACAGTATTCCCTTACTATAACACTGTTCATCAAGATGTAATCCCATCAATTATCATGTACAGTACTCCCTTACTATAATGCTGTTCATCAAGATGTAGTCCCATCAATTATCATGTACAGTATTCCCTTACTATAACACTGTTCATCAAGATGTAATCCCATCAATTATCATATACAGTACTCCCTTACTATAATGCTGTTCATCAAGATGTAATCCCATCAATTATCATGTACAGTATTCCCTTACTATAACACTGTTCATCAAGATGTCATCCCATCAATTATCATATACAGTACTCCCTTACTATAACACTGTTCATCAAGATGTAATCCCATCAATTATCATGTACAGTACTCCCTTACTATAACACTGTTCATCAAGATGTAGTCCCATCAATTATCATGTACAGTATTCCCTTACTATAACACTGTTCATCAAGATGTAGTCCCATCAATTATCATGCACAGTACTCCCTTACTATAACACTGTTCATCAAGATGTAGTCCCATCAATTATCATGTACAGTATTCCCTTACTATAACACTGTTCATCAAGATGTAATCCCATCAATTATCATGTACAGTACTCCCTTACTATAACACTGTTCATCAAGATGTAGTCCCATCAATTATCATATACAGTACTCCCTTACTATAATGCTGTTCATCATGCTGTAATCCAATCAATTATCATATACAGTACTCCCTTACTATAATGTTGTTTATGTAGTCCCTTCAATTATCATATACAGTACTCCCTTACTATATTGCTATTCATCATGGCATTAAAGTATACTTGTAGGACAGGTTGCCTTATTTTGAGGTATGTTATACATAGTACAATTAAATAATGAAATGGAAACCATGACCATGCCTGTCTTATAAAAGGGACTCACTTACACTGAGGTACCTTTTAGTGAGGGAGTACCATATGAAAGTGAACAAATAAGACATAGTTATCTACATCCCTGTCTCACCAAAATAATACTGAAGATGATGATTTTTCAATAACAACATGAATGTCTCTCTCTCTCTCTCTCTCTGTATATATATATATATATATATATATATATATATATATATATATATAGATCTAGTCCTAATAGCAAAAGGCACATCTAGAATACTAGTCTAAAGGAACATTTAGACTGCTAGTCCTAATAGCAAAAGGCACAAACAGATTTCTAGTCTAATGTGTTAATAAAGTTTAATTAAGATATATTGAATGATTTGGGAGTTTTGCTCTAACACAAAAATGTGAATGATGGATGGATGGATAAACAGACAAATGGATAAAAACAACATTCAAATAATGAAACTGAAGAATTGTAAATATCAAAAGGCACATTTATACCACTAGTCTAATAAACATATCAAATTTCACAGAGATATCTTCAACAGTTTTGGAGTTTTGCCCAGGAAATGAAAGTGTGGATAATGGATGGATAACTGAAGAATTATGAATAGCAAAGGACATATCAATATCTTTAACAATTTGAGAGTTATGCTCCAGAAATGAAAATGTTTATGGTCAGACAGATGGATTATGAACAGACAAACAGCAGATGGACAGACATAGCTATATCCACCTGTATTACTTGAGGGTGGAATGTACCAGAACTTCCCTTATAAAACATATTTTCTAAATCAACCCATAATGACTCTACAATTTCCAACAATACAAAGCAAATATCTACTTTATTATCACTTTCACCTTGTAAGCTATACAACTGTTTTGAGTGCAATTTATATATATGTGCAGAACTAGGATGGTACATTACAAGTACTTCTTTTTGCTAATACTTTAATGCACAAATCAGACCTGCAAATCTAGAATATTCCAGATTGAACTCACACTTTTATCTTATTGCATATTGTGTAGCACTTCTATGATGGTTGCATAGTCTAAACACTTAATGCATATTGTGTAGCACTTCTATGATGGTTGCATAGTATAAACACTTACTGCATATTGTGTAGCACTTCTATGATGATTGAATAGTCTAAACACTTACTGCATATTGTGTAGCACTTCTATGATGGCTGCACAGTCTAAAAACTTACTGTATATTGTGTAGCACTTCTATGATGGTTGCATAATCTAAACACTTAATACTATACATGTTTTGGGCACCTTTTTATGACCAACCTTGATGAAAATTTGCTTGCATGATATCTCAACTTTAAAAGGTTGTAAAGTCATAAAGGCAGCAATTTTTGCTGCGACTATAAAATACAAGTAAGAACCCACAATGCCAATGAAACTGGCCTCCGAGTTTGATTTTTTCAAATTGGACCTTGAATCTGGACATTCCAAGATGATCCAGAAGATATAACATGTACACAGATAGGCATGAGAATTTAAACCATTAAAATTTTTGACAATAAAACTAACCTCAGTTGGAAGGGTGGTGGAGGAGAAGAGTGCACGCATACATTTGATTAGTTTTTTCATCTGAGACTCAATGCTGATCAGGGGTGCTATGACCTCCAGGAAACTCTGAAATACAAAGGATACAATTAATTACTGACAATACAGAAAACTGATTAAAGTAATAAAATTTAACAAAATAATTAACAATGATGGAAGTACTGTAAATTTAGTAAGGAAACATGTATACATGCTAATATTTACCTACAGTAGAATTTTGATTATTGGAGAACCATTTTCGTGACAAAAACATTTACAAAGTCATTTCAGCTGATGAAACTGGCCTGGGTTGGTTGCAGCTCCCATTTCCTCAACATTGTATAGCCTCTATTGTGTTAAAAGTGCTGTTAAAACTAATAAAAACAAAATTATATTCTGTTAAAAAAAAGGGGCCATCCTCCAGCCACGAATTTAAGTATCAATGAAAACAGTAGGACGCCATCACCTAGCCACAATTTTAAGTATCAATGAAAACAGTAGGATGCCATCACCCAGCCATGAATTTAAGTATCAACGAAAACAGTAGGATGCCATCCCCTAGCCATGAATTTAAGTATCAATGAAAACTGTAGGATGCCATCACCCAGCCATGAATTTAAGTATCAATGAAAATGTCAGTCTGAAAAATCATGAAAAGTAATATCCTAAAAAAAACAAATGAATTTACATTACATGTATATATCAGGGGTTCTGAAATTTTCCCAGCAGTTGACAGACATTTTTCCTGAAAACTGATATGGCCACCAAAATTTTTAAAATTTAATTTAAATGCAAAAATAGAGGGTATTGTAGGTTGTAATAAACAAGACTCAAATGAACTGACTGATGCTCTACTGACTGAAAAGAATTTCCAAAAATCCAAGATAAAACCATTTCTTCTGTCCTTTTATTCTTTTTAACTGCTGAGCATTGAAACTATCTATGACATTCTTGCAAAACTCTAACAAACCAAATCTGGTAATAAAAATATTGTCTTACATGTCTAGGTAAACACGTTCACAAGATATCTGTAAGTGCAGTACAAAATTCAATGTGATGGCCTTTGACCTAAGATATCTGTAAGTGCAGTACAAAATTGAAGTGATGGCCTTTGACCTTGAACCTAATATCAGGATAGAAAATCAGTGAACTTTTCTCAGACACTGTAAAGATATACCCACACACTATGTTTTGGTTAAATCTATAATTAATATATTTGGGTATAAAAAAGAAGGTTATTTAAGTGGCATCATTCAAGGTAATCATCAGACATTTCCATGAATGGCTGTATAAAGATTTTCAGGATAGCCCTCAAGGCAGTCACTTTGTACATTAGATCTGTGTGATTTTAATATAGTGAGAACTATATACTGCAAGAAAGAAGTGGATGTTAGAGCCAATCCAAGAACAAAACATTTGAAGGGCCATAAACTGTCTGGTTATAGAACAAATGAATCTTTGCAAACTTTCAAATTTTAGATGTGCATAAAGTGCGAACATGACTGTGAATGCCTGGTTCAGACTCAAAAGATACTTGTTAGAAGTTCATCTTTTTGATGGAATGATATTGTTTTTCTTAAATTGACATTTAAATGAATGCAAGAACTGAAAGATGTCTGCACTTGAATGGGGTAAAGAATATAAACAAGAGTCCCTTGAAGGGACTGAGGCTCTAATGGCTGAAAGGAATTTCCAGGAATTCAAGATAACACCATTTCTTCCTTTTATTTATGGACTGTTAAAACCATCTTTGATATTCCTCAGCAATAACAAGATTTTCAAACTAGCTGCTGCAGTGGACATATTGGATGTCAACTTGGCATGATTTTCATTTAGGACCAATGGCATATGTGGTGGCCTTATTGGATGTCTGAGCAGCACCATTTTCATTCAGGACCAACTAGACCATGGGATGAATATGTGTGTAAAGTTTCATGGCAATCCTCCAAGTAGTTTAGGAGGAGTAGTGATAACAAACTTATGCTAACAGATGGATGGATGACGGACGATGGATGATGAACAACAGACTATCCCATAAGTTCTTCTAGTCTATGACCAGTAGAACTAATATATAATACAACTGATTTCATTTTCTGGTCTTATTCAAGTACAATATTTTTGCTCATAAACTAAATTGAAATATACATACATTTAAGAACATGCAGAAACAAAAACAATTACATGCGAGTTTGTGTAACTTAAGTTCCAGTCTTATCCAGACCCAGCCACTTTGTGGCCGGACACAGCCAAAATTTCTCCAGAAGTGTCTGGAACTCAGGCATCAGAATTTTTTCAGCCCCTGTAAATTATTCTTTGTCAACAAACAGACTTTTGACCCAAAATATGGACCCAACAAAAGTTTCTCCAAATAAGCCTGGAACCCAGACATCAGAAAGTTGCTGGGTTTTTTTCAGCCTGCAAATTATTCTTTGTTAACAAGCAGACTTACAGCCCTGAATATACATAATTCCTAAGTGACTCACATTTCCAGTCTAGTCCAAGATGGAAGTTTTATCTGAATATATGTGATCTGTGGCAGTGTATAAAAGACCTTAAAACAAAAATTTAGCATAGGCCCTATTTAGAATTAAAGGAAAAAACAGATGCAACAAAACCAACCTCAATTATAACCTATAAAACACTGTTTTGGGGGCTATGAAAAGCATAAAAGGATAATGTTTCAGGATAAGATTTTATACTAAATTTGTTGTGAAATAAAACAAAATTTTTAAAATAAAAAAGTTTGCAAAGGGATATGTATATAGTGGAGTTTTGTGGCACATCAGCACAGTGGTAGCTATATAGTGTAAACTACAGGTAAAGTTTAAAAAATTTTAAAATGAAGAATTGCACAAAAACTTTAGTAAGATAAACCCTTCCCAAACAAATGAAACATGAATTACAAGAAGATAAAACATAAAATGTACAGATGTTAAAATTCTGTAAAATGTATACAATACGAAAGATAAAACATAAAATGTACAGATGTTAAAATTCTGTAAAATGTATACAATACGAAAGATAAAACATAAAATGTACAGATGTTAAAATTCTGTAAAATGTATACAATACAAAAGATAAAACACATGTAAAATCCTTAAAACATATGGTTACAATTTGTTATATAAACCACATTCCCTCAAAAAGTACAAGATTTTCTTAGGTGGTACATCATCATACAATTTCTTCATCGAGTTTGCAATAATGTTGTTGAGGGAATGGTGAATAATGAATGAATAATATTAAAACTGAAGCAACAACAAATCCCGAACAAACAACCCATTATCTAGTACATCAATTAATGAAATATATCAATATGTTCTTATTATTTTATTTACAATTAATAACAACCTTTTAAATGCTTTTTATAATAAATTTCAACAATATCTTTGGCTATGTTAATTTTTCAGGGAAAAAAAATTCCAGCAAGGAATATATAATCAATATAATCATACAAGTTAGAGAATTATAATTTGTTCCCAACTGAGAACTGAACCTGGGTCCTTGAGTTATGGCACTCATTGCCTTGCCTATGCACACCAAACCCTATACCCTCTCAACTAATCACACATCCCCAACAAGAGTACAGTGAATGGCACATTATACACCCATCCCATATTTATTAGTCCTCTATGTAGATCAATGAAATTTTTGTACAGAAACCATTTTCTACTTTCAGTCACAGTTACCTTGACCGTTTACCTTCTGACCATAAACTGATAGGCTTCTGCCTTTTCATAAGTGCAAGCCATCCACAAAATTTGGTTCAGGTCTGTGATATAGTGCTAATGTTATTGTGCATAAACCATTTTTCTTCTATCAGAGAGTGACCTTGACCTTTGACCTTTTGACCCCAAAATCAATAGTTTCTTCCTTACCCCAAGTGTATGCCATCCACAAAGTGTGGCTGAGATATGTGATGTAGAAATGATGTTATTGTGCAGAAACCATTTTTTTCTTTCAACCATAGTGACCTTGACCTTTGAGCTTTAGACCCTGAAATTGATAGGGTTATTCCTTATCTCATGTGCATGCCATCCACAAATTTTGAGGAACTGTAGATGGTGGATAACTTGAATTGTTGTGTAGAAACCTGCTTGGTAACAAACAGATAGACAACATCATAACATAATATGCTGTGTCTTATGGCAGGTTTATAAAAAAAAGGATGGAATTTAGTCATCAATATGGGTATTCATGCATCAGAGATGCACTCGCTCGGTGATCCAGTAATTAATTCTCCTCTAAATACAGTCACTCCAGATTTCTCTGACAGAAATCAAGGCATACAGAAGTTAATATTGCAAGTTACAAATATACACCAAACAGAGCTGAAAATGTTATCCCTGGATCCTACACAAGGATGCGTGGTGATGTGAAGTGAAATTACATGGCAAAAGAATATTATCACACAGGTTAGAGAATTATAATTCATTCCCATAAAAAGAATCTGCATGTTATGGCACCCATTGTCTTGCCTGCATGCAACAACCCATAAGGCTTCCTTAAGTTTCAAGGATATGATGTACACCAATTGTAAGTGATGCTGATGGCAAGAGAAACCATTGTAGACAAGATTTGTTTTCCTGTGCAACATTACAGGCCAGGCCAGGCTCTCTTTCATTTCACTGGCTCATACATGATGCAATATATTTAAACACTCATTTTCTGTAATTTATTACCAGTTACTGTATATACATGCTTATAAGTTGCGTCCAACTGCAAACAACATGGACCCTGATCTGCTGTCATATAATGCTATCTTATTTGTTCTACTGATTACTCCAAGCAAACTGCATGGACCCAAATCTGTCGGTGCATTAGGTGATGAGAGACCTGGGTCTGTGTAGTTTGCAATTTTACATGACTTATAAGCAAGTACTATGGCATACTGAATTTGATACAACAAACAAAGATGATGATTGGTGAACTTACTTTAAAGCTGTGTGCTAGAGCATCCATATATTCGGGTTCCTTGGGAAACATGACAGGATCTGGTTGATAATAAGTCCGACAGAAAACCTGAAACAAACAACATTCGCTATTTCAACATGGAGAAAATATTATATAAAAAACATGCACACTCAAACCTGTTACTGTGACCACCTGCATTTCATGACCAAATGTGCATGAAGGTCAATTACATTATGTGCCATTGATAAAAAAAATCAACTTATTATATACCTTCAGACAGACCTGTTCATTATAACCACTTTTATTTAGTCTCTTGAGTGATCTTTATGCACATGTTTGACTGTAAGCATATTGGACAAAGAAACATCAAGTGCACCTGTTTCTGCATGAAAGATAAGTTATTCTTAAATAAAAATCTGAGAATTCAAATTCAAAATACAAATTCTATGGTCTGACTTTATTTAACTTGCTCCAAGATACAGGTAACCCCATAATAACATGACAGTTGGGGTCCATGAAATGACATCATGAAGTAAGTGTGAGATGAAATGTCGCAATTGTCTGGAAGAAAATAAAAGATATGCATCAGCTTAAAAAATTTGAAGTGCCTCTCTTAATCACTTCATAACATAAATACTATGAATACATATAAATACTATGAATACATATAAATACTATGAATGGTACATAATACACCTGCATGTTGTTTAATAGTCCTCTATGCACACACTTGGCATACTAAACTTAATCAGAGATGCTGCCAGGATTTTATCTAAAGGGGGGGGAGCTCCCCCCTTGTCGCCAAAATAAGGGGGAGTAGAAAAACAAAATGAGGAGGAGGAGGAAATGGCCATTGTTCAATATTTACCTATCACATAAATATCCATCTCTTTCTTTCTTTCTGCTCCACTTTTTTAGAGCTCTGTTGAAATCAAAATCCTCAAAAGATGTCTCCTCTAGTTATATAAGCATTAATCTGTTGATCATTTCTGAGCTTAATTTGTGCCTTTTCTGTGTATGAAAATTGTTCTGTGCTAAGAACCCTCTTTCACATATGCATAGCTAGCTAAGCCAGCTTGAACAAGTTGGAAAACTCTTCTTTATGGTTGTTATGTACAATTTTCAAAAGCTCAAAGGTATTGACTCTTGGATATCTCTGCTCCAAAGTAATATTTTTCACTAACCCTTACTATAAACAAGCATTTGTAAAACTGCCTTCATGAATGCAAGGTTCAACATTGACAATGCTTGTTCCTGGGCCCAATTTCCCAATCAAATTTAGTTTAACAGCTGTTCATGTCAAGTCGAAGTACTCAGATGTGTAAACAGTTGCCTACCTGAAAAAAGCCAGATGACAAGACAAGCACTATAAGACCTCTAGTGGCGGTGTGACTTATGCTGCGACAAGCACTTTAAGGGTTAACAATTTTATATGCACAACTTTAAACTAATCTGTGGGAGTTTTTGTGCATCACTGCTTTCCAAGTGCACGAATTTGTACAAATTTTGTGTGATTCAAGCACTTGCATGCCCTGGCAGCATCTCTGTTTAATGTCCAAAAACTATTATTTTCTTTTCTGACTTTTGATGATGGTGACCTCTGACCTTTAGACCCCAGAATTCATAGGTTGTTTTATCACCCTTAATGCAAGCCATCTACAAAGTTTGGTCAAGGGACTTACTCTAGAACAAAAGCTATTCAGCAAGACCAACTTTTATATGAGCCACAATGACCATGACCTTTGAAATTTTGATTACAAAACTAATAGGCCTCTTCCATGCCCTAGAACAAGCTTTCCACAAACTTTAGTCAAGGTACATGGTCCAAAAGTAAAGTTATTATGCAAAAAACATTTTTCTTCTTTCAGTCAGTTACCTTGACATTTGACCTATAGACCAAAAATGAATTGGCTTCTTTCTTACCCAATATACAAGTCATCCACTAAATTTTGTGAAGCTACTGGTGTGTGGTTCATAACTTAAATTTGTGTGCAGAAACAATTCTTCTTCTTTCAGTCACAATAATTTTAACGTCAGACCTTTTGTCCCCAAAATCAATATACCTCTGCCATACCTTAAGTGCAAGCCCTACATAAAAATTGGTCAAGATGAGTAGTCTAGAACTAAAGTTGTTATGCAATCACCATTTTTTCTTACAGTCAAGGTGACCTTGACCATTGACCTTTTTACCCCCAAATCAATAGGTTTCATCTTTATTCCAAGTGCAAGCCATCCACAAAGTTTAATCCAGGTATATGATTTGTCTTCTTTCATTCACACTGACCTTTACTACAAAGACATATTAATATGAAGCAGAATTTCGAGCACACTGATACCTGAAGGAAGGGCATCGCAGCATCAAACAAATAATGCAGGGATCCTTGCATTGTCTCTGGACGATCTACTGGCTGGTCACTGTAAGGAGGGAATCAAACTGGTTCACATGAAACACTCGTGGATAAAGCAATAATTTAACAGCAGTTCTGTTTATCTATGTAAGATAGTACATGATAAATAAAACTAATTACTCATGACATACCTGA
Organism: Margaritifera margaritifera; assembly: GCA_029931535.1. Classification (NCBI taxonomy): domain Eukaryota; kingdom Metazoa; phylum Mollusca; class Bivalvia; order Unionida; family Margaritiferidae; genus Margaritifera; species Margaritifera margaritifera. The sequence goes on along the minus strand of JAQPZY010001677.1, from coordinate 1,462,955 downwards.
ATGAGGAAAACTTCCATTTCAAGCTTATTCATAATATCATAAGATTGTATCCATAATTGGCATGTTAGCAACAAGAACAAAAAACACAAACAGTGCAATGGTCACATACGACAAATTGTACCTAAAGAATTGCAAGCTAGAATTAAACAGATCAGATTGACATATTGTAAACAAAACAAAAATGATGTGCTGAGTAACATGCTAAACATAAACAAATTTCATACTGTACATCTACATATCACATACTAATATTGATAGAATAACAAGTTTTGCCACTAACATGGCCATTGTCCCCCACTGTCTGCCACTAACATGGCCATTTTCCCCCACTGTCTGCCACTAACATGGCCATTGTCCCCCACTGTCTGCCACTAACATGGCCATTGTCCCCCACTGTCTGCCACTAATGGGGTGAAGCACTAGAAACTGGTGCAATATTGAATCAATCAAATCCACAAAAAATAAATCAGTAAAATATGGTCCATACCTTTCTTGAAATTGATATCATCCAAGATTTTGCTAATATGAAGCCTCATAGCCAATATCATAGAAAAAAAAAATGTGAATGCAAGTTTTCATACGATATTAAGATATTTTCTAAGTCAATTATGGGTAAGAAATTCTGAAAATATCATCAAAGTTAGTTGACCATCAAACAGTTTGAGACCTTCTTTCAGGAAATTTGGTTGAAATAGAAAGAAAAAAACCCCCAAAAAACCAAACAAAAACATACTAGAGCATTCAAAAGAGACTGGAATACATGGCTATTCTAATATGGTCAAGGGCCATAACTCTGTAAAATAGTAAAATCCGGTCTTCACTGAACTTATCTGAGAATTGTATCAGTAAATCTGGTTTAAAATCAAACAAAAATGTGAATGCTAGTGTTCACAAGACAAAGTGGTGCCTATTCAAAATTGTTCAAGGGTCCAAACTCTGTGAAGTATCATATAAATCTAATCATCATCAAAGCCATGCTAAAGCTTGTTAAGATGAAGTTACACAGCAAATTTGGTTCAAATCAAGTATAAAATGTAAATGCTAGTGTTCACATTCCAGTAGGATACCTATGCTTAGTCAATATATGAATACTTGTGTTCACATTCCAGCAGGATGTCTATGCTAAGTTAATCAATGAATGCTTGTGTTCACATTCCAGCAGGATGTCTATGCTTAGTCAATCAATGAATGCTTGTGTTCACATTTCAGCAGGATGTCTATGCCAAGTCAATCAATGAATGCTTGTGTTCACATTCCTGTCTTACTCAATCAATGAATGCTTGTGTTCACATTCCAGCAAGAAGTCTATGCCAAGTCAATCTATGGCTATAACTGTAAATATTGTCTAAATCTGATCATCACTTAAGTCATGTGAAGTTTTGTTAAGATGAAACAACACAGCCAAATCTGGTTCAAATCAAATAAAAACTGTGAATGCTCAAGTGTTTATATTTCAGTGGGATGACTATTCTAAGTCAATGATGGGCCATCAGTCTGTAAATTACAGGCAAAATCTGGTCATTATCAAAATCATCCAGGATCATGTTCAGTTAAAGCTTTAGTACAAATCTGATTGAAATCAAACAAAATATGTGAAAGCAAGAGTGTTCACAAGCCAACAAAATACATCTTCTAAGACAATAATGGGTCATAACTCTGTAAAATAAAATGTACAAAATCTGTTCATCATCAAACTCATCTGAGCTTTTAAGATGAAGCTTCACAGTGAATTTGATTCAAATCAAACAAAAAGTATAAATGCTACAATGTTCACAAGCCATATGGATGCCTATTCAAAGCTGATCACGGGCAATAACTTTTACAAATACCAGCCAAATCTGCTCATCTAATTCATCGTAGCTCTTGTCGCAATAACGCTTTAAAGCAAATCTGGCTGAAATCAAATTAAAAATTTGATTCCTAGAGTGTTCATGAGCTAGCACACAGACAGATGGACAGACAGGCAGATGGAGACTGACTATTTCTAAGTCCCCTTACCTTAGCAGGAGGCAACAAATATGTGCAGAACATGTTCATCGTCAAACTTGTCCGAACTCTCTGAGCTCTTGCTAAAGGTGCAAAGACACTGCCTAATAGCAATGCAACACATAGAACAAGGTGAAACATTACATGTTGCTCTCATATATTTAAGTGCATTCAACTTAAATTGATTATCCACCTAGTTCAGATGGTAAAATTTTTATTTGTCCTTTCTTCCTTTCTTAATAAACATTTTTGTAGACAAACTTGTTCTTTATGTATCAAATATTTTGTCCATCCCTCCTCCTGTAAGTCACTGAGTCATACAAGATATTTATTTATTTATTTTTCTAAGTGAGATTTAATATAAATTAAGATCTGCATTTAGTATATACACCATATATTTTACTTTGTTTATTAATATGCATATGATTACTTTGTATGACAGGCAATCAGTGGTGCATCCACAACTGGGTCCATAGCAAATATCACCAATCACAAAGAAAATGATCACTCTGTATTCCTCATGTTTTCTTAAGGTAATCACATTTCCTATCAATCAATTGTACTTCCTTATCCCTTCTTTATTCCACACTAGTTGATGTATATTCTTTCTTAAAGAAATGACAGAAAATTTCAATATCTCATAGCACACACCAATGATTTTTCTTTAACTTTATTTCCATGTTCTCATTACTATAAAGTCAAACTGCTGATGAAAGTAACATTGAGGAAATAATTTATGGTAATTATCTAATGTAATTATCAACCTTGAAAGGTCATTACAGGTAATTTAATTTTGTAAACTCCAACTGGCTTGCATGTTTGTTTTAATGAAGCATGTCACACTCACTCATGTACTTGGTCTTGGGATGGCCATTCATGTCATGAACATAGTCAAATCTATCCTTTTACTCAGGGCTCACCTGTTCACAAAGGTCAATCCTATTTGGTCACCTGCCTTCCGTGGTCAGCAGCCATGTGTTTCCTAACCAAACAATGGTTTCTCTCTGCCTTAAGTGGTCACTGGAGTGTATCTACAGTGACCGCTCAGTCTATGCAAACTGAATTTTTGCTTTATGAGGAAGGCATTGTTTAGATAAAGGATATCATATGAATCGATGTGCAAACATTTCTTATCTCGCTTTTACTCATAGCTCCAGTCACATTGACAGTGTAACTCAAAGGTTTCAATATGTCAAATTCGAAAGCGAGGCAGTTTTTATCATTAGAGTAGAGGGTCGAAGAAATTTGTTTGCTGGATGGTGGGTAAAGTAGTTGTGCTATTGCAGCAGAAATGTGCCAGTGTGACAGGTATAGTTTGATATCTTCATGTATTTGCCTGTGAAGTAAAGCTACCTCTGAGGAAAAAGTCTGTCTTTGAGAAGAGATATGAGTTACATCCCTTTTCATTTGGGTCAGGGGTCTTTCAATATTTGAAACTTTGCTGTAAAGTCAGGCGAAGGTTCGGTTCATGGGTCACAAAGAATAGCTATATACAGCTTCTTTGGATTTCCTATTTATCACAGGCTTCTCACATAAGCCGACTGTCTTTTGATCTTGGTGAGTTGAGCAACTGGCTTATCCAGATATTATTTTTTAAAGCCTGAACAGCTGTTTTCAAGTGAAACTTACACAAGTTGGCCGACAAAAGAATCAGTCCTCTGTTTATAGTCATATGTAAGCTGCAAGTCAGTAGTAAAATTATTGCATCGTCATGGTCCACAAGACAAATTAAGATTGGTGATTATTTAAAGTCAGTAATGACTTAATTTATAGGATGGATTAAAGTGAGCAGGATACAGTAATCTTGTGTGGAACATAAATTTGGGAGAGAACAAGATATAAGCATATTTTATGATTTGTTGAATAGTGAACATAAACAATGTTGACAATGTAATAATAATAATAATATTAATAATAATAATAATAATAATAATAATAATAATGATGATAACGATATTCTGTGCATGGTATTTGTTAAAAACAAAATTTTAAAAGGTTTCCTGTGTACAGAGGTCACCTTTGTACAATAACCAGTTTTGCCTTTTCCCATGAATGGCCGCTGTTGACAGGTTTGACCAGTGATTTTTCACAAAAAAAACTTTCACAAAACGGGTGATTTTTTTGTGAAAAAGTGCAATCAAATCACTTTTTTTTTATTAGGAAACTGTCTTTTGCATATAAAAGTGTGCACCCTGGCCTAAAATGTAAAAAATTAAGCGATTTTTCATAAGGAACTTTTTCTGATGACTCTACTATTTTCACGAAAAGAATCACCAATCTTCATAAGATTATTACTTTTTTGTGAAAAATATACATCAATGAGGAGTGACACTTTTTTTTGCGAAAAGAGTGAATGTAATGAAAATTGCAAAGCATGTTTTTTGTGAAAGGCTTGCACCGACATGCAAAGTTTGTTTTTTGTGAAAGGCTTGCACCGACATGTAAAGCATGTTTTTTGTGAAAGGCTTGCACCAACATGCAAAGCACTTTTTCACATAGAAAGTGATATTCTTTATGAAGATTAAACTTTTTTAAATGAAAAAATTAACTCTTTTCCTGAAAGATTGTCTGGGTATGTAATGGCACTTTTCTTGTGAATAAAGTGACATTCTTCATTAAAACCACTTTTCTAATGAAAAAGGTTAATATATTCTTTACATGTTGATACAAACAGTTCACAAAAAAGGTTATAATTTCAAGATAAAGTTACTTTTCATGAAAAAAGTGCAATTTTCCATCTTCATGAAGAATGTCACCTTTTTCACATAATGTGACCTTACATTTTGGTGCAAATATTTCGTGAACAAAGTGAAGTTTTTCATGAAAAGGTGCAATATTCATGAAAAATGTGAATATTTCATGAAAAATTAACACTCTTCGTGAAGAATGGTGATATTTTTAGCAAAGAAAGGACTTGTCAGAACAAGTTTTCTCATGAAAACTTACTTTATATTTAACATGTTTGGCCGAGGTACAGACTACTTCTTAAGTAAAAAAGTATTGGCTATACAAATCTTCAAAAAAAAGTTTCTTCACAGAAAAAGTGACTCTTTAGTGACAGCTTTTTTTGGCAAAAAGTCACTACGTTGATGACATGAACAGCCATTTACAATGGGATCCAGAGCATAATACCTAGCAATTATAATGTATTTATCCTCCAACCCTTTTTATTATTTTTATTTTTCATTCAATGTTAAATGTTTTCTCCAAATCTAGGACCAATAATATCCAACAATAGAGCTAAGTAGGCTGTTCAGCTACCACAGTTCACCACTGTCTTTAGTACATATACATGAGGAATACGCCCTAAGCCTCACTTTTGAACACCGAGATAACATGACAACCCATGTTTTCTTTGATTATCAGCGATTGTAAAACTTGTCTAGTCACTGTCCAGCTTGAAGCAATTAGCCTCCATGGTGGGTCTGGGTTCTAGAGGTGTTATACCAACTTGCTCTACAGTTAATTAAGTTTTTCAGTCCTGTGCACAGGAATAAAACATATGTAATGGCTGTTGCAAAATATGCCTTTGAGAAATACAAATAGTAACTTTGTAATTTCAAATAGTACCAAGTGCAAGCTGTCACTGGACAATTTAGGACTATAATCAAATGAAATAAAGCAAGATTTTTTTAAAGATCTGAGTGAATGCAACAGAAGACTGGTACTTGAACCCCACCCCCAAATTGCTTGTTTAGTTCTACATGTATTTGCAAGAAGTACAGTCATGTATTTTTTAAAATAAGATTTCAACTTGCTTCATATATTGGCTGGTGACGTCTGTCTTGACTTCTGGCAGAACTTCAGCCCCGTATGTTGCCCCAAAAACTATAGCAATCTCATTCCCCCCTTTTTAACAGCCCACTGTATGGTCAATTCACATCTCAGTAAATTTTTGCAAATGGCTTTTTTTAAAGCTTTTGTACTGCCTATCATGGTTCATTTGACTGAATGAAGATGATCGTGCTGTGGTGTATGGACACAATTATGGGAATTTCAACATAAAAGGAAGAGGAAATACAAAAAGTTGGAAATTGTCAGAATTGTTGGTAAGTAAACCCGTGTTACAATAATTTATCTTAGAATTACAACATATGTAAAAATAATATTGTCAATGTTAAAACCTTGTTTTGTTAAAATTCAATAATGCAATTTGTATTTGCCAGAACTATACTCACTTAAAAACTGTATTTATGGTGTGAAAATAGATGTTTTCTTATATGAAGTAATCAATGGCAGGATATTGCTGACTTTGTATAAAATGCAGATTTCCTATTTTAAATTGAAGAGCACAATGTTTTGTATTTGGTGTAATGTAAAAAAAAAAATCAACATTCTGCTTAATTCCAAGTGGATTCCACCTGTTAATGTCATACTAAGGCATAACACTACTGCCAGATTATTCCTTCTGAATTTTATCATTTTTCCTATCTGAAATTTTTCTATATATTCTGGCTGGAAACAAAAGTACATATTCCATCACAATTTCTAGGCAGATTCCTGCCAAATTCCAGGTGGAATCCACCTAGAATTTAGTTCTGGATGGAAATTTCTTGAACTGCACAAAATTATTCCTGCAAGGAATTTTGCAGTGGAATCCTGCTGCAGTCTAACTTGACTTTTTGATATGGGTGAAGAATTGCAAACTGCCAAAGGCCCATCTGAACACTAGTCTCATACATGTACCAAGTTTCACAGAAATATCTTGAGCAGTTTTGGAGTTATGCTTCAGAAATGAAAGTGTGATGGACAGATAGATAACCCATTTTGATATCTCCTGCCAACTTTATTGGACTGGGGAAAATAATAAATATGGAAGGATGGATGGAACCATGGGCAGATGGATGAATGGAAACCATTTCTGTCCCCTTGTCTTAGCAGTGGGGGACAATAAAGTATAAGAAACATGTTGACATAGCAAAAATGTCAAATATTTTAGCATCCAAATTAATTTAAGAAGAAAAAATTCTCAACATATGAAGTATATTAACATTAAAAAATAATTATATTAAACATGCTAAACATATTAAACATACTAACATACATTGCAACTGTAGTTTTATTAAAGCTGCATACATTACTGCACCCCACATTCTACCAACTTCAGCCCAATAAACTATTTATACCACATCCAAAAAGTTTAGGAAATATAAATATGTGATAGAACAGCTGTTTTAACTATCTAACATTGTGTATAAATGTACTAGGTACATGTATTTATGACTTATCTCCATTAATGACATTATTATTATAAAAACATTATTATGGTTACCGTATATATTTACTTATGAGTCCAGCCCAACTGTAAACAACATAGACCCTGATCTGCCATCACATAATGCACCAGCAGATCAGAGTCTATGTTGTTTGTTTTACGGATTACTTCTAGCAAACTGCATCTGCCGGTGCATTATGTGACAGCAGATCTGGGTCTGTGCAGTTTCCAGTTCGACTCGACTTATAAGCAAGTAGAGATGGTATATCACATATAGGATTTACATGGAAGTCATTTCAAAGTTCACAAGAATATATTTCAACATAAGAACTATTGGATTATTTAATTAAAATCATCATTTATTACAAAAAATACATATGTACTGTCAAGAAAAGGTAGTTGTTAAGCAAATAAAATAATATGAAACAACGTGCTGATCCTGCAAGAGAAGTGAATTTTGGTTAATTGGTTAGAGAAGGAAATTTTGGTTAATTGGCTAGAGAAGAGAATTTTGGTTAATTGGTTAGAGAAGAGAATTTTGGTTAATTGGTTAGAGAAGAGAATTTTGGTTATATTTCGGTTAATTGGTTAGTGAAGTGAATTTTGGTTAATTGGCAAGAGTCATTCTGTAGAAGAAAAGTTCAAAGACTCATTAGATCATAAAGTGTCATCAGTAAAATTATATATAATAATATATTGCCGGTACTCTAAGCATGACATGGTCAATCTTTCTTCCAGTGCAATTTTACTAACAATGATTGAGTTATTATATACACTGCCTTTTTAAATTAAATTTTGATGGTATTACTGTTTTTGAAACATTGTATGCATACATTTCCACAAAGGATTGTGTGAATAACACTATTGTTGAAAATGTAAATAATCATTTATCAGAAAACTTTCCTCTGAGAATTTGGATAATACTACATCCTATAAAACACATAAGTTAGTATACAGTTAGAGATTCACATCAAGTTCTTTACAAGGTGGAATGATTATAGTCTGGAAGTGGGAGTTAGAATGGGTATGAAAAAAGGGGGTACAATTTCTAGAGATTCACTGACAATTGGGTATGAAAAAAGGGGGTACAATTTCTAGAGATTCACTGATAATTAGAAAGTTACCCGACTTGTTGTTCTTTCTTGTGTACAGTACTACATTATCTTTGGTGTACAAGCTCTTCATGTGACTAGTGGACATGTCAAAGTGACCTTAAACTTTAAGCTTATTTCAAACAACCATCAATCATAAATGATATGAGCATGTGAAATAAAAATGCTGAGCTATCATGACCTGTGTGCTTGAAGTATTTATTTATAACATATATTTTCTGGTTATAGTATATGTAATTCATCAGGTACTGGTAATAAACACAAATGGTAACTTGGTAGTTATATAGTACATTTTACACAATATAAAAACAGATGGAATGATGGACAGGTGGACTACGACTGAAATTGCCAATTCACTCAATACCCATGTACCACTAGATGGACTGATGGACAGATTAACTGTGCATACGATACATTATGGTATAAAAAGAAATAATAGAGAAGTAGTCTCTACAAATTTTAATTAACAACTATAATACAATTATTAAACAGTTTAAATTTATATATCTTTGGCATTCCTCTGCTGCATGAGGTTAGTTGTGGTAATATGGTAGAGAAGCATGCATTATCTATGAGGTGGAATTGCCAGTATGACTGCATGAGGTTACCGGTAGTTGTGGTAATATGGTAGAGAAGTATGCATTATCTATGAGGTGGAATCGCCAGTACGACTGCATGAGGTTACCGTTAGTTGTGGTAATATGGTAGAGAAGCATGCAGTATCTATGAGGTGGAATCACCAGTACGACTGAATGACATAATTGTCGAGGCAGAATTGCCAATATTTGAGGCGGACTCGCCAGTATGACTGACTGACTGACATCACTGTTAAGGCAGAATTGCCGATATTTGAGGCAGACTCGCCAGTATGACTGACTGACTGACATCACTGTTAAGGCAGAATTGCCAATGTTTGAGGCGGACTCACCAGTATGACTGACTGACTGACATCAGCTAAGGCAGAATTGCTGCTGTATTGAGGCAGAGTCGCCATAACTTGTTATGTTTGTAGGTTGAGTGGATTGGGGACAGAATGCCCAAACAACGCTGCATGCTGAGAATGGAACAACTGGAGTAGTATGCAGCAGACAACCCCAAGGAATGGACTTGTATGGGAGGAGAAGTTCCCACAGTTCAGTTAATATTAGCACGAAAATGATAAACAATATGTATATATAATTCATCAGGTACTCATAATAAACAGAACTGGTAACTTTGCAGTTATAGTATATGCAATTCATCAGGTACTTGTAATATACACAGCTGGTAACTTTGCAGTTACAGTATATGCAATTCAACAGGTACTGGTAATATACACAGCTGGTAACTTTGCAGTTACAGTATATGCAATTCAACAGGTACTGGTAATATACACTACTGGTAACTTTGCAGTTATAGTATATGCAATTCAACATGTACTGGTAATATACACTACTGGTAACTTTGCAGTTACAGTATATGCAATTCAACAGGTACTGGTAATATACACAGCTGGTAACTTTGCAGCTATAGTATATGCAATTCATCAGGTACTGGTAATATACGCTACTGGTAACTTTGCAGTTATAGTATATGCAATTCAACAGGTACTGGTAATATACACTACTGGTAACTTTGCAGTTACAGTATATGCAATTCAACAGGTACTGGTAATATACACAGCTGGTAACTTTGCAGCTATAGTATATGCAATTCATCAGGTACTGGTAATATATGCTACTGGCAACTTTGCAGTTATAGTATATGCAATTCATCAGATACTGGTAATACATGCAACTGGTAACTTTCCAGTAAAAGTTATAAATGTGGTACCATTATATAAAATGTAGTATGGTCCATGTAATTGTTCAATGTTCCAAACACAATCAACTGCTCTTTAATGAAACTAAAGAAACTATGATACAATCATCTTACATAAGTTTTCTTTAAATGAATCAAACATTTGCTTAATTCTTGGTAACATTAATTTATAAAAGGTAAAAAAAAAAAAACAGTAAAATCCAAGTGTATAAGATAAAAGAGAAATTAGCATCTTTATTTTTACCCAATTTTACTAGTACATTTAGTAATAAACTTCACACTAAAAGTGAGGTATCAAGGCCCTCAAATCAACAAATAAAAACATATTATTATATTAGTTGAAAATACTCACTCAAATATATATAAAGTATTAAATTTCTTGAACAATTTGTTTTCCTCATTATTCAATGAATTGTTTCCACTTACATGTAAGACCTAATTTTAGGTTAAGAAAAAACTCAAAAAATTTACTTACAGCCTAAATAACTAGTAAAACAAAAAGAAGTTGATATAATTCTGGGTCTAATAAGGGGCAAGTAAGAAACTGCAGCACTCCCTGACTAAAAGACCCTTCATTATAACACATTTCCTGTTATAAGACAGGTATGATCATGTATTCCATTTTATTATGTACCAGCATAATGTAGCTGTAAAATTATATGTATATTAGACCCATCATATATATATATATATATATATATATATATATATATATATATATATATATATATATATATATATATATATATATATATATTACTGATTTTCAGTAGCTGATAATCTTTTTAAATAAATTTCTGTATTGTGCAATCTGACTATTCAAAATAACACGTCACCAAACTCATCTGGATAACATGGTCACCCTAAGTAACATGTTAATGAATGAGCACTATGATTGAATAATGATGTACTTGACAACCAGTGGACACTTATGCTACATTCACAGTACTATGACTGGATAATGATGTACCTGACAACCAGTGGACACTTATGCTACATCCACAGCACTATGATTGGATAATGATATACCTGACAACCAGTGGACACTTATGCTACATCCACAGCACTATGATTGGATAATGATGATGGCATAATTTATATCAAATTGAAAGGCCTTTGAGCTATGGCACTTTGTATCAAATTTGGTCATATTGAGAAGAAGTCATTTAAAGATTTTTCTATCTTTGGTAATGGTAGCCATATCTGATAGTGGATTAGCATCATTTGTAAAGAAAATGTAAAACCCTTCATTCCCAAAATGCTTTTTGCTAAATTTGGTCTAATTGTTTTGAGTGGTTTTTGAGAAGAAGATATTTAAAGATTTATGTAATTTTTGTAATGGTGGCAATATTTGATGGCAGATTTGCATAATTGGTACCAATTTTTAAACCCTTCCTGCCAAAATACTTTCTGTAAAATTTGGTCAAATTCTGTTGCTTGGTTTTTGAGACTAAGTCATTTAAAAGTTCATCTATTTTTAGCAACAATGGTTATATTTGATGGTGGGCATCAGCTGTAATAATTTGAAAACTCTAGGATGTTTTCTGTCAAACTTGGTCCAAATTCTGTTGACCATGAGAACCTGTATCTAGATTATTCTATTTTTAGTAATGGCAACCATATCTGATGTCAAATTGGTATCACTGGTACAAACTTTAAAGTCCTACACACCAGGATGCTTTATGTCAAATTTGGTCAAATTCTGCTGGGTTTTGAGAAAATCTGAGGAAAAGTTATTTAAATGTTTATTATTTTTAGTCACTGTGACCATATTGTATGGCAAATCAGCATAATTTGTACAAACCTGAAGGTCCTTCATGTCAGGATCCTCTCTGCCAAATTCGGTTGAAATATATCCAATGTATTTATAAAAGAAGTTGAAAATAACAGTTGTTGATGTACCGTATTTTCCGCCCTATAAGTCGCTCCTGCGTATAAGTCGCGGGAGGAGGAAATCCAGATAATTTTGGAAAATTCAACAGATAAGTCGCTCCTGCGTATAAATCGCTCCTGCGCACTTACCGTAATCACGTCTTTGACACCGCCGGCCATTGCATGCGACTTGGTAATTTCCAACTTCGTGTAAGAAATATTATACAATTGTTTAAGAGTTATATAAAAGTCAGTATTACAATAGAAATAGAAAATAAAAGCAAATAAGATTTATAAGTAATATTTATTAAGTAAATAATAGCGCCACTGTTATTTGTTTACGTTGTCGCTAATCCGCGTCAGAAAAACCGTCAAAATCTTCGTCTTCCGTATCAATTACCGGTACTTTGAAGTTCTCTCCATGAAGCCAGTCTTGGCTTAATCCAGAGTTTAAAACTAGAGCAATCATCAGAGGAATTATTCATGCTATGGTTTTTTTTTTATAACAAGCCATTGCGAAACCAACCGAAAAAATGATTGTGTGTTTTTATAAACTACTATTGAAGTAAATTATGAAGCGCTACCAGAGGTCTTGGAAACGCTTTACAGTGACATAATTCGTTGTTTAAAATAACAAAATAACCCCAGTTCTGCATGCTGTATTTATTTGAGTACCGGTACATCAAAAGAACATGACGCAATAGCTGGGCGGCAAGTTCAAAGGACTTTGACTAGCAGCTTGGGTGGGAAAATGTGCTGAAATTTACAACGACTGAATTTAGAGACAGAAAGATTCTAAGATGTACATGCCGAATAATAAAGGAAATACAATGGCAATCATTATTTCAATATTTTTTTTATTTATTAATAACAACAAATTTTAACACATATATAACTAAATATTATTTGATTATTTAATTTGATAATCCTATAGTCTAATACTTACGTGTACCGTATGTAAGTTTCCAGCAATTGGCTTGCCGGTATACCGGTAGATGCATTTCGCTAAAGCACAGCATCACTGCGCATCAGTCACAGTCGTTAAAAAAGTTTATTTATCGTATAAGTCGCTCCTGCATATAAGTCGCACACGTCATTTTTAAGAAAAAAAACGAAAAAAAGTAGCGACTTATACCCCGGAAAATACGGTATGCACAATGGACAAGGCATGACAGATGAATTAGGGCCACACCATGAGCCCACTTGGCCTGATATGATCAGATGAAATAATAAATTACAGATCTATCCCATACTTTTCATTATATTTGAATTTAACTGCCTGTTCAAGCAGCCAACAGATGATACATGTTGCATGAACAATATTTTATCAAAATGTGTGATCTGTCATCTCTAAATATCAGAACTCTAGAATGAATTATTTCTTCATTATTATGTATATTAATTATTTTTTTAACAATATATATTCTGTGCCATATTATTCAGTGACATATTTTATAATTTTCTTTGTTTCTCTTTTTTCAATTACCAGTACCTGTTTCTAAGTTACATCATAATGTTTACTTCATGACTGATTTGGCATTTCCTTGTTAAAGGCTTCAAAATTACAGATGAAAATGTTCTGTTAACTTTTAAACTCATAAACCTTGGGTCAAAGTCAAATCATAATGTGGAGTTGAAACTGTTCACATGCTTGATATGATCAGAGAAATATACCTTTCTCAATTTGACAACATCATCATCAGGGTTGGAAGAAATGATATTAACAACAACATTGATACTTAACAAATTAAAGACAGTTTTTACATTCTGAATAACATCGACCATATATTCCGGGTCCAAATGCAAACAACATAGACCCTGATCTGCCGTCGCATAATGTGCCAGCAGATCAGGGTCTATGTTGTTTGTTCTACTGATTAGTCCTTACAAAACTGCATAGACCCAGATCCACTGGCGCATTGTGTGATGGCAGATCTGGGTCTATGCAGTTTGCAGTTGGTATCGGATTATACGCGAGTATATTTGGTACTTGGACAACCCAGTTTGTAAGGTGTTCATTTGCACACTTTCTCCAAGAACTGGCACTGATGTTTGAAAGTTGAATACCTTAATACAGCAACTATGCAATGAATGGGACCACAAAATGATTGACATTGAAAAGTTTGGTGCTGGAACACCTCATGGCAAAGGACAGAACCCATTTAAACAAAAAGGGACTTTCACACTTTCTGCATACAATAAATGAACATGTCCCAATACTCATTTGCAAATACATTAATCAAAGATATGACAGGGACCAAGATAATACTTTCAGTAAACCAAGCAAGATAGGGAGGTGTTATAATTTCTGATAACCTGGGCATGGCTTAGATTCATGCAGATATACTGGGAAAATCCAATGCCATTACTGTTTGGAATATGGACACAAGGCAAAACACTGCCAAATGTTTCACTCTAGCAAACAGGTGCTAGGCTAATGCCCTGTTTATGAGACATAATTTCTCCACTGTTTCAAGACAAACCTTGGGAGCTCTACTGGGTGATGATGCCCATGTTGTTTCCTTTTGAACCTCAGTTAAACATTGTATCTTTCAAGCTGACAACTATGATGGATGTTTTGAATTTGGAAGTACATGTACATTATGTATCAGTGAATATTTTAACAGAGGCTTACATGCATGCTTCAAGAAATTTAAAAATATCTGGATGGAACTAAACTTCTTGACTGACTCTCCTAGTAATGTTTACTTTAATGACATACTAGATCTAGGAATTAAAGGAAAAGGTCTACACACTGGGCATATAAATATACAAGGCATGAATAGTAAGTTAGACCAACCGAATTTATTATTATTATTATTTAAGGTCAATAATGTACATATTCTGGGTTTAATGGAAACAAAGTTAAATGACAATCATGCAATGACTTGTTGTTTATTGATGGTTATATGGTACACCAATCAGATGTGTTAGAGGTTTGGGGGTTGGGGGGGGAGGTGGTGTTGTTTATGTAAAAAATGGTTTGTCAGTTGAAAGGAGAAATGATCTAGAATTAAATGAAATTGAATATGGATCCAGGTAAATCAATCAAATACAAAGCCATTCCTAGTGGGCTTTATCTTATAGGTCCCCTTCTGTAAATGAACATTCTGAAAAGCAACTCAAGCGATTGATGACCAAAAAAACATATGTATTTTAGGTGACATCAACAGGAATCTTATGAATAATCAGATTAACAGAAACTGGTTGAATTTCATAGAAACTTTAGGTTTAACCCAATTAGTGGACCAACCAGCATAAGAATTTGACCACTTGAAACTCTAAAAGATCACCTACACAAATATGGAAGAAAATGTGAAAAAAATACATATTCCTAGGATAGGTCCTAGTGATCACTTCCATATTTTCCTAACCAGAAAATCCCAGCTTAAAAACAGCTGTAAAATCAAAAACTCATAAACCCATAACATATAGGTCATTTAAGCATTATGATGAAAACAAAATTCTGGAAGATCTCAGTAATGTTCCTTGGAGTATAGTATCTACATTTGATAATGTGGATGATAATCTTGATATATGGACCCAACTTTTTATGTAAGGGCAGACAAAACATGGACCTCTGAAAATACATAAAAAAGGACTTCCAACCTGATTGGTTAACTCCTGACATTCTATACACCATGAAAACTCATGATTATTAAAAATCTGTTGGTCAACAAGCACGTTACAAAACATGGAGAATTAACGTAAACAAAATCATCAATGGAACAAAGAAGAATTACTATCAGTCAGGTTTAGAAAATAATTGCAATATGAATTCTATGTGGAAAGTTTTTAACAAACTAGGTGCAGGTAAATGTTCCACAAGGTCATCCAAAATCCAGCAATGTAGGCCAGGAAGGCCAGATAATGAGGATGCTTAAATAGCAAATACTTCAATTAATTTTTTATCAGTATAGCTTCCAGAATTAAGGAACCCACTGTAAACTCCAATCATGATGAACTAAGAAATTTCTGTTCAAAACAATTCAAGACAACTCAAATTTTTGATCTCTACAATACCAAAAAAAAAAGTTATAAATTTGTGCAAACTATATAGATAATATTGGACCATGTCTCCTGAGGGCTGCTGCAAATATAATATTTGACAACATAGCTTACATATATAATCTAAGCATATCCACCTCAGTGTTTCCCCAGGCATGGAAATTGGAAAAAAGTTACCCCCATTCACAAATCAGGCAGCAAAGATGTCAATAACTACAGACCCATATCTGTCTTACCAACTCTATCCAAACTGTACTTGAGAAAACATGTTCACGACAATCCTTTGATGTACCTATCAACCTATAACTTAATTCACCAAAACCAATCAGGGTTCAGAGAAAACCACTCCTGTGAGACAGCCTTGGTCTCCAGGATAGATAGATGGATTACTGCCTTAGATCAAGGAAAATTAGTTGGATCCATACTAGATGATCTAAGAAAAGCTTTTGACCTTGTTTGATTATGATATTCTTATCAATAAATTGAACATTTATCATGGTGTAAAGAAAACTGCATGAAAGTAAACACAGACAAGACTAAAGTATTAATGATTACTATCCAACAAAAGAGAGCAACATTGGAAAATAACAATTTGAATCTTAAGTTGAACGAAATTTGTCTACAAATGGTTCCCCATGACAAAATCCTTGGGGTGATGGTTGACAACAATCTGCAATGGAATGAACATATTCAAGTTATATGTCATAAAGTCAATTCATGCCTATGGTTATTATGCAAGAAGTCATTTCATGTCTATGGTTATTATGCAAGAAGAGGCCATATGTATCAATGAAACATAGGTTAATATATTACAAAAGCTATACTGTACAACCATACCTAGACCACTGTAATGTTATTTGAGGAAACACTTCTGACAAGAATATTTGCAATTTATTCTGCTTGCAAAAAAGCTTGCATACTCATCCTAGAAAATACTGAAAACATCCCAAATGCAACGGATGATGTTCAAATGTTAATAGTAAATAAACAAATATTTTTGAGAAAGGCTAAACTTATGCAAAAAGTTTCAAACAGTATGGCTCCATTATATCTCACACATTCTTTGGTAATGTTTTACCTAGAACATGTACTACTACAATGATCACTTAATTATTATTCTAATGAACTGCTTACTTATTTTGATTAAATGTTAATTTGCTTTATTCTTTTTCTCTGAGTATGGTATTTTATAATTTAAATCTGACTGATCTCTTTGTAAATACTTTTCTTTCTGCCTACAACATTATACATAAGGCTGTTCAGTTCTATTCGTACATGTCTTAAACACTTTTTATAAACTTATTCTTGTAATTTCATGCACTATAATACTTATGTATACAAACTGTTAATTTAAGATCCATTTTAGACTTGTTATATATTTTTCAGATTTTATTGTTCTGTTGTACTTTCAACAATTTAAAAATTTGACTTCTTTTTCATTTTTAATAATAAAAATACATAATTATACACATTAGTAATTCTTTTCTATTAAATGCAACTAATGTTAACGGAAAATACAACAGCATGTGTAGAAATACTGGGTATGAAACAGCCTGGTTATGAAATAACGTGCACCCCGCTGGACCCCCCCCCCCCCTCCGCCTGAATTCCAGTTCATTACCTCACAACATATTATCCTTTAATCATTTTTTTTTAAAAAAGTGAATGAAAAAAACAAAACAAAGTGAAATAATAAAATCTCTTTATCAGTCCAGGCCCTTAAATCATTGTATCATTTCTGTAGCATAATGACAATTAAATGATGAAGTAGCTTGTGCTCTAACATGGGGTAAACATTTTTTACTGTCAGTTAAAATCACGGGATTTTTCCGAGGGGTGTGGGGTGTTTATGATCAAATTTGAAAGGGTTAGTTTGTTTTACTCTAATAAAAATGGGCACAGTTAAACAATTTTTATTATCAAAATGTACTTTATTCTTGTAAATCACTTCCAAAGATTTACAATTGAATCGTACAAAGATCATATTAATATTATTACTATCCTCATATATCTTTGCAGGGTCAAACAATGCATTGAGGCAGGATCATAAATGTGACAGAAAAGACAGGTCAGGTCAGGACAGATCAGGAGATTTCCAAATATTTGGTAAGGAGTTTTGACCTCAGATCGGTGAGGATTTTCATTGACCCAATATTTAGCATGCAAAGGAACAAAAATTACAACTAATGAAAAAAATTTCCATTTTTTAAAATATTAAAATATGCACATCATCTCATCAAATCAGTCTTTTCAAAGTAACTTAATGTCATTCATACTCTTCTTATATGTACCACAAGCATTTTTATTATTTCTTAGGGAGATCAATGCTGGATTATATTGGTGGCAGTCCTCATCATTGTTGATATAACACTTAGGAGATGATCTACTGTTACTAGATCCTGGTTTCCTGTAGAGTCAGCCTCAATTTTCCTCAGAATGGCAAATGTCCTTCTTAGTGTTTGTATTGGAATGTGGCAATGTCAGTACAACTCTACTGAGTCCAACAAGACGTTTAAATTGTTTCCTGCATGTTGGTAGATTCAGTAAGCTGCCTGCCTGCCAGAAATGCACAAGATTGGTGCTGTCTGGGTCTAATGTTGTTTTAATGTCAGTAAGATTCTTCACATGAAGCACAAACACATACATTATACCATCACACCCTTTGTGACTTCAAGCCTAATTTGCTGTCATCATTGTCATCACTATCACCACTCTTTAATAATGACAATCAAATCCAGAAAATGACTATCACTTACTAGTATTAGAGACAAAGACAAAGACCCCATTCATTGCAGGCATTATGTATTACAATGGCAGTTAGTGACATGTACTTTAGTATGGTTTACATTCATGTTTACAAAGGATTAAATTAAGACCAGTGGTGTATATATTAGTTTTTGCGATGCAGTTGTTCATAGTAGTGTTGAACACATATTTTGCTAAAAAAATTGTGGTTGCTGGTTGCATTCTGCAGATGATCACTCACGACAGTGAGTTTATATAATAAATTATTATTATTATTATACAATTAAGATTATGATTTCTTATGAACAATAAATTAGTCACTATGTTAGTAGTGTCTGTTTGCATGAGAACTTTTGTGCGATTTATGAGTCAGGGAACATTATTTTGACTAGATCTGAAAAATTATCTGCTACCAGAAACAGGAGATTATGTTCAGCTATAAAGTTGGGAAACAGTGTCTAGGCATGTGTAACTTTATCCACATTTGATGCAGATTCTGTGAACTTGGATTTCACTGATGGCATATTTGTTGTCGAGGTTAATATGCTTTTACGAGATGGGGTTTCTGTATAACGCATGATGTGATTCTTGCCACCATTACAGACTTTAAAATCAGTTTTATAGGTAGAGCAGAATGCATATTCATGTCCCTTTGAACTTGATTGCAACCACTGAAATTCCCATTTGTAACCATCATTGAATTTCGTGTGATATTTCAGTTGCTTGGATTTTGGCATTTTGGCATTGGCACGCTTAGACATCTCAACAAACTTTAAATACCAAAGTCAAACCGATTCTGTTTTATGCCACTTGAGCTCTTGAGTAATCCAACCTTAATCATTTAACATCTTTAATCCTGTCCAAATTACTTTTGATCATACAAAGTATAGACTCTAATCCATTGTGACAACTTTAAGCATCAAAGCAGAACATACCTTGTGGAAAGAATCTAAGTAATGTTTATTGTTTTATGCTGACTGAGCTCTTTAGTAAACCAACCATAATTAATTAACATCTTTAATCCTTTCAGAATTACTTCAGCTCACACATAGTATAATCCACCTCGAGAAACTTCAAACAATGAACCAGCTGTCCATGCCAAGAAGACCAAAGGGTGAAATTAGCAACTACATTGTCTTGCACTACTTAAGCCAGTTCACAGTCACGTGATCACAGGCAGTATTACCGTAAATATACTACACTGGAACCAAAATGTGAAACAAATATATGGAATTTTTAATATTTTTTTACTAATAATTTTGGGTATGTGGGAAATTTCAGTGAGTAACGGGAGAGACAGGAGAAAAATCCTTCTCCTGCGGGAGGTTTACATGTATGCAGGAAACAGTCAGTCCATTTCCATAACAACAGTTATTTATACAAGTTCTTGGCTAATAAAAGCCAATGATAATATGGTTTCAAATATAACCTATTTGTATGCATTGTCTGCTCCATGTTAGTAACTTACATCAGTATGGAGTGGCCATATTTACAGTGTAGCAGTGCACTGTAAAGTGAGCAATCTTCATGTAACGTAATTAGTATCAGTATCAAGTGCTTGTAAAACAACATACCCGTGCATGCTAGGTTAGTAAAATGGAACATTTTTTGCTATTCTCTATAGACTGTATGCCAAATTCAGCAGCCATAGTAGTGTAAGATTACAAGGGAGACCAAACACAGCTGCTCCCCTAGGCTAACCACAGTAAAAATGCATGTATTTCACACTATACTTGTTCACACTAATTTATTTACACCTTAATTTAGTAAAATAGTATTACTTTTCAGTAAAATGCTAGCAGACAAATTTAGGATATACAGTGTGATAAGCTAAAAATTGGGTTGGTCAGTTAGAATAAGATTCCCTTCCACCTTACATTTACCAAAAGTAAACAACAGTTGCATGACAATTTTATTCCTTTGAAAAAAGATCTTGTCAATATTACTCAACAACAAAATGTAATTTGATAGTTGATATGCACTCTGTATAATTACTTACAGAATTTGGGCTTGTCTGATTATAACTTGCTGTAAATTTGAATCTACCATGATTAGCAAACTGCACCTGAAAGTTCGCCATCGTTGAATCATGCTTTCTAGTCTATGTCCAGCAGGTGCTAAACAATACTGGGCGAAATAGTTAACGTCTTAATGAGCACGCTAATACTGTTACCTATGAATGAAATGAAATGCAGTCTGGTCACAACATTAAGAAAATCTGCAATTAGTTTGTTTTTTTATTATTATTTTTTATGGTTGGAAAATTTAAATGTTTGGCAGCTGCAAAACTGGAGGGTTCAGATATTTTGAATAATGATAATTAAATCTGGAAGTATTTCAGAAGGAAAGCATATTAGTTTATTATGTTTTTATTAAAGCTAAAAATACACAATACAGATTTAAAATAAGTTGTGACTAATAAAATTTGATACATGAAATGCCACAAAATAATGCATGTACTTCTGATAACATAAAAATGAGACATATTGCAGACATTGTAATACTGTAACAGCAATACCTTTTCAATGTGTTTGGTGGTTTTGGTGGTTTTTTTTGTTGGTGTGCATCTGAGATAGACAACAATATTTTGGTTTGGTTTGGTTTGGTTGGGCTAAGCTAAATTTGAAGTTTTTTTTTTACCTAAAAGGCATTTCTGAACTCTAACATCAACTCTTGTTGGGCAATGAAAGTAAAGTGTCTTGCCAAAGGACACTATGCAGCAAATTCATTCTCAAGACTGCACACACTCCATTGTTTTCTAATCTTATCCATAATTTATTGCATCTGCTTAGAGTGTTGCTTCTAATATCTCTTCTTTTCTTCAGCTATAAATCACAGATTATTCAATTTAATCTCTAAGGTGTCTCATTTTGCTAATTTATATAACATGTTGGATTGAAATTTGTAAATCCTGTATTCTAAAATTATTTTGTAAAATGTGTTTCAATTTTTTTCACAAAAAGGGAGAGCTCTGCATAACACAAAACTTTTATTCAAAGGTTACTTCCCTTGCTTTAATAAGCAAGCTAGCAAGTTCTGTATCGTTTCTATCAAGTTTGGTAAAATTAAATTCAATGGTTTTGGAAAAGAAATTGTTTCAAGGTTTTCATATTTGTTGTTGTTGTTATTGTTGTAATGGTGGCCATATTTGATGGCAGATTGGCATCATCTGTAAACTTTTCAATGTTCTCTAAGCCAGGATGCTTTATGCCTAATTTGGTCAAATTATGTCATGTTATTTTTTTTTGAAGTCATTTCAAGGTTTTTCTGCTTTTAGTCACAGGGGCCATATTTGATAGTGGATCAGCATCATTTGTACAGGTTTGTACAAGTTTGAAAGGTCTTCATGCAAGGCTGTTTATTTTTTATTTTTTGGTCCAGTTTTATTTAGCATTTTTGAAGATGTCATTTAAAGATTTTTCTATTTTGAGTAATGGTGGCCATATTGGATGGCAGATCAAATACATTGGTTTAATTGTGAAGGTCTTGATGCTAGGATGCTTTCTGTCAAGTTTGGCCAAATTTTAGTTTGCAGTTTTGAAGATAAGTCTTTTAAAGGTTTTTCTATTTCTAGATTAATGGCCATATCTGAAGGCAGATCAGCATCGCTTGTATAAACTTGAAAGCTCTTCCTGTCAGGACACTTTCTGTCAAATTTGATCAAATTCCTTTCAGAGATCTATTTTTTTTTTTTTTACAAGAAGTTGTTTAAAGTTTTTTTTCTCTTTTTAAAAGCCCTCCATACCAGGACACTTTGTGCCAAATTTGGTCAAAACTGGTCCAGGGGTTGTTAAGGAGTTTTAAAATAGCAATTGTTGATAGACACACGAGTGCACGCCATGTCATTAAAAGCTTGCTGGGCTTTATGGCCAGGTGAGCTAATAAAACTTAAATGATATGATTGATAGAATTGATAAACAGGTAGTTTGATACCTTTGTTGAACTGGAAATTATCTCAAAAGATACAAGACAATACATAGTCACTTTGACACATTACTGTTCTCCACTAAAACAGTGTCATGAATGAATATTTCATTCACATCTAGGAAATTTTTGGCAGCTTATAGGTTTTGAAATAAACTTATATGAATAATTTATTTTAACTGGGCAACCAAGCATCGCTTGAAGAAACAATATCTGTAACTATTTTTGGAATGATTTATTGAATGAATAGTCTTTTTCACGCTGCTGGGACTATAAAAAAACGAAAAAACATGTTGTCTCTTTTTAATTAAATTATAAAATTATAAATCTTTATGAATGTTTGCATTCTTTTCACCCTGGGTCAAAAGTGGGGGGGGGGGGGTATTTTGGGAAATACCCTGCCCCCCACTGTCTGCTACAAGTTTCTCAAAGTGGGGTGGGTAGGTTTACTTTTGAGCATAGGCATATCACTGGAGAAATATGACTCACCTGGTTTGGGGGAAAAAAATGGGGGGGGGGGGGGGACACAAAAAAAAAGAAAAAAAGAAAAGAACCACCATGTAAGATATGTAATACGTAACTCATGAATGAATTGACCCAATGATACATTTCAACTTACCCATTTTTAGATTTATGGCTATATCAGAAGTATCAAAAACATCAATAATTTAAACTGATGAAAATGACAAAGTATCTTTTAAAATTTATGGGGAAAAAAGACATCTAATTTAGTCCTGGTACACTTGGGTCTTCCCTGTAACCTGTTTCCCAAATGGTTGCTGAATTTGGAAGGAGGTCTGTTAATATTTTAAAACTCAATAAGCAATAATTTCTGTTCCATGGATATAGTTACAAATAATACAATTTCTACAGATATAGTTACAATTAATACAATTTCCACCATGACTAATTGTAATGGATACATGCTAATGCAGAAATGCACACCATCCAAGATGTTTGGATATTGGAAGTTTAACATACCTCATCAGGCTGACATACCCTCTTCCTGTATCTGCTTGTTCTTTGCTGTTGGTAAATTAATATAATACATCACAGTTAAACTTGAAATATGCAGCATTTGCCCTGTATTTTTTTGCAGTAACCTTATTTGATAGTGCATATTGTGAATCTAACTGCAGTTAATATAGATTTAGACATGCAGTCGCAGAATTTATTACATACCTATTCAATTCAACATGGTCAATATGGTTTTTGATATGATGTTCAATACCCATTCAATTTAAGATGGTCAATATGGTTTTTGATATGATGTTCAATATCCATTCAATTCAACATGGTCAATATGGTGTTTGATATGATTCAATACCCATTCAATTTAAGATGGTCAATATGGTGTTTGATATGATTCAATACCCATTCAATTTAAGATGGTCAATATGGTGTTTGATATGATGTTCAATACCAATTCAATTTAAGATTTTCAATATGGTGTTTGATATGATGTTCAATACCCATTCAATTTAAGATGGTCAATATGGTGTTTGATATGATTCAATACCCATTCAATTTTAGATGGTCAATATGGTGTTTGATATGATTCAATACCCATTCAATTCAACATGGTCAATATGGTGTCTGATATGATGTTCAATACCCATTCAATTCAACATGGTCAATATGGTGTTTGATATGATTCAATACCCATTGAATTTAAGATGGTCAATATGGTGTTTGATATGAAGTTCAATACCCATTGAATTTAAGATGGTCAATATGGTGTTTGATATGATGTTCAATACCCATTCAATTTAAGATGGTCAATATGGTGTTTGATATGATTCAATACCCATTCAATTTAAGATGGTCAATATGGTGTTTCATATGATGTTCAATACCCATTCAATTTAAGATGGTCAATATGGTGTTTGATATGATTCAATACCCATTCAATTCAACATGGTCAATATGGAGTTTGATATGACTCAAGACCCATTCAATTTAAGATGGTCCATATGGTGTTTGATATGATGTTCAATACCCATTCAATTTAAGATGGTCAATATGGTGTTTGATATGATGTTCAATACCCATTCAATTTAAGATGGTCAATATGGTGTTTCATATGATTCAATACCCATTCAATTTAAGATGGTCAATATGGTGTTTCATATGATGTTCAATACCCATTCAATTTAAGATGGTCAATATGGTTTTTGATATGATTCAATACCCATTCAATTTAAGATGGTCAATATGGTGTTTCATATGATGTTCAATCCATATCTCTGTATCACACATCCAGACTAGAACTATTTAAGCATTTTTACATCTGCACATTAATATTCTTGGATTTGCCAATTTCAACTTTTATTAATATTCATTTGTTTTGAATTCCATTTAATCTACTAAATTTACTCTACTATAAGTAACAAAATATTTGGAAAGCGTAAAATAACATGGCATGTAGTAAGTACAAAAGCTACATTTGTGTCTTCAAGGATGATTCAGCTATATTAATTAGGGCTGCCTGGTGGCCCCAATATCCACTGATGGCCCCAGAATTTTTATGTTGAAATATCCCAATCGAAAGTAAGTACATCTTGCTTGCAAGAACGTTTCCCTCATTCTATTCATATTCATTACATGTGTTACTAAACTGGAACCATAATTTTACCTTTTTCATTACCAGAAGTCATCTTAATCACAGCTAGTTAACTTAAGTGCTTTAATCATAATAAGTCAGGGTCCAAGCTGGACCCTAATATCTGGACAAAATTACCTCTCCAGGACTCATGGTACTAGTTATATGGAAGAATGGGAACTATTCTAGAAATGGGTGAACATAAGATAGAGTACATATGGGTTTGGATGGCCATGATTGGTTGATAATGAAAAGTAAAATGTTAGTAAAAAGAATCTTTTGAGAGCTTATCCTATTTGTAACTGACAAAAATAGAGACAAAGTTTTACTGATGGATGGAATTTCAGTCCTTTTATAGACTTGACTTTGGAATACTCACTACATAAATTAGCATCCGATTCTTTAGGTGTCTAATTTAAAACACATTTCAAACACAAGTTGATCAAAAAAATTCTGTGGAACAATTATGGCTTTCTCCACACAGATGCTTGCATCAGGTATGGGTCTATACTGAGAAGTCTAGGTTTGATCATGAGCATTTAGAAATTTAAAGTCATTGCATATTTAATATCATGGTGTTTCCATAGATTCACTACTGGAGTTGAATTGGTACCATGAGTCCTCCAGCCAGAATACCGGTAGGCAAAGTTGTCAAAAATAGGGAGAAGTGGGTGTAGAAAGTTCAAAACAGTCACCATGGGATAATGTTTTTGAATATTTTCATGTCAGATTATTAAAATCATGAGGAAATATTATTAAATTGTTTATGAAAATATGAAAACTTTTCTTATTTCGTATCACAACAGTTATATAACATATAGAGGCAACTGCAATAATAGGTAACAATCCAAATTCTGCAACACCTTACACAGCAGAAGCCCTCTTTTCATCTGTTTATATGATGAATTATTGGACAAAATAATTAATTTCATTAGTAATGGACATGGATATGTCCACTGAGTCATACTTTGCTTCAGAGTGGACAACAAAAATTCAGTTTTTTCACTTGTTTTTCAAGGTTCCTGTGTGAATTTTTGGCAGGAATTCCATAGATAGCAATGTAATTTCTGGTATTTATGATTGTCAAATTAGCACCAAAATTGACTTCAGAACATAAGACTTCTTTTTCTTTCTTTCTGCCTTCCTCTTTGAAGGGAAAACTGATACAAAAGTCAATATTTTACTTTGATTATTAATGCACTGTATTGAAACAAAAGGGGGTGGAGGTAATGTCATGAAATCAATGCAAGGCAAAGTGAACTTAGCCTTTGGGCCTGTTTGGGTGAAATGACAGACTTTAAGGTGACTATTTGACCTGAATCACCCCATAGCATGGACCCTGTAAGTACTGGGATTCTCCAACATACATGCATTTTCAAAAAGCTGACAAGAGAGCCGATAGTTCCTTTTTTTCATAATGAAATATGTATTTCTTGTATAATTAGAAATTTTTTACTGACTAGCTGTTTGGATAGTTGACAATACATATTGGTAATGGTCGGTACACAGTCATTTTGTGCTTTGAATCACTTATATTCAACATATGGGCTAAGATTAGTCTGCCAAGGTATGCTTGGTCTAGCATGAAATGCTAAATGACTTTTCAACTTTTCAACTACTTTACTTCAAATGAGCCAAATCATGTTTCTTATGACATTCTATTTCATGCATTTTTATTTGAAAACAGAATATAGTTTTAAATAGTGTTCAGTATTCTAGTTTGTTGACTTGTGTCTGCATGGTAAATATGCTGCAATGATTTTTATCCTGTGAAACTAATTATGCCATATGATCATAGGGCACTTATTCCCATAACATCTGTAAGTAAAAAACAGAATTATTACAATGCAGCCTTAATTTATTATTATGTTAGATGAATAAACAGATACATTTGTTTCATATAAGGGACTTGTTATAAAAAAAACTGTTTTTTAATACCAAAAAAAACCAACAACAGCAACTTCTACTATCTCTGCTAATTAAAAAGGCAACTTCTCTACAAAACAAAAACATAGTTTACTATATAATTTTGTTTTATCTGCTATAAAGGGACATCTAAAAACAGATTGCAACAAAAAGTATTAGTGACAAGGTTTAGGAGGTTACAAACCATAAGCCTATGTGTCAAAAATTCCCCCAAATACTCGTTTTGCAATGACAAATTTCCAATTCTAGGGATGGGTGCCCCAAAATTTTATAGTTGGTATCATCCCTTTAGTCTTTTTCCAAGTTGGGGGAAAGAACTCATTTGATATGGTGCATGAATACATCTTGGCCTAACTGCCTCGATGTAAACCTGTGTCATACCAAATTAGTTTTTGTAGTTTTATTTATGTATCCACAGATCAGAATATACATATGAACAGTTCAGACCATGATCTGCCAGGGTATTATGTACATATCAGCAGATCAGAGTCTATGTATCAACAGCATATCCTCTGATCTGTGAGGGTATTATGTATGTATCTGCAGATCAGAGTCTATGTATCTACAGTACAGATCCTGATCTGTGACGGTATTGTCTGTATCAGTACATCAGGGTCTACATATGAATAGTATAGACTGTGACGGTATTGTCTGTATCAGTACATCTGGGTCTACACATGAACAGTATAGACCCTGATCTGTGAGAGTGTTATGTCTTAGCAAATCAGATTCTAAGTATGAAAAGTATAGAGCCTGATCTGACAGTATTATGCATGTATCAGTAGATCAGAGTCTACAAACAAACAATACAGACCCTGATATGCTGGGGCATTATGTATGAATCAGCAGATCAGTCAATGGATGAAGAGTATAGACCTAATCTTTAGAGACATTATGTACGTATCAGCAGATCAGTCTATGTATGAACAGTATAGACCTAATCTTTAGAAACATTATGTACGTATCAGCAGATCAGTCTATGTATGAACAGTATAGACCTAATCTTTAGAGACATTATGTACGTATCAGCAGATCAGTCTATGTATGAACAGTATAGACCTAATCTTTAGAGACATTATGTACGTATCAGCAGATCAGTCTATGTATGAACAGTATAGACCTAATCTTTAGAGACATTATGTACGTATCAGCAGATCAGTCTATGTATGAACAGTATAGACCAAAACTTTAGAGACATTATGTACGTATCAGCTGATCAGAATCTACATACAAACAGCAGAGACCCTGATCTGCTGGGGCTTTATGTGATTTTTCAAAGGGTAAAGTACATGTAATTCCAGAAAGTCACTGAGTAATAATTTGATTTCTTGGAGGGAAATAATTTTGTACCCTTCCTATACCAGAAAAGATATTTTAGTTATGATCTGCTCCCTCTGTCAATCAATATGTACCATATTACTGGGTGAGCAATTTTCTGTCCTTAATAAGGAACTAGGAAAATATTACACTTTAACAGTACTGCCTTCATCAACTCAGTGCCCAGTATTACAGCAACAAGGTGCTTTTTTCCAGTTCAGTCTTGAAATTTGATTGGCTAATCACCCAGGCAGATCATTTCATACCATCTCATCTAAGATGGATAAAATGAAAGTTGGCAGGTGATACACAAAAAGAGAAAAAAAACCCCCATTTTCAATGAGATTAACATAAATACTTTAACAGTGACCATAATTTGGGGTGTGGATGGACATACAGATGATCATATGGACAGTGATGCACATGGACGCCAAAGTGATTGCTATGTTGAGTGTCTACCAAGGTGGGCACAACAAAATTATATTGAGGTTATGTTTTCAATGACTTGATCTTAATCAGACATGGTGTTGTTTGTTTTTAAAAATTGGACAGTTTATCAGTCACTCACACTTGCATTTTGATTTAATAGCTAAAATGTACTCATAAAATGAGCTGTCCCAAATAAAAAGGTCCCTGTGGGTGAAAGAATCAAAGTCTCATTTGCATTTCATTATAACATAGCAATAAGATATATGATTTTTATTTTTGATTTTCTCTACTTTACATCTTATTTTCATTATTTTTATCAGTCTTATTAACAAATAGGGATATTTTGTTATGATACCACTGCATAACATCAGCAACTAGTGTCACACCTGTTATGACCTTTGGATGACTCCAAACAATTCCCAATCTTGTATTCTTTTTTCGACAATGTGACTGTGTTTCATTGGTCCATCTGAACTGCTGTATACGTTTCATTTACATTTATGCATGACTACTTTTCAATTCAATTCAATTCAATCCTATTTAAATGCCCTGCATTGTCTCTGCACTGTTTATGTTTTGTTTTTGTTTGTTTTTGTTGTCTCAAGGATTTTCTATAACATGAGCATGGTGTTTTAGCCGTGTGGATGGAAATATTCCAAGCTACCTAAATGTTGCAAAATTAAACTATGTGAATCCTTTGTTAAATTCTTGCAACAATAACTAGGAAATGAAAATAAATTCTTTGCTCTGTTCTTTCCTTTAAGCGCCATCTATGTGTTTTAATCTAATATGCAGAGGGTAAGACAAAGTATTCCTTTATATTTGAAATTTTGTCAGTCCTTCGAATCACTACTGAAACTTAAAATAGAAGAGCCCTAAGGGGAAATAAATTCATTAAAATGAAAGATATTTGTTAGAATTTATAAATATGGTTATATATAAGATCCTCCTCCTAAATTCTTTATTTCTTTTTGTTAAAAGGAAATACAGAATTTGTTTAGGGTTGTACTACTCCTGTACCTTGCCAGAAGACCATGCAGAAAGTAATAACTCTCAGCCAGTCCTGTTAATCAACATTCATTCCATTGTCAAAAAATTAAGACAGATATCATTATATAATAACAATAAAAATGATAATAATAATAATAATAATAATAATAATAATAATAATAATAATAATAATATCTTTATTTACATAGGGTAAGTGAATTACTTAAGTACAGTACAAATCTCCCTTGAGACCCTCTACTATCATCTTTGCTTGCCATGGTTGGTTGATGGATTTCATTCTACAATGAACCTTGACATATGTAACTAGCTGCAATAGTATCTATTGCCTTGCCATATGATTGGATGCAGCTGAAAGAACCAATCCAATCACACTGCTCATTACAGTGACCTAGGAAGATATAAATGTGGAATAATAGTAAAAGTTTTCACAGACAATGACACATGTTGAATGAATGGTTTATCCAATTTAAACCTTTCACACACTAGGATTTCTTTTGAGTCAAGTCAGGTTGAGAGTGGTTAAAGTCACTGTACTGAATACCTAACAGGTCATGTAGTTAGCTCTCTGATGGTCAATTGATTTTGCTTGTTACTGGCAGTAACTCATTCATCCACATTAGAACACTTCTTAAAAATACTGTTTTGCCCGGCTATATATACCAAGGGTCGTTGAGAACAAAGTGGATCAATGATCCATGGCTAGCAAGAATGCTGTACTATTAACAAAAGTTACAAAGTAGTACCCTCCAAAGTATCTGTACAATAATGATGATGATCATGAATGTAATAAAAACTACATTTAAATAGTAAACTTTACAAGGCAAAAGTTTCACTCAGGGATTAAGGAAACATTTTGAGTAAAAAGATCAGCAATAATCACAAACCATGCAGTAGCTTATGGAGAAAGAACACCCAATGTAGAAGAGTACTCAGACCCAGACTTTCAACTTTGCTTCAGTTTAAGAAATAGGAGAGGTATGAAAGTGGGAACCTTGGTACTGACCCTTCATGTAATTGTAAGTTATTCAACCTTCCACAGAAAAGCGTGTGCAGTAAATGTGAGAAGATACAGTTCTACAGCACACCCAAACTTAACACTACAGCAGGATTATACAGAGGAAATCTGAAAGATGCATACAAGATCAATTTAATTGGTTTCCAATACGTGCAAAGGTCAAAGTAGTGGCAAGATAATGTATTCAGTAGAGATGATCCTCCAAGTCCATACTAAAGTGGTGCCAAGAGAATTATGTTCAATACAGATGATCCTTCAAGTCCATACTAAAGTGGTGCCAAGAGAATCATGTTCAATACAGATGATACTCCATGTCCATACTAAAGAGTGCAGTAGTGATACAACATCCTGAAGATCAGAACCCGCAGAACAGTGATGAAGAGGGAAATGTGTGTTGGTATGTGTAAGGATGATGGGAGAGAGATCTTTTCTAAAATAAAAAAGTTCAAATTCTCCAGTGTAAACAGCCAAGGAAAATATTGGTGAAGACTGCAAATGGTAGGTAGGGGAGGAACATCTGACTTTAGGGAGCAGCATCTGGGTCATCATTAATCAACAACAATGGTTCAGCTCAGTTTCAGAGAGTGTTATTTTTATTACCTAAATTTAGCCAACAGATTTGGGAGGGGTCTGCATACAGTAGATTAATCTTCATGCATTTACAATGAGATCATGTCATTACACCCAATCAAGAAATTGACAGTAATTGCATGAGAGAGTAGATGCATGCAATCACTTTCTGCACTGCAAGTAAATTATCTGTCACTCACATTAATATGGATAGAATACTTGTGAAGCTACTTTAAATGTTTATCAGGGTCTTTATAGGAATATTTGTCCTGAATTTTCTGTGGTACAAATTTAGTCCAAATTTCTATAGAAAAACTGATATCACAAACCAAGTATCTCCTATCAGTCTATAGAAAACCAAACCAAGTATCTCCTATCATTTTATAGAAAACCAAACCAAGTATCTCCTATCATTTTATAGAAAACCAAACTAAAGGATCACGTGTGGGAATTCCTGACTTCAATATACTGACTGACATCTTTATTAAGCATTACGACTTAGAAAGCTAGAATATTAATTATTTTTATGGTTAATGCTACACTTTAATATACTGACTGGCTCTGTGGCCCCGGGTTGCTGAGTGGTCTAAGGCACTTGCCTTTACAGACCACTCCCACATCTCACACCTGCGCACGTGAGTTCGAGTCGCACCTCGACCAACATGGGTATGTGAGAAAATCTGCCAGTAGCTTCCCATGGGTAAGTAGTTCTTCCCGGGGTCTTTCTCCAACATATATACTGGCTGTCATGTGCTGAAATATGGCGTTAAACCCCACAAGACCAGTCCATTAATAAGCATTACAACTTAGAAAGCTAGAATTGTTAGTGTTATACTTTAATATACCGACTTTCTCCATTACTAAGTATTACAACTTAGAAAGCTAGAATTGTTAGTGTTATACTTTAATATACCGACAGGTTCCATTAATAAGTATTACAACTTAGAAAGCTAGAATTGTTAGTGTTATACTTTAATATACCGACAGGCTCCATTAATAAGTATTACAACTTAGAAAGCTAGAATTGTTAGTGCAATACTGTTTTAGGTTAAGAAAGCTTCCAGATATAAAGCACTCATTTTATAATGCAATCTTGAAATATTCCAATGCAACAGCAAACTGCATGCAAGTTAAAAGACTTGTCCAAAAAGAGACAGAATATGAAAATGAGAGCTAAATATACCCTCTGCCTCTTGCTGTTCGTGCACGAGCAGTTTTTATTCGGCTATAAAATATAAAGATTTAAACATAACATGCATAATGAACAGATTTAATTACTTTTCAAGCATATACCCAAGTACAACATATTTCTTCCCTCATTCCTCATACTAATCCTAAGATTGGATAGTTTTTATGTAAATAATATATTATTAGTCTATTTTCTGCACAATATCTATCAAAGTTGTTTAAATAAATAATCTTATTTTCTCACAGGACAAATATCATACATAGTGCTTGTAAAATAAAAGGCAGCTTGCCAATCTTTACTTTGGAATCTGACGACAGATATCTTAATGCATTACAACTCATATAAGTACAATACAAAGCAAATACATTTCGTTCTTGGTTTGTGCAGCAAAATTGTAGTTTTCTTTAACTGCATGCTAATGCAGTTAAAATTAAATTTGCCAGTAGTCTCAATATCTATACAGTCTTAGTGGACCATAGCAATGAATCCTAGCCCAGTAGTCTACATATCTGTACAGCCTTTAGTTCACCATAGCAATGAATCCTAAGGGTAGCACAGTAGTCTCAATATCCATACAGCCTTTAGTGGACCATAGCAATGAACCCTAGCCTAGTAGTCTACATATCTGTACAGCCTTTAGTGGACCATAGCAATGAACCCTAGCCCAGTAGTCTACATATCTGTACAGCCTTTAGTGGATCATAGCAATGAACCCTAGCCCAGTAGTCTCAATATCCATACAGCCTTAGTGGACCATAGCAATGAACCCTAGCCCAGTAGTCTCAATATCCATACAGCCTCAGTGGACCATACCAATGAATCCTAGCCCAGTAGTCTAAATATCCATACAGCCTTTAGTGGACCATAGCAATGAACCCTAGCCCAGGAGTCTCAATATCCATACAGCCTTAGTGGACCATAGCAATGAACCCTAGCCCAGTAGTCTCAATATCCATACAGCCTTAGTGGACCATACCAATGAATCCTAGCCCAGTAGTCTAAATATCCATACAGCCTTTAGTGGACCATAGCAATGAACCCTATCCCAGTAGTCTCAATATCCATACAGCCTTAGTGGACCATACCTATGAATCCTAGCCCAGTAGTCTAAATATCCATATGGCATTAGTGGATTGTAGGAATGAACCCTATCCCAGTAGTCTCAATATATATACAACCTTAGTTGACTGTAACAATAAATCCTAGCCCAATAGTCTCAGTATCCATTCAGCCTTAGTGGACATCACAATGAATCCTAACCCAGTAGTGTCAATATCCATACAGCCTTAGTGGACCACAGGAATGAACCAAAGCTACATAGTCTCAATATCCAGATAGCTTTAGTGAACCACGGCAATGAACCCCAAGCCCAGTAATCTCAATATCCATACAGCCTTAGTCGAGCCAATCAGATGTCAGATATCTGAGCTGAGCATGAACTAATGAGCATGACAAGTTTTGTACAACCTCCACACCTGACGTTTTTAGTGGTAATTATCCAACATATGCATGTTCTTTGAAACATTTAGGGCTCTGATACACATCAAAGTCTTATACAAACATTATTTACTCTGAAATTTTTAAAAATCTTCTCATAAAAATGTAATGATTTGTTTGCTTGTCTAAGATTTTCTTGGTCACTACTGAATATTTTCTTTGACAATTCTCATATAATCAAGAAACATGAGAAGTGTATAAAATGAAGGTATAAAATTCTTGAGATCACAATATTCCACTTCTATTACCACTATAAAAGAGACGAATGGTGAGCAATTTATTCATATATTCCCACCACTCCTGCATTTGACCCCTACCCCCATGATAAGGAGGAGTTTATAGTAAAAAAAAAATGTGTACAAACTCTTCTGATAATAATGCAAGTAAAATGACTGATCAACATGCATATCTTCTGATGATAAGAATAATATTTACCAAGTTTCACAATAAACCATTGAAAACTGCAAGGGTAGTTACATTCACAAATTTCTGTCATATACTGCATCCAGCTAAGTCAAAATGGAAAATAACTCCTACAAAAATCACAGGAACACAAAGATTTGTCAATATGCACAACATCAGATGAACACCATTTGTACCAAGTTCCACAGCAATGCATAAATAAAACTGCAATACAAGTTGTGTTCATAAGATTCCATCTTACACTACAATACAAAATGGGCAATAACTCTAAAAAAAAATTGTGAATGCACCGTGATATGTCAACATGTGCATCTTCAGATGATACCTATATCATGTACAAAGATTGACGGTGATCCACTTAAAACTGAGACTTAATGCATTTACAAGATTCTGGCATACACAACATCATGCTCCAAGTAAAAAAGAGAGCAATAACTTGAACAAAAAGCACATGAGAACTGCTGATTTTACACATCTTCAGATGATGACCATAATATGTACCATGTATCACACTAATTCATCAATAACAATGGGACTAATTGCATTCACAAGATTCTGTCATACAGCTTCAAGACAAAAAGGGCAATAACAACAATAAAAATTGCAGAAGGACAGTAATTTGTTTATGTGCACATCTTCATATGATGACCACAACATGAACTTTCAGTGTGATCAATTGGAAAATTGTGTGACTATGTTCTTTTACAAGATTCTGTCAAGCACTAGATCAGGCTCCAGGTAAAACAAGAGCAATAACTTTCACAAAATTCACAGGAGCTTAGTCATTTATGGATATGATCATCTTCAGATGATGATCATAACATTTCATAAGTTTCATGGCAATCCACTGAAATCTGTCAGACTCACTGCATTTCACAAGATTGTGTCATACACTACATCAAGCTGCAAGTCAAAAACTCTGTGATAAACAGTGTTCACAAGACTGTTATACACTGCACTTGGCTACAAGACAAAAAAGGACAATAATTAAAAAAAAACTGCAGCAGAATAAAGATTTGTCAATATGCACATATAAAGATGATGACCTTAACATTTACCAAGGTTTATGGAGATCCACTGAAAAATGTGAGACTAGCTGCTTCCAAAATGATTATGTCATACACTGCATTTAGCTGCAAGTCAAAAAGGGTAATAACTCTTATAAAAATTGCAGGAGTACAGTCATTTTTGTCGATATGTGCATCTTCAGGTGATGACCATAATATTTACTAAGTTTCAAGGCAATCCATCGAAAACTGCAGGACTAGTTGTGCTAACAAGATTATGTGCCAGACTTACAGACGACTAGATGGACGTAAGGATTTCTATAGAGGTGAGGTGTATACAAAAATAAACTAATAAGAATCACTACAATTTTGCTGCTACCAGCTGCCAGACTGTATATTTGCATGTTTTATATACTCAATAGGATAGCTACCATTGATAATGATAAGGTTACAGTTCTTATGAATATATATTGATTTCTGATATTGTGTATAATGCATACACAACTATGAACAGCATTGACTTAGATCTGTCATAATGTGCCAGCACATCAGGGTCTGTCTACTGTGGTTCCATTATGTCATTGACTTGGATCTGTCATAATGTGCCAGCACATCAGGGTCTGTCTACTGCTGTTCCAGTATGTCATTGACTTGGATCTGTCATAATGTGCCAGTACATCAGGATCTGTCTACTGCTGTTCCAGTATGTCATTGCAGATATGTCATAATGAGCCAGCATGCAGGGTCTGTTGGCTGCTGTTCAAGTATGTCACTGCAGATCTGTTATAATGTGCCAGCACATCAGGGTCTGTCTGCTGCTGTTCAAGTATGTCATGGCCATTTCTCATGCATTGTTAGCCCCTGAGTCATTCTCATAAGATGGCATTGTACTCATTATGATGCATCTACATACATCATAGCAAGTACAATGCCTACTTACCAACTTTGACACAAAACTGACATCAATGAAGCATGAATTTTAGGTCACAGTGATCTACTTTTTGCTGATATGTGTGGTACTCACAAAAACACATCTACATATACAAAACTGCATGGTTCTGGAACTATCAATGTCAGAGAAACTGACCAAAATGCAAAACTTAACCAAGGTGTGATGGATAGATGGACCTTTGGACCTAGAGACAAGGGTAACACTAAATGTCCTTTACACATCTCTTGTGGGGCATAATAATGAACAAATCTCTTGATACAGAACAGTTAACATAAATGCAAGATATTCAATTCCACCACCATCTTCAATCCTATAAAAATAGAGTATGAAAGGTATTCAGTCAAAGAGAAGGCAATGTTAGTAAACAAGGAGGAACACAAAAATACTGACCTTGCAGAACTAAAAACAAACAAAAATACAAAAATATTAACATAAAATATGCACAACACTAACAAACCAAATGAAGGCAATAAACAAAGCAAATTTTCAAACAAGCACAAACTGAATAATAAAATATAAATTACACAAAAAGAACATGTAAATAAAGATTTGTAATTAAATGTACCTAATATTCTCTTAAACTATGATATATATATATATATATATATATATATATATATATATATATATATATATATATATATATATACCAGATTTGGTATATATATATATATATATATATATATATATATATATATATATA
The DNA here is from genome assembly GCA_029931535.1 of Margaritifera margaritifera. Taxonomy (NCBI): domain Eukaryota; kingdom Metazoa; phylum Mollusca; class Bivalvia; order Unionida; family Margaritiferidae; genus Margaritifera; species Margaritifera margaritifera. The sequence continues at coordinate 1,425,652 of JAQPZY010001677.1, read as the reverse complement.
TATATATATATATACCAGATTTGGTATGCTGGAGTTTCTCAAAATTATCTGATATGATTTCAATACTTACAATTAAAAATGATAAAAGGAAGAAAGACATGAACATCTTGTAAATAAATTCCTTCAAATTATTTTTGGCCAGTAGAGCATCAGTTTCTTTGAGGGACTCTTGTTGAATTCAAAATTTGAATTGAACAAGAGTCCCTCATTTTTAATTGTAAGTATTGAAATCATATAAGATAATTTTGAGAAACTCCAGCATACCAAATCTGGTAACAAAAATATTTTCTTATATGTTTGATAAACATGTACACAAGATAAGTGCATTACAAAATCAGTCATGACCATTTACCTTGAATCTGATATCATTTAACTGTCACTGTCAAGAAATACCCACATGCTAAGTTTAGTTTAATCCATAATTTATTTTTTGTTTCTATTTTTTCTAAAAAGTTATTGAACTGGCATCATTTAAAGTATTCTCCTGATATTAATTTGATTTGATAAAAATCCATTAATACTTGTTTGTGTTATAGTACTACAAATATCTGATGGAACTCTGTTTAATAAGATGGGTGAGTCTAAGGTTTTATTAACAGGGTAGTTGTTTATAGTCATAATGTAAACATAAAATCTCTGTCATGGACATCATGATTGTATTATGAGTTATTTATGGACTCTGTAGCAGCTTACTTGTGCTGTATAGATGTGTATCTTAATATCATGCATAGTGCTGGTTGAAATGTATGCCAGATGACCACCCCATTTCAGGAGAAGCAGCCATAAAACCAGTGCTGCACCCTGAGTGCAGGATTTGCACAATTTATTTTGTCCCTTTTCTCCCAAATCAAAGTCGCTAAAGGTGATCAAAACTTTAAGATGGCAGTTAATTTCCATTTTAAAACAACACTTTGGCAATCAGAACATTCAAAGTCTGCAGTAGTCTGCCAAGCTGCAATGTAAAGTCACTGATGGATGCTAGTGTAACGTATATACAAGGTTGAATTGATGACCAAATGGACTAAATTTCTCGTGTGAAAAACCTACCATTTATTCAATGAATTATGAATTTGAAAAGATGCTGGTAAATAATGAGTGAACACTAAAGTTAAATGAAAGCAAGATCTGGAATGGAAAATTCCATAGCGCAGATATTTTCAAATAAAGCAGATATTCAAAAATCCAAATGTACTTGAGCACTTGATAAACATTTATAACAAAAATATATGTGTCCATGGAAAGGCTTGTGGATTGCAGACAACAAAAGTTAAGGAGGCAAAACTGTCAAAGTAAACAAGATCATCTCCTTTTTATTTTTTACCACTACTAGTGTGTAAGTACTATCAAATATTCTTCTTTCTCCTTTCAAATTCTGTGTCCCCCAAATTTGGAGGACAAGGGTACACAATGTCCTGTGCCCATGGGATCCTATGTGCAACTTTGTAAGAATATTTTCAAGATGGCCACCAGGCATATTTGATGGAGGTTCAATCAGCATTGTATTAATATAGGACAAACTACATATTGCACAAAGTATTTCAGTAAAAACTGCATTGTCTCTAAGACCAAATGTTGAGGAGAAGCAGCCATAACAAGATTTTTATGATCAAGACTATTGGGAGATTAAAAGTCTTTTAGTGAAAACTGCATTTTGGTATGACTATGCATTGATGAGAAGCAGTAATAACAAGATTTTAAAGAGGGCCACCATGATGACCATGTTAGACATCAGACAGCACCAATTCCATTTAAGACCAAGTCATAAGTCTTTTAGTAAAACCCCCATATCAACATGACTATCTGCTCAGAAGGAGTAGCAATAACAATATTTATAAGCTGACCACCACAGTTAGCATGTTGGATGTTACCTCAGCACCATTTTCATTTAGGAACATCTTAATTTCATAAAAAGTTTTTTAATGAAAACCAAGTCGATATGACCCTCCTACAGAAGTAGCAAAGATAACATGATTTTCAAGATGGCAGTCATGGAGGCCATGTTGAATATCCGACTGGCATCATTTTTATTTAAGACAATCTAAAAGTCACAAGAAGTCTTTAAGTGACAACCCCATGTCAACATAAACATGCATTCAGGATGAGTTCCAATAACAAGATTTTAAAGATGGCAACCATGGTGGCCATATTAGATGTTGATGGGCACCACTTTCTTCAGGACCAACTGGATATCAGGAAGAAACTGTATCCTAAGTTTCATGACTTCTCTCCAAGTAATTTAGGAGGAGTAGCAATAACAAACAACTGTTAACAGATAATGGATGCAGGCCCATTGCATATGTTTTTCTGGTCTTTGACCAGTAGAGCTAAAAAATTTCCAGTGTTTTGTCCAGCTTTCCAAGAAAAGGATCCATTAAGGCCCCTATGATCAAATTAATTGGGTTCTTATCACTTTCAGGGGACCCTGTCTGTTATTACATCATTTATGTGAACTCATTACTTACATTTTACATAACAACAATAATGAACATTTACATTCAATTACTTTCAATAGCTAAAATGATTTCATCCTTGTATTTCTTACTGATACACAATTACTGTTATATTTTCATATGTTCTTATTCAATATAAGAATTTCTACAGATAAGAGTTAATTTAACAAAGTGCCTACACCTAACTCCACTCCTATGCATTTACTTTCAAATTTCTGCACAATTCTAAAAAACAATATATGATAAGTCAACCTTTGTATTTATGATTACTATCAGTGTGATTATTTCATTTCCTCTGCATTCTTTACACCTGACTGGCTGAATTATTTCTCCTGCTATTCATACTCCCATCGTCATTGTCATTAATATGAATGTAATCATTTCCAACAGTCTCTAAATGCATATAACTTGCATTTGATAAGACTATCAGTCCTAATCATCTTCACTTACTAAACTATTTAGTCTTTTAAAAAAATCTGATGTTCTTTAAATCTGTACAATTTGTTCTCTTAAAACTCTATTAAAGCATGAGGTAATCTTGATCAATGGGATGCTTGATGCATAGTGTGAGTGAAGAATCAAGTGTCTGGATGATTTATTGGAATTGTCTAATAGTTTGGATACAGCACACAAGCTTGCAAATGATACAGATGCTTATTATTTCTTGTCCTTTTATGATGCGTTGCTGATGTTTACATGCACCCTTTCTAATTTTACTGTGCTAAAAATGCACAAAGGTGCAGCCTGGAGAAAACACTTTTTTCCCTCCATATAACATCAAGCCATTAAGGAATTCTTTGACTTTTACCTAGAATAAATCTGTAAATGCAACCAAATCTGACAAAAGCATTCTGTATAAAATTCCCAAAATTGAATTAATATATTTATATGCTTTATTTTAAGCCTGGCAAGAAGACGGCTGATATTATCAGCTAGGTAGCAAAACAAATGGTAACATAATATATTGAAATAATGCAGTAAAAATCATTCAAATAAAATTCATGCAATTACATGATTTTAAATAAAGAGTTGAAACTGATGCTCATGCAATAAAATTCCTTCGAATAATGACAATCAGTCCCAGCAAATTCCAATGGATCACTGTAAGGAAAACAAACAAAGAATTTTTTATGGATGATCTTATCTTTTCTTTTTAATGAGGAAATTTCACAAAAATGTTTGTCACAATCTTCGTTTACCATCTTTGCATCAACCAGTGTATTCCTGATTATGTTCTTTTTTAAAAGGTTAAAGGTGAAACTTTCAAATTTACCTTTTGCCAGGGGAGCTCCTTAATAGCTGCTTGACAGTATCATTGTTATTACCAGCATATTCTGTCACCACCTGCAGTGTACCACTAAGACTGTTGAGGTACCCCCACATGGCACTGAAATGTTAAAATGTAATGGATTTATTACATACAGAGATAAATTGATTGATTGATTGATTGATTGATTGATTGATTGATTGATTGATTGATTGATTGATTGATTGATTGGTGTTTAATAGCAAATAGCCACACAATACTATTTAGTTGGTTGGTGTTTAAAAACACATAAGCACATGAGACCATTTTGTTGGTCGGTGTTCAAAAACACATAAGCACATGAGACCATGTTGGTTGGTGTTTAAAAGCACATAAGCACATGAGACCATTTAGTTTCAGGACAAAGGAAGTAAAGTGCCTTGCCTACAGAAACATCAAAGAACGTGACCTGGGCTTGTCTAGGCAGGATTCTAACCTGCAAACCACTGACAGTGAATCTGGCATGCTAACCACTGAACTACTGCAACTTCTATTACATGCTGAGACAAGAAGTTGTCAATAACATGGTTATCGTCTCCTGCAGCCTCACCCTAAAATCTGGAGGAGTGGGAAATGGGTATAGTATTGATATGTATTGGAAATCAGATGAAACTTTACAATCAATGATAGGTTTATCAGTAGTAATCAAGAAGTGACTTTAATCTGTTAACAGAAATCTATGTAAAAAAATTTTTTATGATTTCATCACATAATTATCTTGTTTTTTTGTAATTAGTTTTCTTTTGGGCATGCTTGCTAATTTTAATAAAACCAAGATATTCTTCTATTTGGGAACATTGCTTCCATTCCTGAAACACAGCAAAAACATACAAAATTAAATGTATACACTTTTTTACCAAGAATAGCACTATAATTGTTGCAATCAACTATGGAAAATCATAATTGGATGCATGGTCATTTGATTTGTCAAATCGTTTAAGATAATGCTAAATATTATGCATTTTAGTTAATACAATTGAAAACAAAACAGATAAATGGCAGTTTTCACAAATCATTAAAATATTCTAATTCAGTAATGGACAAAACACTGCTAAACATTAAACCCATCTGTGATCTTGTCAAGATAAATATTTATTAGGAAATCTGGCTGATATGAAACAAAATATATTGATACATAGGGATGTTTGTTTATTCTAAGTCGATTAAGGGACATAATTCTGTAACATATACAGTACTATCTTGACCCTATGATTTCTGACACACTAAGTTTTCGGATAAGATGATTGGTAATTTTATTTTTTGCTCTAATTTTCTGACACACTAAATAAGACTGGTGACAGTTTTCATTATGAAACAAAAAAGTAATTTAATTTAATACAGCTCCTAGTATTAAAAAATGAAAACAACAATGATATACACTGCCTCTATGAGACTGCCATTTAATACCATTTAGCCATTATCATCCATAGTTTTACATAAATACCTTATGGAAAAATGTTTGAAAATAAAGAATTCTTCAGTTTTACATTATGTATAGCTATTGCAAGTTGACATCGATTGATAGGCATGATAAAAGAGAAGTTTATATTGGTTGTGGTAAGAAGTTCTATTTTGAAATTAATTGTTCGTTTCCCTGAGAAAAAGCACAACATTTTCTAAAAAGAAAGGATAAACTGATAAACTGGATATGCAAAAAGTTTAATTCTTGATAGCATTTAGATACATTTTGAAAATCATTTGAAATTCTCCTTAATTCATGCTGTGACTCACTATGATAGTTGCTTGTGAAGTTGCATTGTTGATGCCGTATCTTAATTGTACAATGTCTTATAAGATGAATACATTGAATTTATTTGCCCATTTATATATTAGATATTGTGAATCAATCAAAGAAAATATCTTGGTTGTTGAATAGATTATAAAATTGATGTAACAGGTACCGTTACATACATCTGTCATTCAGAATTTGTATATCCAACTGTAACTTTACAAAATAACACATTACTACTCTGTTTAGGTAAATTATATTAATCTCATATCTTTGTCATTGAAAGCAGTTTCTTCTTCAATGTTCAAGCAAGAGAGAGAGAGAGAGAGAGAGAGAGAAAGAGAGAGAGAGAGAAAGCTTCTGGTAATACAAAAAATGCTTAGACATGATTGACGTTCACACACTGCTGAATACAAATTAATTCTTCCATGTCAGTATGTAGATCTGAATTGTAATAATAACACATGGCAATAATACTCGCTACTCATGTTCACAACACATGCCACGTTATCAATAATACAAGTTCTGACTGGCTGTTTGTTCAAACTGTATGAAAATGGCAGCACACATAACAATGGACAATACTAGGGACCATCACTGAGGAAATGCGAATAATGGAAGCAATATTTCTCCAATTATTTTGCATGAAGGCTTCAGAAGTCTTTGACAATCTCTGTTCAATCTACTAATTAAGCATGCTGAAACAGTTAAATCTTATACATAGAGAGATGATCATACATGACAGATCTGACAAATCAAACTTCATTGATGCTGCCAAACTACTGTCTTGATGTAAGTATGTTCTACTTTGGAAACAATATCATTTACGTACAAGATGTCAAAAGGTATTGATACATAGACTACAGAGGTTTTGATTTCATTATATCTACACTGCAACACAACTGTTAGTTGGCCAACTCCCAAAAATCAAAAACAGTTGTAAATCTTGCCCCACCTCCACCCCAAACTCTGTTTTTGGACAGTTTTTTGGAGTCATTTTTATCTCAATAAGACTGGGGACATATAAAAAGATCGTAATTTTGGCATCCCAAAAAAACAGAGTAAAGAAGGTTTTCAAAATCAGGTGATCATCAAAACTCATCTGACAACTCACTGAGGAGAATTTTATTAACAAATGTGGTTGAAATCAAACAAAAGAAATGAATGCTACAGTATTCAGAAATCAGTGAGATGCCTAAAGTCATTCAAGGGCCATAGCTCTGTAAAATAATATCAAAATCTGAACATTGTACAAGTTATCTGAGACCTTGTTAAGATGAAGCCACTTAGCTAGTTCAGTTCAAATTAAAAGGAAAATGTGATTGCTAGTGTTCACATCCATGTGTAATGCTTATTATAAATCTTTCAAGGGCCACAAGTCTGTTAATTAATGTTAAAATCTGGTTATGTTCAAACTCATACAAGATCTTGTTGAGCTAAAGATTCTCTGTAAATTTGATCAAAACAAAATAAAAACTGTCATTGCTTAAGTGTTCACAAGCTGCCGGGATGTTCATTCTAAGCTGACAAAGGGCCATAACCCTGTAAGAAATATTACAAATCTACTGATCAGTGAACTCATCTGAAACCATGCTGAGGTGCACTACACAGCTAATTTAGTTAAACCCTAAACAAACATTGAATGCTAGAGTGTTCACAAGTGAATGGGATGCCTATTCCAATACAATAATGGGCCATAATTTGGTCAGAATCTATCACTGAACCTATCTGAGCTATTGTTAGGATGCAGCTGCATGGAGCCTTTGATTGACATCAAACCTGATTTACAAGCAACATTCAATGTGAAGCTATAAAGTTAATTGTCAAGAGCCATAACTCTATCACAAATGGAGCTGATGAGAGAAAATGCATAAAAGGCACATTTAAGTCTATACAAGACATGCACACCAATTTGCATCAGAATATGTTGAATAGCTCCTGAGCTATGCTGGTTACAAGGGTCTGCTGCAGTGGCAATTTAAAACTGAAGGAATTATATTTGTGTTTGTAAAATACTGCTGACCAAAACAGTCCAAGTCAAAATAATTAAAACCGTTGAAAAATTGCAACAATTGCTGTAATGGCATGAAATTCTAACCAGATAATCTATTTATGCATATAAATATATACCAAATTTAATTTTTTTTTTTACCTTGTGTGGTTTTTGTTAAAAAATTTTATACAAAAATGTTCAAAAAGTTAAAAAATATATGTAAGTTATAAATTTATATAATGGTATAAAACTCTAATTAAGTCATCTCTGTACGAATACAAATATGCCATTAAAATTTTTTTTTGTCTACCTCAAGTTGTCTTTGTCCAAAAAGTTTAAAACTGTAATAAATTGAAAAATTACTGTAATGGCCTGAAAATCTAATCAGGTGATCTACTCATGACCGTGGTAAAGTGTGTAAAATTTCATGGCTCCAAGTGCAAAAGGTTTTGTGCTATACACTAAAATGGTTTTGGGATAGATATATGATGTATGGACTTATGGATATATCTATATACAGATGGAGAGCGGCAAAGCATTGTGCTCCCTTCTGCTAATGCAGGCAGTAAGTCTCCAAATAGTGCAATAACTCGAATAAAGCTGGACCAGATAAAACAAAACAAAACAAAAAACTTTAAAAGGCAAATCTACATGTAATACACAATTCACCTAACAAATGAAATCCAGTCATGTGCAAGAGTTGCAGAGTTTTTACTGGTTATTTTAAGTGTGGACAGATGGAAAAAGTGATTACTATAGGGTTCTTACATCTCAATGTAGTGACCTAATAAATTTAACAGATATAAGCCTCTACTAATGATAAAATTCTTCCTAGCTATAGCTGAGATGAATCTTCATAGCAAAATTTTCCAAAATGAAAAATGTGGAGCTAGAGTGTTCACAAAGTTGTGCATGAGCAATGCCAATGCTAACATGTTCAAGGGCCATAACTCTAAGAAATATACACAGAATATGTTCATCATCAATTTTGAACTTTTATCAAGATGAATCTTCACAGCGAATTTGGTTAAAATTTAATTATAAATGTGGAAGCCTCAGTGTTCACAAGGCTGTGCATTAGCAATGCAAATGCTAAGATCAAGGGCCATAACTCTTAAGAAATAATGCAGAATGTGCTTGTCATCTAACACATCTGATCTCTTGTCAAGATGAATCTTCATGGCAAATTTGGTTCAAATCTAATAATAAATGTGGATGCCAGTGCTCACAATGTTCTACATTAGCAATATCTTTGCTAACTTGTTCAAGGGGGAATAACTCTAAGAAATATGCACAAAACTACGCTCATCATCCATTTCATCCAAACTGCTTTTTGAGACAAAGAAAATTTGGTTTAAATCTAACAATAAATGTGCATACTATAGTGTTCACATGGTAAATGGATGGATAGATGGATGAACAGAGAAAGACCATTTCTATGTCCTCTCGCCTCATCAGCAGCTGGGGACAAAAAACACCTTGTGAATTCTCTTTACTAGATGAGCTGTTATGGACATAATAAAAATGAAAACTCCATTAACTTACTTTATTCATCTCTGTTCTTTATTTGAAAGTAAAAGCATATGAAATACAGAATCATAGCTGGGCATTATTATGACTAATACAAGAGACACCTTTCTTATCCAGCTGGCCTTTTATTTAGCTAGAAAGTAAAAAGACTTGAACACTGAGCTTAATCCAAAAATGTTTAACCTTGACCTTTATCTTGGGTTTGATGGATATATAGGCTTGCACATGGAGACTGAAGTAATCACTATGCTGAACTTCTGCCAAGGTCGGTTTAAAAAATTTAAGGATAATCACCATACTTTTGTTTAATAATATATTTTAACTGAACATATTCTACTATTTTTAATAATTTTTTTTTATCATCCATATTCTACATAATATTCCTGAATGGAATAAACAAACTTTATTCTTTATTCTTTATGCTAATAATACAATCTGGGTACCATCCTACACCCAACTGTAATTTTAAAACATTTCTCAAAGTTTTGCTCAAAATGAGATTTTACATTTATGGTGTATAGAATGAAGAAATAACAGTTTAATCAAGAATATTTTTATTCTTTATATAAGTATTGAAGAATTCATCAGATTTAACAATTTCAGTTTCAGAAATAAAACAAAACTCTATTAAAGAGATTTTAAATAGTAGGTCATATTTGGAGACTTTGCCTGCTGAATGTTCAGTAAATAAATTAAAAGCCATATTTAAAAATTTCATTTTCAGGCAATAATTTGAGATGTTTACTTATACTTAGTGTTTAGTGATCCAGACCTATACTAGATATGACTACATCCATCTTGACATTATTATTATTATTTGACAAATACACAGTCTCCAAAATCAATGGAAAAAAACTTGTTCTTCTGATATATGTAATACAGTGACAAAAGATATCATTTCTGTGTGGAGTTTAAACTAAAATAAATTGATGGGACTCCTAAAGGTTAATAATCTGGAGATTTGTAAATAATACAATAAAACAGAGAATTATGGCAACATACTTGTCATGTGGAATATCTCCAGCACCACTCTCAATCATTCCACTGGCGGTGTTAAGGTAGACCCAGAGGAAGAAGCGTAAGAAGGGTCGCTTCAGGTTGTCACTGATGTTTGGATGGTTCAAGATCTTCAGTAGTTCCGGAATTTTGAAGATAGTCTGGCAGACAGACTCAATAAATCTGTTCTCACCCTAAAATATAAAAGGTATAGCTTAATAAATGACAAAAGAAACCTTCAAATATACAATGCATGATTAGATATACAATATCTTTACTCTTTCATGCATTTAATATATTTCACCATGGGTGGTTCTAGCTGCTAAGAACAAATTCCCAAAGTCCATTTTTACACTGAAATGAACCATATAAAACTGCAATTTATTCAAAACATTGCCAGACAGCTGCCAGATTCTAGTTACATGGGTGGCCGACTATTCAAACACAGCCTAAGGCCCAGTACATGCACTAGCACAGATTATGGTTAGTGTAAATAACAGGCTAATCAGTAGTCTTTACACCTGGCTCAAGTGACAGTTTTCAAAGTTTATTGTCTGTAATATAGTGCCAGTAGTTGTGCAAATCAAAGGAGATTACATTTAGTTGGAATCCTCTATGTCCAATACTATACACCTAAATGATCCTCAAACAACTGGCTTTTGAAGTTAAACAAAGTTCATGCCCTCACATTTGACATTTCTGCCTACAAAGACCAGCAAAAGAACAAATTTACAAAACAGATTTCTTTCATATTTACTAGTTAGTAACATTTTATCAAATCATATAAATTTACATAAAAGTACAAATCATGTGTTCAAACAAAGTTGGTGTAAACACTTACAGTATAAATATAAACAGAAACAAGATCATATTAATACAATGTACAGCAGGCACTAGCCAATATACAGGAAATTCAAGCACGTTTCAAAAGGACAAAAATGAAATTTTCAACCACTTTAATTAGCAAATCTCAACTTTGGAAGAACATTGATTATGGGGTATAAACTCCAAAATATTTCATATTTAAGAATTAGACAAGAACTTTGTTGAACTAAGCCTACATGTAGGTGAAGACAACAGAGGTGTCTTGGGGTATGGGTGATAGGAATGCAATTTTCTCAGCTACATCAGTCTGGGAAAGCTTAATCTTATTTGCCGGAGTTTTTGACCCACCTATGATCTTCCACGTTTAAGCAAAAAATATTCTAAATTTATTCCCACTGTTGATATTTCATTCTTTGTGTCCTTTTGACTCATGCCAAGGCCAATGGCATGGGACTTCAGAGCACTTTCACCCACTTTTCCAACATTAATTTCCTTTCAACAAACACAACACAGCTCGCTCATCACTTGTCCCTCTTACCCATATATGCCGCTTAAGACAATCTTGTTTGAAAATATGCTTCCCATTAAAGAGTGCTTGACTGACCTTTTTATCAGTCTTAAAGGCCCTGTCAACACAGCATCCATAAACATCATGAGGTGGTTACAATCCCAAATGAGTCTGAATGCTAATGACCACATAAGCAACCACACATGAAATCTTAGTGAATATATAAACGACCCAATACCGAAGTATGGTTCCTGGAAGATACAATTTCTAAATTTTTCAATGGATCCTTGTTTTATTTCTGAATATTTTTGTCAGAAAGTATTCCAATGAAATGTGTTTGTCTAAAAATTAAAACTATACTGAGCATTTCTGAGCACTTTTCACTTTTTGGAGTCAACATCAAATTCAAGTACTTTTCTATATAACCAAAAAACAGGTAAGCAATTTTTTTTGTTGTGCAAATCGTGTCACATCAAGAGTTTTCAAATATTTTACAATGATATTTTGACTCTTATAAATTGCTGAAAATTGAAAGAAAATCCATAGTTCACTGTGCTTGAAATAAACCTAATACAACCTTTTTTATAGAATGAATAATAGTTTACTGTGCCTGAAATAAACCTAATACAACCTTTTTTATAGGATGAATAATAGTTTACTGTGCCTGAAATAAACCTAATACAACCTTTTTTATAGAATGAATAATAGTTCACTGTGCTTGAAATAAACCTAATACAACCTTTTTTATAGAATGAATAATAGTTCACTGTGCCTGAAATAAACCTAATACAACCTTTTTTATAGAATGAATAATAGTTCACTGTGCTTGAAATAAACCTAATACAACCTTTTTTATAGAGTGAATAATTGTTTACTGTGCCTGAAATAAACCTAATACAACCTTTTATCGAGTGAATAATAGTTTACTGAAAGTGACAGCAGTACTAATATGCAGATTGGAATATTTTCTTTATTTCACCAGGTACACATTACCCAAAGAGTCATCTTATTTTGAAAATGAAGAAGTTTAGTATACAAACTTACAAACTGCCTCAATCTAATTGACTGGTAACTGATTTTAGTGTCAAAACAGAAAGTTAGTTTGAAAGGAAGGCTCTTTTTAGACCATTTTACGGTATGTCAGTCTGAAAGGAAGGCTCTTTTTAGACCATTTTATGGTATGTTAGTCTGAAAAGAAAGACTCTTTTTAGACCATTTTATGGTATGTTAGTCTGAAAAGAAAGACTCTTTTTAGACCATTTTATGGTATGTTAGTCTGAAAGGAATGTTCTTTTTAGACCATTTTATGGTATGTTAGTCTGAAAGGAAGACTCTTTTTAGACCATTTTACAGTATGTCAGTCTGAAAGAAAGACTCTTTTTAGACCATTTTATGGTATGTTAGTCTGAAAAGAAAGACTCTTTTTAGACCATTTTATGGTATGTTAGTCTGAAAAGAAAGACTCTTTTTAGACCATTTTATGGTATGTTAGTCTGAAAGAAAGACTCTTTTTAGACCATTTTATGGTATGTTAGTCTGAAAGGAAGGCTCTTTTTAGACCATTTATGGTTTGTCAATCTGAAAGGAAGACTCTTTTTTATACCAGTTTATGGTATGTCAGTCTGAAAGGAAGGTTCTTTTTAGACCATTTTATTGCATGTTAGTCTGAAAGGAAGGTTCTTTTTAGACCATTTTATGTTATATTAGTCTGAAAGGAAGGCTCTTTTTAGACCATTTTATTGCATGTTAGTCTGAAAGGAAAGCTCTTTTTAGACCATTTTATGGCATGTTAGTCTGAAAGGAAGGCTCTTTTTAGACCATTTTATGGCATGTTAGTCTGAAAGGAAGGCTCTTTTTAGACCATTTTATGGCATGTTAGTCTGAAAGGAAGGCTCTATTTAGACCATTTTATGGCATGTTAGTCTGAAAGGAAGGCTCTATTTAGACCATTTTATGGCATGTTAGTCTGAAAGGAAGGCTCTTTTTAGACCATTTTATGTTATATTAGTCTGAAAGGAAGACTCTTATCAGACCATATTACAGTATGAAGAAAATGACTTGCTGAAGGTAAATATGTCATACATGTACTTGTTTCTGTAAGTAATAAATTCTGTCAACTACTTGAAGGTAAAAAAGGTTAGTTGTCCTTAATATTGATGTTGCAAAACCTGCCATGAACTGGTTGTCTATTTTTTAGTATACTTTTACTTAAATGACTCATTTAGATCCTTGGAGTTTGAGCTATTGAGGTTCTACTGTACCTGAATGCAAAAAAAAAAAAACATGCCTAAGAGGTCTGCTGAGATTAAAACATAGTCACATTTGAATTCTAGAAATAAATTGTTGGTTTTCTTTTAAATCATTAAAACCAGAGCTTCAGAGACAGGGGATCACATGATACATACCTCTGCACATGCAGCCAACAAATCTACAATGGATATGAGGTAGTTCAAATCAGGATGGTGTGAGGATGTCAAAATGGCCTCTCTGGAATAAAAAAACATGGACATAAGGATTACATTTTAAAAAGTGAATGCTACATCAATAACTGTGAATTTGTTTTCTTTGTTTAATTTTTGGGAAGTTCAGGACATCATAACTAGTCAGTATACATCAAAGGTGTGTTTTCTTTACAAAGTACTACATATACTTGCTTACAAGTCTAGTCCAAATGCAAACTGCACAGACCCAGATCTGCCATCACATAATGTGCTGGAAGATTTGGATCTCTGCAGTTTGCTGGGAATAATCATTAGAGCAAACAATATAGACCCTGATCTGCCAGTACATTAAGCAACAGCAGACCAGGGTTTATGTTGTTTGCAGTTGAACTTGACTTATATGCAAGTATATACAGTACTACACTTTTATTTGTAACAATTATATTTAAGACTATCTTTATAATGATCCATTAAATAACCTTAAGTATGTGTGGTTAATGTACATATGTTGATTTCTGCAAACAAATTAGAGGTATTACCAATGGGTGCATAACAAAGGACCCGACTCAGTACAAATGCCTTGTCAGGGCTTTAAACACAGGAACTTTTGTTGGGATTCCCAAGTTTGATGAAGTAGTATTCAGGAGCTACAACTCATCTAAATGATGACATGGAATGGTCTGATGAATATAAAGGTGTATAATAAAACTGGTTTAAATCAAACATTCCTTAGTAAAGTTATGCAGTGGAAATCAAAGTTAAAATGACAGGAAACAGGTACTATTACTCTCCTATACGATATTTTCAAATGGTTAAAATCAAAATAATTTGATCCATCTCAACCATAAAGGACCTTTTGAATTAGAATATTTTAGAGTTTTACTAAACAGACTTAATAATGTTATTGCTGAATCTATGATTCGTTGACATTTTTTTCTTTCTTAATAACTCTCCGTACAGTGTGACTAATTTTAATTACTCATATAGGTTTGCATAAAAGAAATGTAAAATTGTGATGCCATGCTTTACATGTAGGGTATTATGCCATCAGTCTGATATGATCTATGTGCTTGAATGGTTCACTGAAGGTTTCATCAATATAAAGCTGCATGACAAATTTTAGTTGAAATCCAACAATCACTGCTGATGTAATGCTACTGAAAGGAAAGCCAAGAGAGCATGCAATCTGGGGTTATAACTCTTGTACACGACATTGTGAAATGCTGGAAATCAACTTATTCAAGGTCTCATCAATATAAAAATCTGTCAAAAATGCTTAAAATCAAACAAACCTTGGTAAATATATGCTGCTAAAATCAAAATCAGGAGGAAGGCAATCAGGGGGTATAATTTCTGTAAATAGTATCATCAATCGGAACACACTCAAGCCTTCACACCAATGATCGAAAAAACACCTTGTAAATAATACAGTATTGTAGCTGCCAATGCATATACATGCATCTTGTTTACCAAATCATGTTATGCACAGGTCACACACCATCTGAGAGTTCATCATGGCAACTTTTGAATTAGATGGCTTTTCTTGGCTGAAAGATTCCATTCCAAAGTTTCTTTTTCTAAATATGAACTTTTTAGAAAACTTTCTTTTCCTTAACTTGTGCAAATAATTCCATAAAGGTATCATCATGCTTTTAGCATGGTTCTGTTTTCCCCAGTAAGCATACTACAGTTCTCTGCCACTTTCCCCAGTAAGCATACTACAGTTCTCTGCCACTTTCCCCAGTAAGCATATTAGTTCTCTGCCACTTTCCCCAGTAAGCATACTACAGTTCTCTGCCACTTTCCCCAGTAAGCATATTACAGTTCTCTGCCACTTTCCCCAGTAAGCATACTAGTTCTCTGCCACTTTCCCCAGTAAGCATACTACAGTTCTCTGCCACTTTCCCCAGTAAGCATACTACAGTTCTCTGCCACTTTCCCCAGTAAGCATACTACAGTTCTCTGCCACTTTCCCCAGTAAGCATACTACATCAGTTCTCTGCCACTTTCCCCAGTAAGCATAATACATCAATCTATTCCACTTTCCCTAGTAAGCATGCTACATCAGTTCTCTGCCACTTTCCCCAGTAAGCATACTACAGCAGTTCTCTGCCACATCCTGAGTAAGCATACTACAGCAGTTCTCTGCCACATCCCCAGTAAGCATACTTCAGCAGTTCTTTGCTACTTTTCCCAGTAAGCATACTTCAGCAGTTCTCTGCCACTGATTTCCCCCTTTTTATGCTGTTTCACTCCATCAAAGTTTTCCCAAAATTGATTTTGGCAGAAAGGTCATGGGGTGTTCTGACTGTCATGTCATGGAACACTGGAAATTGAATTCATGCAAGGACAAATATGATTGAAATCCAACATTCCTTCCTAAAGCAATGCTGCAGAAAACCAACCCAGGAGGACAGGTGATCAGGGAGAAAAACTTGTGTAACTGGTGTTGTCGAACACTGAAAATCAAACTCATTCGAGATTTCAGTGTAATACTGCATATCAAATCTGACCGAAACCAAGCAATCTTTGATAAAGTAATCCTTCAGAAACCAGAGTCAGGAGGATGGATAATCAGGGGGCATAACTCCTGTGACAAAAAAGCATGAAGTGTTTGAAGTACATTATTAAAATGCAACTGTGAAACAAATACCAAAAGGCCCAAGTGGGTCTGTAATTGATCACCTTGCTAGCATCTGCCTAATACCAAAATGCAAAAGCAGCTGGCCATGAAATCTGCATCAGAAGGAAGATTTTTGTTTGCATTTTTTAAAAGTTTCTCTAGTGTTTATATATTCATCCATATTTGATTGTACATCAGCATAATTTTTCCAATACTGAAAGGCCTTTATGCTGGGATGTTTTTCATCAAATTGGTCAAATTCTGTTCAGTGGTGTTTGAGATAAAGTTGTGTGAATGTTCAATTTTTAGTAACAGAAGCCAGATTTGTACAAGAAGCTATTAAAAGATGTATATTTTTAGTAAAAGCATCCATATTTGATGGTAGATTGGCTTCATCTTGATCAAATTAAAAAAATTTCATGCCAGGATGGTTAGTCAAATTTGGTCCAATTCTCTTCATTGGTCTTGGAGTAATAGTCATTTCAATGATATTTTAATTTTAGAAATAGAAGACATATTTATGGTGAATCAGCATCATTTGTATAAATCTGAAAGCCCTTAACTCTTTAACTTCGACTGACATGTATATCCGCTGCAAAAATGTGCCTTGCCTCCCCAGTGACTGATAAATCCGCTTGTAAACAAAGCACTACTACTCCCAGTGACTGATATATCCGCTTGCTGGTTATCCTCCCTGTACCCCAGTGACGGATAGATCCGCATTGTATGTTCATGTTACAATTGGTCTTATTGGTCAATAATTGGAAGTAAAAGGACATTCAACCAATCAAAATAGAGTTAGCAAGTGATTTTTCTTACTAAATCTGGGAATTTTTTTACCATACTGTACCACGTGTTAGTAAATACATGTGTTTGTAGTTGACAGTGGAAACAATGGCTTTTGCTAGCGATCGAGAATCCGAATTTTTAGGTTTTTCCGAGGACGAACTTGACAATATTGAATTAAGAAGTGTTGGTAGTGACAGTGAACTATCTTCTTTGTCAAGTCGGTCTGAAATTGAGACAGAATCTGATGAAGAAGACAGCGAAGTGTGGACAAGAGAGCCACGTGCTCCAAAAGTCAGTGTTTACCAAAAGTGTCGGCCCAACTTTCGTTTAGATGAGAGTAAGAAAGACAGTGCAATGTCTGTCTGTGTATAAAGCATAATTGATTCTATAAATACCATGCAGAACTTAAGAAGTAGTAGAACATAGTGACTAGTTAAACATTATTTTAGTAATTACATGTATATATTTGACCAATATCTTTGTATAAAGACCGACATAAATTTTAGTGTTTACAAATAGTGTTTTGTGTTCTATTCATGGATTTTATATCAATCTTGTGGATGTCAGCAGGATAAAAGAATAAAACAGACGTAAGGTAGTTATAGCTTTTATATATGCATGGTTTTAGTCTTTAAATCAGTCTAATATACAGAAAATAACTAAAACAATTAGCCCATATCCCCAAATCATCTGCTAAAAAGTTATCATTTGGCTGCAGCAGCATCAGGCTCTGGTAGTCAGCCCCCAAATCAGCTGCAGTAGTGACCCCTGCAGCTAGGCAGAGTAGTGAGCCACTACAGTAGCATTAGTCGTTAAAGAGTTAATGCCAGAATGCCAATCAGTTTCTGAAAAGTCAGTTCAATTTTTTCTATTTTGTGTAACAGTGGCAATATCTGCTGGAAGATTGGCATGATATGTACAAAATTGAAGACTTTTATGACAGGATCCATTCTGTCAAATTTGGTCAAATTCTGTTCGTGGTTTTTGAGAAGTCATTTAAAGGTTTTTCTATTTTTAGTAAAAGTGTCCACATTTTATAGTGGATTGGAATCATGTGACCAAATTTTACAGACCTTTATATCAGGATGCTTTCTGTGAAATTTGGTAAAATTTTGTCAAGTGGTTTTTTGAGAATAAGATGTTTAAAATTGATTTTTAAAAAATACTTTTAGTAATGGTGGTCATAATGGATGACAGATTGGCACCCTTGAAACAAATTTGAAAGACCTTAGTGCCAGAATGCTCTCTACAAAATCATGTGCAAACTGGTCAAGCAGTTTTATCAATGAAGTACAGAGCAATTGTGAATATACAACCCATGACCAATGATGCACAATTGGAGACACATGACAGACAAAGGACCATACCATAAGCTCACTTGACCTTATAGCAAGGTGAACTAAAATGTTCATTTCTACCTGGCCTTCTCATCCTGGTCAATCACAAAGGCAACATCTGCACGGAACTGCATGAAGTAGGTCATGACCAAGCCCTGGTTTCGTTTCAGTGGTAGGCCAAGTTCTTCACCCTTCACAATTGCATTAAGGAGATCCAGAAACTGTGGGACAGCTGATTTGTGCTCTGCTACCAGCACCATGATCTTGTGTACCTGGTGCTGCATAATCCTCATACAGGTGTTTCGATTACCTTTAAAAACCTGTAATACAAATATGCACATATGACAAAAGAACAAATACATGTATAACCTTTTAAATAACTATGATATAAAATGTGTTTATTACATAAGTAACAGAACAATTTCCTGGATTCTTACAAGAATATGACATGAACATCTGAGGATTAATCAACTTTGGGGTCAGGGATGAAAAATTTGTTCAAATATATTATGATGGAATGCATGTGCCTGTTTGTATTTTTGACAACTGTTAATGAAAAAAATATCAAGTTGTAGTATAAGCTGTGGTACATTTGAAGAGATTACTTGGCATTAAAAACTTGGATCAAGAGAAAAGTAGACCCTGAGGTGGTGCATGACATCTTTATCATACAGTCTAAAGCTGCATTCCTTCCCAAAACCAAAACAGACCTAGAAGTGGTGTATGATATTTTTTTATCCCAAAACCAATGTTAAACTACAATGATAATATCTTGTAGTTCATAACAATGTAAAACCACTGTCTTTCTACTCCACACAATTGATCTTGTTCAGCTCTTTTAGTTGTCGGGAAATGCATGTTGTGACCCCAAAAATAGTCATTATACTCAGTGATGTGGACATTTTATAAAAATATTAATAATAAAAATAATAATATTAATAATATTAATAATAATACAGACTCTATTTATTTTGGGTAACTCAATTAGTTATATAACTGAACTAATCTAACTTAAGGCAATCTTTGAGATATGTACAAGTACACAGAATGCAATAAAATACTATCCATCTCAAACACACACACATATTCATAAACACGCAAGTTACAGTCCCATACTAATAACTACCCATGTACTTCTATATACACATACTTATAGACTAAACTACTAGTAAAATTGTGTATATGATACATAACAGCATACATACTGCTTATTAGCAGGAGAAGGTGGATAACCCTCTGTTATTAAAATAAGACTTAGATTTCATTCATTTAATATATCTATTATCAATAGCTAATATACTAGTCTGAATATTCTCTGATTTGTTTTAGGATATATAGAATGGCCCCATAGTATTGAAAACTGATTTGTTTTAGGATATATAGAATGGCCCCATAGTATTGAAAACTGATTTGTTTTAGGATATATAGAATGGCCCCATAGTATTGAAAACTGATTTGTTTTAGGATATATAGAATGGCCCCATAGTATTGAAAACTGATTTGTTTTAGGATATATAGAATGGCCCCATAGTATTGAAAACTGATTTGTTTTGGGATATATAGAATGGCCCCATAGTATTGAAAACTGATTTGTTTTAGGATATATAGAATGGCCCCATAGTATTGAAAACTGTTCCTAAGCAGTTCTTTCTTTATTTCATGGACATGAATGATTTAAGGTTTGAGATGTTGCTGGATTCTTTGCAATGACTGTAGGGAGGGCTTGGGAGGATGTGCCCATTTTATGATCAGGTAAATATTATCGAAGGAACATATTTTACTTCATACATTGTTTCATCTTCAAATTCATTACCTTATCATAATATGTTAGGATAGCAGATAAGAGTTGGAGAAGTCACATCCCTTTACCTCAAAGCTAGCCCTGGTTCTAGTTTATTAATACATGTGAAGCAGATTTGAGTCTCATGTGAGCTACCTGCTAAGGTTAGTACAGGTCAAAGAAGGGATGTGGTCTCTAAAAATATTTTGCTTCTGCAAATCCAGAGAAAGTTGAGTAACCCATGTCATAAACGAAGCTCATGAAAAACCTGGGAAGGTAGTCTTTTGTACTCTTAAAATTTATCCCACCAGGTTTTATTGAGCCCTTAGGGATTAAAGGTCTCTGAGGTAAAAGCTGGAGAATGTTGTCGCTGACCTCCATTCCATGGCTTGAACGATGTCTGATAGGAAACAGCTGCACTCAGCTGCAATGTTGGTAGCAAACCTCATGAGCCAATATGCATAAAAAATTCATCTGGTTTTGGGTTATTTCCTTGTATACCCAACAGTTCCAGGACAAAAAACTTGTGCTGAAATAACATCTCTTTTCACTTTGAGTATCAGAAAGAAGCAAGAGCTCCCTCTTCTGATTGACTCAGTCTGCTTCAGGTACCACTTAAACATCCTGACAGGGTCATGCAGATGCCCTTGGGCAAGCTGCTTCAGGTGCCACTTCAACATCCTGACAGGGTCATGCAGATGCCCTTGGGCAAGCTGCTTCAGGTGCCACTTCAACATCCTGACAGGGTCATGCAGATGCCCTTGGGCAAGCTGCTTCAGGTACCACTTAAACATCCTGACAGGGTCATGCAGATGCCCTTGGGCAAGCTGCTTCAGGTACCACTTAAACATCCTGACAGGGTCATGCAGATGCCCTTGGGCAAGCTGCTTCAGGTGCCACTTCAACTTCATGACAGGGTCATGCTGATGCCCTTGGGCAAGCTGCTTCAGGTACCACTTCAAGGTTGACAGTCATGCAGATACCCTTGGGGAAGCTGCTTCAGGTCCCACTTCAGGATAATGAGAGAGTCATGCATATGCCCTTGGGCAAGCTGCTTCAGATACCATGTCAAAGTCTTGACAGTGTCATGCAGATATGATTGGGCAAGCTGCTTCAGGTACCACTTGAACATCCTGACAGTGTCATGTAGATACCCTTGGGCAAGCTGCTTCAGGTACCACTTCAAGGTCTTGACAGGGTCATGCAGATACCAGAGGGCAAGCTGCTTCACCTACCACTTCAAGGCCTAGCAATGAAAGCTGGGGCTGTCAAGAGAGAAACCAAACCACTTTTATGATGATATATGTAAGCAGCAAATGAACATGCCGATGGAATAAAAAAACATTTAGCACAGAATTGGCAAGGGGGCAGATTCCAAACCGCATGAATTATAGCCATCTTTTTAATCTGCAGAAGCGAAGTGGGTGTTGTCAATAATTTCCCATTTCACTGACAGAAATGAGTGTCTGTGGCCATTGTTTTGCATCTGCAGGAAGTACAATGCGAAGAATCTGGTTGTTAGTCATCTCTGCTCCCACACTCGGACTTGTTCTAGATAATTTTTCTTGCATGAGGAAATTGCACTATTTCTTCTGTTTTGAAGATAACAACCTTAATGCCTTCCTACTATAAGTGAAGACATGAAACTGGTAATAAGATGTTTTAAAAGCATTCATGCCATGCAAAACAAAGAGCATGGTGACCAGGATGAGTCCTGCACCTGATGAAATGGAGTAGCCTGAAGTACATTTTAAAAAAAAAATCTTGTCCAGGATGAGAATGGCATATGAACAGATGATAAGTCTATGCATATTTGTAACCTGCATACTAGAAATACAACCAATAGGTCAACTCTCATAAAACGGCACCACCCTACCATTGACAGACCTTCTAAAGATGAAAATACCATCAAGCTGATATGTGTATCAATAATGTATTGTATCGTAGGTTGTGTATCGTGAATCGTATTGATCCATGGCAGAGGTGTATCATTTCATCCCTAGTCATCAGTGCATAAACCATCAATATTCAGTGACAGAATATTGGTCTTATTCTTGGACTTTCCTAATTCATTAATTAGTCTCCAAATAGTTCAAGATTATTCTCATTTTCATCAATAATGTTTTAATAATGTGTTTTTTTTAGCCTTTCTAATAATTTTTCTTTACTTTATTTTCAAATTGTATACTCTACTACTACCCGAGATGAAGTTGGCCTTTATATGAAGCCAATAAGAAATGGCTATGAATTCTGTTCGAATTTTGTTGGAAAATCTGTATCCATACAGACTCTGTTTCATTCGATTCAGGATCTTCACATATTCACAGAATCTTTGCTTCAAGATAACTTTTTATATAAATTGAGAGCTCACCGGCTATTGTTTTGCTGTCTTTACAGAAAGGTACATCATAGTTATTTACTAACACAATTTTATCTAAATGAAGCTCCTTGAACAATGTTTCAGAAATTCTTAACATATGCACATTACTTTCTGGCGATGTAAGCAAAAGTCTAACTTGATCTGTTTAAATTGCCTCTAATTTAAGGTATATTAATATGCCCCATTTTAAAACCTTTTTTATCAATCCCTGAGTTCAAGATATAAGTGGGTACTCAAGGAAATATGATTAATAGAAAGTGGGTACTCAAGGAAATATGATTAATAGAAAGTGAGTACTCAAGGAAATATGATTAATAGAAAGTGGGTACTGTTGGAAATATGATTAATATAAAGTGGGTACTTAAGGAAATATGGTTAATAGAAAGTGGGCACTAAATGAAATATGGTTAATAGATAGTAGGTACTCAAGGAAATATGATTAATAGAAAGTGGGCACTCAATGAAATATGGTTAATAGATAGTAGGTACTCAAGGAAATATGATTAATAGAAAGTGGGTATTCAAGGAAATATGATTAATTGAAAGTGGGCACTCAATGAAATATGGTTAATAGATAGTAGGTACTCAAGGAAATATGATTAATAGAAAGTGGGTATTCAAGGAAATATGATTAATTGAAAGTGGGCACTCAATGAAATATGGTTAATAGATAGTAGGTACTCAAGAATATATGATTAATAGATAGTAGGTACTCAAGGAAATATGATTAACAGAAAGTGGGTACTCAAGGAAATATGATTAACAGAAAGTGGGTTCACAAGGAAATATGATTAACAGAAAGTGTACCCAAGGAAATATGATTTATAGAAAGTGTGTACTCAAGGAAATATGATTAACAGAAAGATGTATACATTAGATGCATTCATACTATTAATATCATTCTGATCATACTTGTAAGTTTACACATTGTAATATATGTCAACATTGCTGTTGTCATATTCACAAATATGTAATAGTTACCATTATTTGCATCAATATTATCATTTTCCTCATTCCTTGATACATGTACATGAGTAGCATTCATAATGTCATTAGAGTCAATAAATGTGGGATCTTTCTTCTGGTTTGTTAACATGTTAGTACAGCGAAGCCCCGCTATAACGCGCCCCGCTATAACGCGAATTCGGATATAACGCGATTGAGGCGTGGCTCCCAAAATGTCAAATATTCATTCGCACATGAACTTTTTTTTTTTATTTGCAAAGTACGAGAAATAGTGTATAAAATGTGTATATTACAGTATCATTTTGGGGAAGAGATCGCGTATGAATTCGAGTATAATAAGTTTGTGGCGTGGTTCCTGAAATTTTATATACATGTACATGTATTTTTCTCGTACACGGAAGAAAAAAAATTTTTTTTTTAAGTACGAGAAATAGTGTATAAAAAGTTTATTATCATTTTGGGGAAGAGATCACATATGAATTCGATCGTGGCTTGGCTTCTGAAATTTAACAATTTCACCAATTTCTTGAAGTGTTATGCCAAAATAAACATTTTCGGAAATGTTACTTATTACTGATCCACGAGTAAAGCCAGTAAGTCTTTTCTGTGTTTGTCTTCAATTCATTATGTATACAATCATTGCTCAAACAATAGCCGACATGTTTTTCTTCTTTAACTGCATACACAACCGAGCATCAGACAATGTGGTGGTTGATAAAAGATTCTCACGATTTAATAAACATCAAAAAACGTAAGCCGCCAACACTTGCGCTGGACTTCAATTCATCCTGTATACAATCATTGCGCAAACAATAGCTGACTTATGTTTCTTCTTTAACTGCATACACAACCAAGCACCAGACAATGCGGTGGTTGATCAAAGATTGTCATATGTGGGTGCTTATGTAGAGCTTAGGCGGCTAGATCAAAGATTGTCATATGTGGGTGCTTATGTAGAGACTGAGCTTGGGCGGCAAGATCACAGGGAGTTCAAATAACCACTCTCTGTTACTTAGCACTGAACAAGTACAGCTGTATCAAACTCGTGGCTCAATCAAAGGGTTGTCATGTGGGAAAACAGACGGATCGATATCAGATAGTAAACGGTGTTGATACCCTCCCTATTCATGCTATACATTAGACGTGTATACGTTGCTCTCTAAAAAAAAATAAAATATAGTAAAACCCCGCAATAACGCGACCCCGCTTTTTCCGCGATTGAATTTTATGGACCCCAAATATCGCGTTATAGCGGGGTTTCACTGTATGTACAATATTTATAGACTGTATGGGTATGGTGTATGAATCATTTGAGAATATGACTGACTTTTCCCAGGTTGTAAATATACAGTGTTCAGATGATTGTTGCAGTTTTCAGTTGGGTCAAATACACATTTTTCTTTTAGGCAAAACTGGTTTTAGGTTGGGCACAAATTGTTTGGCAGTGATAATACGTGCTCAACACTTGGTTTTGCCAACCCTCAAATTAGGTATGGGTGGATTATGTACAGCTGCATGTGCCAATCAGATCTTTTTACCTGTTTACATGTATATTATGAACAACATACTGAAAATCAACCTAGATTATTTATATTACCCTCTTATCCTGACTAGTATGGTAACTCCTTGGGTCCCCTCTTTTTAATTTGACTCTTGTGTACAATTTTGCAACATATTTTTCAGTATTCTTTATGATGTCATGTTATGCCTATATCCAAATTTACTAAATTGTTGGGAATGCAGCTTTATGGCAGTAGAAAATTTATCATTCTGCTAAATACTAGGAAAGCTGTTATTCATTACCATATTTAGCTGTGTATAACGCACACCTATCTATAACGCGTACCCCTATTTTCGACCCAGAATGAGTGGAAAAGACGTAGTTCTGCCATATAATGCGCATGTAATATAATACATTTCAAAATCATGACTATTTCGCTCCATTTTCATAGTACAACAACAGTCAGCCATTTTGGATAGTGAATGAAAAAAGTAGCAATACTGAAATTATATCTTTCCGATTTTATTGTTGGCCCTTAAAAGGGCCCTTTAAAGGTTCGCCTAGTTGATGGAGTTCAATCTATTGCATCAAATCCCTCAAATTCCTCTTCGTCATCATCACTCTCAAAAAGTCGCTCTATGTCCTCGTCTGTCATCATTCCTGGTGTTGCTGCAGAATAGCTTTCATCTTCATCTTCGTCCTCGCTCTCTGAGTGGTCTTCATGCTTAGCATTGTCCTCCCACAAGATGTCATCCTCTGTGCCATCCATTTTATTTAAGATGCAGCACTTTTTGAAGGCATGGATGATGATGCATGGCAAGTCGTGCCATCATAAAAATGCATAGGCCCAGCTCACAGACCCCATGTAGTCGTCTATTTTCTTCTGTTTTGCAATTAATATTGCCTGAAAGCGAATCTCTGTCGTGGATACTGAGATTCCCTGTCTTCTTCTATCCATGACACATTCAAGGACTCCACTCTCTACGTCCGGATACTTTGCACTTGTCACTGTCTGCCTGTTTTGTTCTCGGTATTTTCTTCACTCTTTCTTTCATTCTTCTCTACTCCCTAACAGAAGACTCTCCTACATTAAACTCCCTCTCAGCAGCTCTGTTACCATGTGTTTCTGCATAGGCAATGATGGTTAGCTTGTCTTTCGCATTGTATGAATTTCTTCTATGACCCATGTTGATACATTGAGTATATTCGTTCAGATTCAAGACAGAACATAATATGCTATGTGAAAGTTTAGGTCCGGTATTTAGACTTATTTGGATTATCATTACATCTCTAAAATATATCTCCATGTCCAAGCTAGAATTTACAAAGACAATGCATTGTACTTATGTTTGGCCCATCAAAGCTTTAGCCGGCGCTGATTACCTTTAAAAACACCACGCTGAGTCAATTAAACACTGCTCACTGTATTGTAACAAAGAAGTGCTGTATCAAATACTGTTGTTTAAAATGAGAAATAAAACAATGAAACAAGTTTATTTTCTGAAGAAAAGTAAATACATTGCAAATTTACCTAGACAAAGCAACGTGACTATGTTTAGCACATCAAAGCTTTAGGCAGTGCCGATTACCTTGAAAAGACCACACTGAGTCAATGAAGCAATGATCATCGTTAAAAACACAACGCTGAATCAATTAAATATTGCTCACCGAGACAAAGCATTGTAACTATGTTGAGCGCATCAAAGCTTTCCTGGCGCCGATTACCATGAAGAGGCCACACTGAGTCATTGAAGCATTGATCACTGTATAGTCACAGAGATATCTCAAATACTATGATTTAAGATGAGATATAAAACTAAGAAACAAGTTTATTTTCCAAAGGAAAAAAAAAATTGTTTTCGGACTTCATACATTAATGCTGTGTCAGTGTTACCATAACAGGCTAACCATAGTCACGAAAAAAAAAAAAATGAGAACATTAACACTGCTTGAATTCTAAATAATTATATTTCAATTCAAACACGAATAAATGAAGACAAAATTAATTAGATCCACAGTTATCGAATATTGAACATTTACAGGTACGGTAATCATATATTTGTTCCGCTCATAACCTTGAAAAGACCACACTTAGTCAATATAACATTGATCACTAAATACAAAATACTATCATTTAAGATGAGAAATAAAAACTAAGAACCAAGTTTATTTTCCAAAGAAAAAAATATTTTCCGACTTCATACATTCATTGATTATTTTGTTCCACAATGTGTCAGTGTTACCGTAAGAAAGAAACTGTAGTCGCAAAAAAATATGTCCCCTAAAGGTGCCTCTGATGAGAACATTAACACTGCTTGAATTCTACGCATATTATATTTCAATTCAACCAAGAATAAATGAAGAAAAAATGTATTAGATCAACAGTTATGGAATACTGAACATTTACGGAACAAGTACGGTAATCCTCACAGTGGTATTTGTTCCGCTCCAATGCGGCACTTTGCACAGCTTTTGAACAAGTTGCCAGTCATTATGTACATATATTTCCGGTCAAGGCACAGAACAAAATGCTACACAGTGATGTGAAATGAAAAAAGTTTATTAACATAAGCAATCAAAGAACAAGACTATTTGTAAGCATTATTTATTTCTTTAATATGGCTAGTACCGGTAAACAATTTAGCTACAATG
The DNA here is from genome assembly GCA_029931535.1 of Margaritifera margaritifera. Lineage (NCBI taxonomy): Eukaryota > Metazoa > Mollusca > Bivalvia > Unionida > Margaritiferidae > Margaritifera > Margaritifera margaritifera. Next base: position 1,397,846 of record JAQPZY010001677.1, on the reverse strand, counting down.
CAATGTACAATGGATTTAATATTTCACAAAGAGTGAATGTGACACATGTAGGTGGCTATACTGCCTTCATCTTCTAGTCAGACTGACCTGGAAAAAATCTTTTTTTTTTAGTATATACAAATATGATTACAAACTTTCCATAAAAATATACAATTGTGATTACAAACTTTTCATGACACATTAGGATCATACATGTTTTAAGACGGTACCTCGGTAAGTGCTTCTGCCAGTTCTGGTGCTGCTCCTTCCTTGGACAATAATAAGTCCAGTCGGTCAAACAGACGACCCTGGACTGTGGCATTTTTATGAGCCATCATTTTCAGCAGTGTGAATGTCCTCTGGAACACACGACGTAACCCTGTGTACTGATCCTGGTCACAAAGAAAAATGATTATCAATTAGGGAACTCCTATTGCTGGGTCCATGTAATATTACAAACCTTTCACATAGAAATTAAAATCTCAAAAGTGACTATTCAGAAGCAAGTATTATTTTGTATATGGGCCTCATGTTTGTGAGAAATATATTGTAATGAAACTACTAAAAAGAAATTAGAAAGTCTAAACTCAAAAAGTTTCATAGTCAGCACAAGTGCAAGAAATTTAACATAATGTATTATCATTTACTATAAGAAAAGATTCTAAACTATGCTTCAGACAAAAATTAGATTGCAGTATAGACAAGTGATTAGTTACATATCTCTTTTATGTTTTTTTTTCATATACATGTACATCAATCAATTTCTTCTTTTTTTTGTTCTAAAGAAATTGCATTACAAGTACTCTGCAATTCATTGTCACTTTCCATGCTACAATTATACACTGATTATCATGGTATACAATGAGTATCATGGTATACAATGAGTATCAAGGTATGCATTGAGTATTATGGTATACACAGAGTGCTATGGTATACATTGATTATCATGGTATACATTGAGTATCATGGTATACACTAAGTATGATCGTATACCCATAATATCATGGTACACATTGACTGTCATGGTATACCCAGTGTATCAGGTATACCTAGTGCATCATGGTACACACTGAGTGTCATGGTATACCCAGTGTATCAGGTATACCTAGTGCATCATGGTACACATTGAGTGTCATGGTATACCCAGTGTATCAGGTATACCTAGCGCATCATGGTACACATTGAGTGTCATGGTATACCCAGTGTATCAGGTATACCTGGAGTATCATACTACAAATTGAGTATCATGGTACAGCTCTTCCTCATTATAATGTGATAGTTGGGGTCCATTACTGCTAACCATGTTATGTACCAAACTGCATTATACTGAAAACAGTGATATCTACAGAACTGTGATATACTGAGAATAGTGTTATATACAGAACCATGGTATATCAGAACAATCAGAAATTTTTACATAATGGTGTTTTGAAAAGGAAATGAACATATAAGACCAAGTTTCACCTTGTTTTCTTTCAACCCTTATTGTTATACATTGGTATTATTTTGGTCATGGGGTCCATAGTAGTACCACATTATATATAGAATTGCGTTATAATAAAGTGTGTTATAACGGGGGAGAGCTGTATACACAGAGTATCGGGTATACCTGGAGTATCATGGTACACATTGGTTTGGTTTGGTGCTTTACAGCACAGCAACACAAATAGGTTATTTAGTGTCGAGGCAATTGGGGTGAAGTGCCTTACACAAGGACACACCACGGTAGCTGACCCAGGCTGGTCTCGTGGTAGGATCCGAAACTGCAGCCTTTTGGTCTTGAGTCCAGCATGCAAACCACTCAGCAACTGCAGCCCCCCATGGTACACATTGAGTGTCATGGTGTACCCAGAGTATCATGGTATACCCAGAGTATCATGATATACATTGAGCATCATGATATACATTGAGTATCATGGTATACATTGAGTATTATGATATACATTGAGTATGATGATATACATTGAGTATCATTGTATACCCAGAGTATCATGGTATACCCAGAGTATCATGGTATACACAGAGTCATGATACAAAATCAAAGATGCATGTTAAATTTGAACATTGAAAGAAACACACCAGTATAAATGTTTACAACAGACTAAACTGTGTCCACTTAAATAGTGAAATCTGAAAAACTGTGCTGGATGTTGGTGTTTTTCCTCACCAGCATCTAATGAATAACTTATTTCATATGAGAAACATGTGAGACATGTGTGAGAGAGAGACCGAAACAGAAACAGAGACATACCAGCAACTTGACATCAATCTCCTGTGAGAGGATGGTCAGGGTATCCTCTAGTACACCTGTAACAATAGAAAATACAAATTTCATTCTTTGATATACATATCAAACATTGAACTATGCCTGTTATATTCATCATAACAAAAGAACATCATATTGGGTTTCAATATCTAAATGACCTGAATGTCCTGAGTGACCTTGAATTTTAACATTACTCATGTTAGATATCTCCAAGGGTAGATCATCATCGGAAGCTACGGGCAAAAATCTGCTACACTCCTTTTCCACACATGGCTGCCTACAATAACATTTCCTCATTTCTGATGAATATGCATGAACCGGCTTAACTAACTGTTATAAGCCCCTGTAAAATTTGATCGGAGTGTTGACCCAACAGGACCATTTCCTGTTGACCGAATGAGCCAATCAAAGTTTCTCTTTCAGACACAGTCACTTATCAATCATTATAAGGGTTCTTTCATTGATGTGTAATGCTTGTTTCAAGGTGTTGTTGATGGCATATTTTTAATTATGCATATTCATGAGAAACAAGGAAATTTTGTCACAGGCAGCCATGGGTAAATATGTTTAGCAGATTTTTGCCCGTGGTTTGCGATGATGAGGGTAGATAAGGTCAACTTTGAACTGATACTGATTTCAGCATTCCACTGAGCCACACATTATTATTATTATTATCACGTACTTTTGGCACGGAAAACTTGCTTGTGAGCTGAAGTCAATTACTGAACTGGTTACACATGTTCCTTTCAACACACCCTTGAGTGAAATAGATGTCTCATTAAATACTTTCACTTTCTTTTCATACTTGATTGTACTTGTTGAAAAATATTCTCTGTGCTGGCTGAGAAGACAATCTTCCACTGACAAGATAGAAACATCTAAGACTATGATGCCAAAGATTTGGCAAGATCCATTCCTGATACAAATCTAGTCTCCTTGATGATAGATTTTCCTTCATTGCCTGCACACACATGGGAAAGATAATATAATCTAGTATAATGGGACTAAAACAAATCTAAGTAGTAATTCAAATAAAAGAACTATGAATTTTCTTTCTCTGCTGTACATGGCAGATTCTTTACATAACACAGCCAATGTAAGATGTGTCCTGAGCTGTGAAGAATAACTCTTTCTTCCTACCTCTACATAATGTATCAGCAAATTTTTAACTCTTTCTTCCTACCGCTGCATAATTTGTCAGCAAATTTTATATTATAATTTTTCAGGAAACTGATAAAGTTAAATTTTGTTATGGAAATAAATTATGTAAGAATGAAAAAATTAAGAAAACTGATTGTAAATATTTAATGTGCATTGTAATTATTTAATGCTCATTTTTGGCTTTTTGTTTTTGTTTCATAAACTCCTTTGTACAAACTCAAATCTGGAAGCTTTGTAATCTGCAGAGTTCATATATGCAGCATAATATATTTTGTTAATGTGACTGTAATTATGATCAGCATGTACCGTTATTGTAGAGGATATTCTGGTTCATCCCATGTGGTTCTTCATCATCACCATCAAGATGACACATGCTGAAAACAGATCATAAGGTGCATAATGAATGGATCATCTGTGTCAATATGTGCATAATGAATGGATCATCTGTGTCAATATGTGCATAATGAATGGATGAATGGATCATCTGTGTCAATATGTGCATAAGTTTAAGCACCAAAAATTATTTTACGAAACTCAATTTTGTGTGCTGCTTACAGAATCAGCAACTGCAAACCTAAAATATTCTAAGTGTGTCAAACTTATGGAAATTTGTTGAATTACATTTAATAGTATCTTCTATGATTTTATCTTTTGTCTTCTGACATAAAAATTCCATCAGATGTTCCATGTCCCTATGCCAATATGCAAAGAGTTTATTCTAAATTTGTCAAAAAATATGGAAATTTTTTGAAATGCATTTGATAGTATCTTCAATGATTTTATCCTTTGTCTTTCTGACCTAAAACTCCCATCAGAAGTTCCATGTCCCTAGACCAATATACAAAATGTTTCATGACATTCCTCCAAATTAAATCTGAAACATTTGTATATGCTGAATGTAAAATTCATTGATTTGAATATATATGCAAATATAACAAGCTATCTAACTGGTGAAACATAATAATCTTTCGAAGTAAAATTCACAATAAAAACGGATTTTTAACCTAATGTGACATCAAGACACAGAATAACACAAAATGTCTGTTTCCAACTTCAGAGAGAAATTTGATTTAAATGCATTAAGATAATTACCAAAATGTCAAATATAAAGATTTAAAGAGATAAATTACTGTTTTACCATTAAAATATCAATTTTCCCAAACAACATGAAAAACTAAATTGACCACAGTAAAACCTCTAAAATTCGGTTTATGTTTTCATTTGGGTTTTGGACCAGGTCTATTATGCCCCTATGGAACAAATTTCAGGGCTTAGCAAAAACAATTTTCCTATTGTAACATAAGACCACAAAAATCATTAAGAACATAATTTCCCCCAACACCCCTCATATACACAATAGATGTGCTGTTGACACTGATATTATGATACAAGACAGCTACCACTTGTTGAAGCCCGAGGCCACCATGACCCCTACAAAGCATGCAGTACAAACTAAAAGGGTCATCCCAAAGTATTAGATGAGAGGATAAAAAATGGTCCCAACACAATGTGCTAATTCAAGTTATCCCTACTATAATTACTTACAATATGAATTCATCCAAGATGTCACATAATTCTCGTGCCTCTGAATCCCCCAGTTTAGAGATGGCCAGTCGTCGCAGGACAGGCAATCGCTCATCCAACCTTTTCAGCACATTGACTGAGCCATCTGTGATCAGAACCTGGAAAATTAACCATGCAGAAATTCAATTAATATGATCATATGTGTTCACATTTTGTTTTAGTCAAACAAGGGTCACAATCCTATATGAATGAGGGTTTTAAACACTGTTTCATCTGTAAACCATGCTATGATATACCATCCTTTGTATATGACTACAAAAAACTTTAACGTAAACAAGAGTACCATGAAAACGGCATATTATATCCTCTATGGTAGGCAAAAGTAGGGCTTGGTTGACTCTGAAGATTATTGACCAATAGGGCACAATAACCTGGACCTTTGGTTAAGGTCTGCTGTCTTGAACTAAAGTTACTGTGCAGAAACTGACTTACCATTACCATGACCTCTGACCTTTAGACACCACAGTCTAAAGGTTTCTTTATACTCTTGGTGCAAGCAATCCACAAAGTCTGATCAAAGAACTTACTGTAGAACAAATGTTATTATGAAAAATCCATTTTCTCTGAGTCACAATGACCCTGACCTTTAACCTTACGACCACAAAATCAAAAGGCCTCTTCCACAACTTAAGTGCAAGCCCTCCTTAAAACTTTGGTCATCTTACATGGTCTAAAACTAAAGTTTTAGATTCAGACACATCATGATCTATGTTGTGATTAGAAATTTATATTTCTGTGTACATGTTCAATCTATATTATAATACACAGTTAATTACATACATGTGAAGGGACATCATATGAAGGTGAGAGTGCTCTCATATTAACTGTCAGTCTGTATGTTTGCACAAAAATATCACATGTTAAATTATTAATTATTTACAAACTTTAATTATTTTTTTGAATTAGTTTTTACAACTGTTGCCTGCAAAGCAGATGTTACCTAACCATGAAGAAGAGGTCACAAGATGGTGAGAGTCGTTTCATATTAGGTTTGGTTTTGTGGGGTTTAATGCCGTTCTTCAGCACATGATAGGCTATACATGGCTGCCAGTATATTTGGTGAAGGAAGAACCTAGGAAGACCCCAGGAAGAACTACCGACACACAGGACGCTACAGGCAAGCTTTCTCACATGCCCACATGGACTGAGCTGAGACTCGAACCCACACAGACAGATGTGAGATGTATAAGTGATCTGTAACAGCAAGTGCCCTAGACCACTTGACTAACCAGGACCCTGGTCTCGCATTAACTGTGATCATATGTAGGCTTGCACAAAAATATTACATGTTAATTTATTAATTTATTAAAAAGTTAATTAGTGTTTATCCACTATTATCCACAAAGCTGATTCTGTGTGATGCTGGGATCATCAAGTGGAATTATAATGGATTCACAGTTATTGATGCATAGATATCAGTTGGTGAGTACACATTCTTCAACTATTCATGATACACCTCTCCCTTAATAACTTGTGCTCAGATAACTCGCAAACCTGCTTATAATGCGGGGTCAGGCAAGGATCCCTCTTTTTTTCTAGAAAATACCAACAGAATTGGACCCTATTCGTTGAACATGAAGAAAATCATTATAAAAACTAGTAAATGAAACTCTGATGTATCGTTTGTTTTATCGTAGAAAATGGCGCTTAGTGCCCAGAAATCTGATTCAACATCATGAAATTCACAACTTTTAATAAGAAGTCATATATTTTGTAAAGTTTTCTATACAAAAAAAATTTCAGTATACTGTAAACAACAATATTCGATGGTATTTCAATCAATGAAAACATCTTACATCTTACTGGTGGCAGCACTTTAAGAGATAAATGCCTATTAAATAAGTTTTGTCAAGTGAAAAATTAGTGTTTTAACTTTTTACCTCATAGAGTCTGTTGTTGTATAGGCAGTTGATATACATGTGCTCAATCCACATAGTGTGGTGTGCTATAAATAGAACACCTGTTAGTTCTATGACTCAATATGCATAGACCTGCCTGTTACATTTATAGTAGTGTAGTATATCTTAAATTCAGAATCAATTTTAACCTTTTTACCTTTTTGTATACATCTATTATCTATGGAGAGATTTAAGAGTAAAATCTGATCTTTATAGTTGTATAATTATTTTTCACGGAAGAATTTTCTATATGCTTTAAAATCTTGAGAGAACTTCCCGTACAGAAAAATCTCACCAATTCACATGAGCTTCTCATAAGCTGCACATGAGAACCTTGTTAGAAACATATGCAAATTGGGTAGATTTTGCAAGCTCATGTGTGCAGTTTGTTAGATCTTGTGAGCCATTGAAAAACTAACCAATTTTCTCATGTCCAGATTTTGCTCATGTGAGAATTTGAATGTTCTCATGAGAAAGTATAACTTAGAAAATATTCTTTCCCCTTACATCTGACTATGTTTGAAAATAAGGCGGAGTTCTAAATTCTCACGTGAGAAATTTGGACTTCGATTCTGATCAGACACATTTTAGATTTGTTCTAAGTTGGTTTTTCTCATGTGAGTTAGAGACCCATCCCATTCTGCCAGCATTCTATAAAGAATTATGCTTCAAGAATTTTGCTTTCAAAAACCAAATCAAATAATAAAATAAAATCACATCAGATTAAATGTGGTTTTTCGCGACTGAGAGCTAGGTAATCCGTTATCGATACAATGACGCAGGTTATTTCCCTTGTTTACAGTCAGGAGACTGGTTTACTGACCGCAAAATATACACATAACTTTTTGAAGGTACTACAACACAAAACTACCATGGTAGCCTTGCTTTCAAATAGGCGCCATTTAATTTTAAAAAGAATTGAAGCTGGAACTGTCACGATTTAGCTCGTTACTTCGGAAATTTCATTGCAAGCCCAATACATGTGCAGCAACTGACCATAGAAACCATGGAATTATCATGTTATCATGTTGGTGAGTAAAATCAAGATGCACTGTTGTCAGTTATTGACAATAGGGTGACGAGATTAGAATCCTTGAAGTACTATGGTTTGTGCCCTCAACGTTAATTTTAACGTTTATATTATAATATTGGGAGAAACTATTGAAATCGCCATAGAAAGTGTTCAACTAAATCTGCTTCATTTATTCATCGTTATAAAGTCTCCAAATTCTTTGTGAGCTACCTATTGCCGGAATTATATCTATGGTTCGTGCCCCTGAAATAAAGACCACGTGACGTAAGATTGGAATGTGATAATTAGGTCAATGTTTACTTACGAAATCGATCGTGTATGATGTCCCCATATTATTAATATTTGCATATGCAATACAAATCATTTCTTTCAAACGCATATCGACTGCAATAAAACACTTATAAATAATGATGGCAAAAATATAAAAGAAAAAAAAAAAAAAAACATGATGCATTTTTAAATTTTTTTTCTTCTTCAAGTTGTCTGACAAAATTATCATACATGTATTTAAAGATACTGTAAAGTTTTACAAGATTTTTTTTCATGCTATTTCATAGCAAAGATTTTGTTTTCCCTTAGGCCCAAAAATAAAATAAAAATATCTTTCCGGTCGGCCGACCGTTCCTGTTTCTCATTGCCAACCCTAGCACTTTTTCCCCACCCCCACGCAATTTTTTTTAATATATTTTTTAAAATTTTTTTTTTTTCATTTAAAAAAAATCACATTTGTGCATCTAATTGAGCCGGTTTTCATGCCCAGTACTTTGAAGTGCTTGAAATATTTTTGCTTTATATGTTATTAAAAAAAAAAAAAAAAAATACTGCCTACCCTAATTTTAAAACCAGTGCAATAGGAAACACACATATTTTTTTTTTTTGGCCTTATATTAAAATATTTCAATGAAAAATTTCATACTACATAGTTTTTCATTGGATTTATTTTTTTCTAACATGTTATAAGAAGTGCATGTTATAATGACCAAATTTTTACATTGCCTTTGTGGTCTAAAAAATCTCTGTCTTGGGTTTCCCGCTAATCAAAAGGTAAAGAAAACCAACATGTGAACAGCGGCCCTGGCTTGAATGGCTAACACTCACGCCAGGGCCACAAAGTGTTTGTCATGAGTCAAATTTGCCATTTTCATTGTGTTTTTTCAATTTGATTTGTATTAAGTATTCAAATATGTCTTAATCAGCACTTACTGTTACTGTCAACGAATGCTAGTGACCCAGTTGATTACGTCAGGATCTCAAAACAAGCGAGTGAGGTCACGAGAAACATGGCGCATGAATCAAGGATAAGCATGAAGTTCGGATGGTTGAAGATAAATTACATACAAGCTTGTTAATCTCATTTATTTTTTTTCTTAGGGACTGTTTTTCTTCAAGGATATCAAATCCTACAATTGTCTTCATGCAGTGAAGTCTGAACTTTAACTGAGGCAAGTTCAGAAGTCGTATACATGTAGGTATGCTTCTAATTTTTATACTTTTAATTTTTCAAAGAATATGGCAGTGGATCTATTTCAAAGATTTTAAGGTGTAAAGTAAGTTTATTTCATATTGCTTTTTTTGTGTTTAAAGACGTAAAGTACCAAACGTTTGACAGATATGATGTTGCAGCTTTCAAACTAAATGGTCATGAATAACACTTACAGATGTTTCTAAGACTAGTGAAGTGATTTTAGAATGTTGAATCTTAAAAAAAATGCCATTACCAAACAGGTATATAGTCACATTTGTTGTCCAGGTTACATAGTACATGTTGCTGCATGTATAATCTATTTCAGTGTACCTGAATCATACAAGAAGCAGGGAAGGATTTAGGATTTTATTCTGAGAGGATTTGTTTAGAAGAGGTGGTTCAGTGCAATTCAAATGGCTAACATTCTTGTTTTTCACCTAATAGTGTACGATTTTAACAGATGGGGAGAGGGAACCTTTAACCATCTGACAACATCCCCCTCCCCAAAATGGATTTCTATATGGAAGTGAAGTAAAAAGTGCCTAAACCCATACAGAACAAAAGTGAAGATTTCCCACATATTCAAGAAAGCAGAGAGAGGTGCCTTTGATTGAAGAACTTGCCTTTCTGTGTACCACATATTTGAGAAAGCGGCTGTGAGAGATTCCTTAGACTGAAGAGCTTGCCTTTCTGTGCATCAGCCTGAATTTTCTGGAATCTTTCTTTAATAATACATTGGATTTGATCTAGATCATACATCCACTGTCTCCTTAATTTGCTCCACGTGCAACAGTTTTGCAAAGAATGCAGTATGCTTAATTTAAAAAGACATTGTAACAGCTAATGAAATATATTTTGTGTTCAGAGTGTTTTACAAAAGAAATTTTACAGAATCTCAGTACATCATGGTACTCTATTGAGAGGTTTCATTTTAACAAACTTTTAAATATTATGATAGAAACTACTGATATATTGCACAAGCTTGTACAAAATAATGTTTAACTTTGATAAATACAGTTTTAAGCAATTATGATAAATATTGTTTCAAACAATTATGAATTTGTATTCATTCCTTCCCATATATTTTCCTTTGATTTATTCAGATTTTAGGGATCCCTAGTGAAACTGTATGATTAACAGCAAACAAGCTGGAGTATGTGTAATGAGTTCTAGAAAGTTTGCATATGTAAAACAAGATACATGGCTCAAAATTAGGATTTTTTTTCACTAACCCACAGGATCACCAAAATAATATTTTCATTGATCCTGTCTAAATTTCACTGATCTGGCTAAAACCAAACAGAAGCCAGTTCAGTTTCTAATTCAACATTTATTATTCCTTAACATCAACTCAAAACAATAACTGTATTTCACCAACAACACAGTCTCTCCTGTGTCACACTTTAGCCATTAGTGTCCATTTTCCCAGCATTTCTGGTACTTTCTTAGTCTCTTATGTTCATCATATATATGATTACGCTCCCTTGTCATCTAATTTTTGCCATTTCGGTGGCATCTGCACACCTTGCAAATACTTCTACATGTTTACAATTGTCAGTGCATAATGCACTGAATGTTTATCAACAATAATATAAATATTAAAACATTGTTTGGTATAATTTTGGATTATTCATTGAGTCAATAAAAGCAACCTTTTCTGATTGGTCAATGCTAGCCTGAGACCGTATACTTTTTGTTATCATCAGTAATGAAATCAGTGATTGGATGTAGTACACCTAGCTGGTTTCATGTGCGTGAAGACCATTGCTTTCACAATAATCACACTAATTTGCTTGACGAGTGAACAAGCGTTTTACACCTGCCCATTTGTGCTGCGATCATTTATTGTTACAGAATGCATGCGATATAATAATTACAATAATTGAAAATCATTTTTATCACATATTTATATGAGTTGTCTTTTTTCTCATGTGAGAAACCTCACAAAAACATGCATAATTGAACTTGAATATGCTCATCTTCTAGATTTTAATATCACTTTGAAAATCTCTTTATTGCTGCTAAATAAGTTTTATTATAGGAACTTGGTTTTTTTCATTCTTGTCAGAAATATTTATCAAATGCAAATCAAATCCTAGTCATTTTTTTTTCCTATTGCTCACGTGAGCAAGCTCTTGCTTACATTAACCATTCCTGCTCATGTGATTTTCACATGAGCAGACTTGCTCATGTGAGGAAATACTTGGTCACGTGAGCAAAATCTTGCTCTTGTGATTTTCAGATTTGGTTAGATTCTATTGCTCATGTGAGTTCTACCTAATTTGCATGTTAAAATGCACATGAGACTAACATGAGTTAGATCTCACGTGAGAATCTTATGTGCAAAAGGTTAGCCAAATTTGGTGTGGGTTGTTCATTGTCAAGTCAGTGAAGCAGTATGACCAACTGTAGCTGACATTTCTCAACCTCGAAATCTATCAGTTCGTAATCTACATCTACATTGCTAAATCATCAGAATTTAATAAATTATCAAAATCTGTGTTGCCTACATTGACATTGGAGCCTATATATATCTGACTTACTGAAGCTTTCATAGTCGTAATTCTGATCATCCAAACTCGAGAAAGTGCTGAATGAAATCTGCAGCCTCCATTTTGGAGAGTGGAGAATATGACCTAGTTACTTTAAATAGCAGATTATGACTAGATCTTAAATAGCAACCATGTGATGTGACATAATGGTTATTTACCTAAATGTCTACAGTATCTAATAGGGGGTTTTCCCTGAAGGTGGCGCTACAAAAATGGAGTTCAAAATGACTGATGTTTACTGTAGGCATCCAAACATGCTTAAATGCGAATCGGGTAGAGGCGTCTACTAGCACTTACATGAGGTAAAGGGTTAATTCAGTTTCAGTGTAATCATCATAAATGCTATATTGTATTCAAATGTGAAAAGTGTCAAATTCGTGGCATCACTCATTTACTAACAGAACAATCTTTCAGGTTTCAACGTTGAAGGTTGTTGTTTCACCAATTAAATGTCCCTAGTTTTTGAAACAAGGAAATCTTGCTCTGTTGTGAATCAACAAAAACACTCAAATATATCTACATTCACATGCAAAATCAGTAATGTAATACACAATGTTGTGTCTTGAAACCTCCTGAAGTAATGTTTTCAAAGGATGGCTATCTTGAAAATAAAGGTAATTTAATATACAGAAAAGCAAACAACTCCATTAGAATAAGCATTTTATAGACAATTATTTCCAATACGAATATAAAATGAGTATAAAACCATTTAACAGCCCCCCCCCCCCCCCCGCTTCACCATCTTCTCAATGTTGATGTCCAGCCAGGATGGCATCCCCTTCTTAAATTTTCAGAGGTTCCTCAGTAACTCGCACCCTAGGTTATACTGTGGTTTTTTGGACCCTGCTGTGCACAAGTTATCGAGGGAGAGGTGCATTAGCTGATTTTCTTACACCAACGCAGAGCTCTCTGCAGAAAATTAAATATATAAATATGCAATCACCGTGTTTTTACTATTTCTTGTGTAATAAGAATTAACTGAAGTTGGTAACTGTCTTTTTGTTCCCACCTCTACATGTCTTGTAGAGCCTAGAGGATACACATAACAACATTCTCTTCAATTAACTGACTTGTTTCAATATTGCACAGTATGTTACATAACAAGACAGCACTCTATGGACCCCCGAAATTGTGTTTTAGTGGGGTTTAGAAGCCTGTAGTTTTGTGCCAACCCCTACCTCTCATGTAGACCCAAACGGATACACATACAACATTCATCAATTGAATGACTTTCTCATTATTGTACTATATGTTACATAAGGCATCATTAAAGCTAGAACATGGAATCTGGATCAATGATAGTCCTATGGGTGTAAACTGTGCAAACACTTTGAAATTCTGATCATGCCGCTGGGTTGGAGCTTTGAGGGGTTGTGTACATACATTTTTTGTATGTTTTACATGTCTGAAAATTGTCATGTGTGATCAATGTTCCAAGTATCAATGTTGGACTGGGACCCCTGGGTGATGCCTCAGGGATCTCTCACTACCACCAGGAACTAAGCCCCTGGGTCATAGAATACAAACTATAGAGATCCCCACCATGTATATACACTTACCATATATATACACTTACTAGACTTGAAAAGACAAATTTATGCATGCATTTGACATATACTACTAAGTCCATCCCTTCACCACCCTCCCCAGACTTAGCCTTTGAATAATAATAATAATAATAATAATAATAATAATAATAATAGAGTCCTTATTTTCTGGGGGAAACCTTATTAGTTAATAAAAGTTTCATTCAAAATCATAAATATAGTTTAGATAGTTTCTGAGATATTTGATTCCAAATTTGTTCTTTTGTTTTTTGCCTCTGAAATGAATGTTTGCTTAATTCAAGGTCTAGCTCTGAGTAACTATGTACCTGTGCCTGTACTGCTCTGGTAAAGAGACTGCTGTGGGTGGAGTAGTTGCGGTTCAGAAGATGCATTGACTTTCGTACCATGTCATCATACTCATATTTAGACAGGTCCTGTAACAAAATATACACAGGGCTAATATGAGTTAGATCATACTGCATAATATATTGGCTCATCTGCATTTGGAAGAAGATATGAGTGTATATATATATATATATATATATATATATATATATATATATAGTATCCAACCTCCTGAAGTCGTGGGAGTCCTTCAATCGTGCGCCATGTTTCTCGCAACCTAACGCGCTTGTTTCAAGATAATGACATCAACTGTGTCACCAGCATTCTTCAAGAGTGACAGGAAGTATTTTTACAGTAAAATCAAACAAAATGAGATTCAAACATGTAATTTCATGTAATTTAAAAAAATCATAATGAAAATCTATATTTTCACTAATGCATTATTTGTGTCAGACATTTTGGCCTTGAATTTTCTATTATATGTTAAAGATAGGTCTGCCAATCACATGATGGCAATGTTTACATATCTTGAACAGGAAAACCCACTTTGGGAATTTATACAATGGATAGCCATGTAAATATTTGGTTTTAATCATGTGGGGTTCTTATACAAGGTAAGAAAAATTTACACTGGAAATGTATATTCACCATGGACTTTTTCGTTTTAGTATTATTTCATAATAAACATATATTCTACATCAAAAGACATTTAATCTATTATAATAAAATGTGTATCCATTCACCAGTGTCTATTTTTAAATTTCTCTCTCCCTCTGTCTCTCTCAGTCTATTAATTTATGTATTTATATGGTAAAGAACAAACAAGCAGTAATGTAAGTGCACAAACTGCATATAGAATTAACGGAAAAAAAAATTTCATTTTAAAATTTTATTTTTTTTATTTCAAAAACATGGAGATGCTATAAACTAATAATATCCATGCCTTGGCATAACTGGCACATTCAGGTGTACCCTACCTTAAAATTCTACCCTGCCTTAAAATTGTACCCTACCTTACAATGTAAAAAATATTATCATTAACTTGTGTGTTGAAATCTAAGCTTGAACCCTTCTTAATTTAGAAAAACGTCTTGACTGGAAATAAGCATATGTATGATTCTATGATGTTGTCTTTCATTTGTCAACACATAGGGAATTCATCTTTTTTCACAAATCAAACTGAGAGATGGACATGGTTATACGTCCCACTCCAACGCCTTTTATGTGCTTAGGAGATTATATCATACGCCACAATAAGAAAAAAAGACATGCTTTCATCAACAATAACCAGTCACTGCCTCATCTTTTATTCTAAGATGTCCAAAGATATGAGCTTCTTGGAACACTATATCTTGTGTGAGAACTGCACTTTGCAATACCTTCCCTACATATACCTTTAAAAATCACTGACAATGAATTTTCACATAAAATCTACACAACGTTAAAACCTCTGCTGCTGTGTCACTGCAGCCTGAACAGTGATTCCTATATCTCTCCATCTGCCATTGCAGGCAAAACAAAACATGTCAACACTGTCTCTGCAATATGTTTGTTGACTGACCATAAGGATTTCCACTACAGGATAGTGCTTTAGGAAGGCTGTGTTTTCAAAAATCTCATTCAGCTTTCTCAAGGCTATCCTCACCACACTGAAAAAAAGTTAAAAAAATGCATTAGACAATAATCAGAAATACATTTTATCACATAATAATTATGTTTATTAGAGTCATGATGTCATAACAAGGGTCATATGGAATGACATATCCCCCAGTCCCTCTCCCACTTCATGATCCAGCACTCTCAATTTTTAAAACTATTTATGCTAGTAACTTATGGTCTATCACTGAAAATCTCTATACTACTTATGCTACACTTCCTTTCCATGGTAGCAGAGAAATATTGAATCCAGAAAATTATAAGTATCAAAAGGCACCTTAAAGAAATTTCCCTGGCATGTGGACTAAGTTTGGTTGAAATACTCTGAGTGGTAAACAAGTTATGGTACAGAAACAAAATTATCTGTGGACAGACAGACTGATGAACATAGATGAATTTCCCCCTCCCCCATTTATATTTCCTTTAGCAAGTGAAAACGCCTTTTGGGAATTGTAAACATGCTGACTGTCATGTGAGGAATTTGTCTGAATGGTTCCTATTTGATATTACAACTGGAGCTACTGGGGATGTGTGCATCAATAAAAACATCTCATTAAAGGTTTCATTAATATAGAGCTGCATGCAAAATTTGGATGAAGTCCACAAATCCCTGGGGAAGATAAACTGTGGAAATGAAATTTAGGGAGATAGGCAATCAGGGGCAATAACTCCTCTAAATGATAACATAGAAGGCTGAAAATCAAACTCTTTCAAGGTTTCATCAATATAAAGCTGCATACTAAATTTTATTAAACTCCAACAATTTCCAGTAAGTATTCTTACAGAAACTAAATAGTTATGGACATGATTATGATAGGGTTCTGCCTACTTCATTGGGCAGGGCCATAACAAAAATGCTAAATTATGCTATAAAATCAAGACTAGATAGATTATATGATTTCAGATTAGATGTTTGCCAGCAAGATTTGATGGGAATTAACACAAGTTTTTTTTATTCAATGTGCATCTGCAGGGCCTATCATTAATTTTTAAAACTCTCCTCTAATTACATCCTGAATTAAAAGTTTCAAAACAAGAACAGACTGAACATAACAATTGCATACCTGTCAACCTCCTGAGACAAAAACCTGTACACCAGACCAAAAAAAACCGTACAAATTACGGGATTCCCGTACAAGTTGACAGGTATGAAAATGTATTGGATAATTACTTATTATTGTTACTGTATCTATTAATAAATTTATTGGCATTGTGCAACAAAACAAACCCATTATCCCTGAGGCATTATGTACCACGGGTTAAACATAGTTATTGTTCTACAGGTAATAAACCTCTTTGTAGATGATAAATATTGATTGTGGGTGCTATATGTTCGGTGCATCAAATGCTCTTTTAACGAAATCCAGATGACTGCCTTTTATTTCCAAACACACCTGTGAAAGAAATCCCACAAGTTATGTTATTAACAATTATCACCTAGACACCTTGAAATCGCCAACTTGCATCAAAACAATCTTTCAGCAGTCGATTGTTTCGAGTCGGCAAGCTCTGCTTACTTTGAAGTTACCCTCGGCTAGGTGGGGTAAAAAAAAAAAAAAAAAACAGAAGAGAACCACAACATATAGATCACCTTTATTTAAAAAATATCAACATATTAATCACTCTGACTCGTATATTGCAACTTGCTTGTTTTTTTATCCTTCCTAGGCTTACGAAAAACACAAACCCCCATATGGAGCCTCTCACTCTTGTTGCTTCAAGACATGCATTTCTACTCTCGATACTAAAATGTTTCTCTTATAAATATCTTCAGAATCATAATTCCAAAATCTTTTTATTTAGTTTGTATTCATATCTTAATTACACTGAAATAAAGCTTGCGTGCGTTTGTAGGGTAGATTTTAGTGATCACTGATTAGCAGAGGGTTAAACCGTGGATTGATAGATTACTAATATGGTGGTTCTTTTGGAAAATACACATACGATTGTGGCTCTAATACATGTTTGGCTGCATTTTCTGATGTTCTGAAAACATGCCGTAAATACGGTACTACGCCTATTGATAACCAGATTTTCAGTCGACCAGTAAGGGGGCAGAATTCCGTGCTTGAATAAAGAAAAAAAACTCTCAAATCGGCAAGTGAAAGACACATCAATATTTCGGGTAATCTAATAGGTGGTTCAAGCGATTCACGTTCTATTCTCGTTGTATCTCATGAAGAAAATAAAAATCCCCGTCGAATCCTGATCTTGGCGAAAATCGCTGACATTTTTTAAATTTTTTTTAAAATATTAAAAAAACGTACAAAATGCCTGTACGGCTGTACACTGCAAAATCCACCAAAAAACTACAAATTACGGGATTCCCGTACAAGTTGACAGGTATGCAATTGATCTGATACACTTTTTGTATTTGGTGATAGGATTCCATGTAGGTGTTTGGTATTAGTGCACTGACATGGGGCAGGTGTGAATGTTAAATCACAATCAATGTGTAGTTAGAATGGACTTGCAGTATGTGATGTTAGTGACAGTACCGTATATACTCGCTTATAAGTCGACGTTTTTTACTTAAATTTGATCCATGCAGAGTAGGGGTCGTCTTATAAGCGCGACATAAAAAAGAAAAATATAAATCTTGGGGTAATGTTGGAAACTCTAGATGTTTGCAGTACATAAAAATACTGTCAATTCATATATTTTTACGTTTTCATGCCACTATTCCTATGCAGTAATGCATATATGGTATGCACTGTGTTTATCCGTTTCATGATGGTATTCATTACACAATACATGTATCTACAGTTATTTGGATTTTAATAATTTGAAAATATTACCAGTAAATTAAATACTACCTACCGCAAAATGAAGTATCCGTCAATGTTTACTGTGGGTGTTTACTAGAAAGTATATTGCCTCCATTTTCGTGCCAGTCCGAACAATCTGTATTTGTATTAATATTTGTGTTTTGCTGTATAAAGACTGTGCTTGATGCAATAAAAGTTTTGATTTAATTTGTATTTTCCTTTTTTACAAGTCAGATTTAAGTCCCAAATGATATTTCCCAAGTTATCTGCCAGTGCATGTGGGCCGATAAGCCTTTGGGTTGTAAAGGGACTCACTTTGTTTTCAATGGCATCCAATTAAGGGTTACAAAACATTGGTGGTTAAAAGAAGTGTGATAGGATGGAAAGATGGACTGACAAACAGACTGATGGATAGAAAGGTAATTACTACACAAGACCATGGAATAGGTCTACACTATCTGGTTACTTTTAACTTTTCAGGCTACAGTGAAAATAACTGATGGCAACAAATGCCAAACAATAGCAAGCTGTGTACAAGATGTAAAACAGAAATGTACTGCAGTACATGATTGTAAATATAAAAATATGCATGGTTATCATCTCACATGCAATGATGTCACTGTGGCCTTAATTAGATACATCAGGGACAAATGTAGAAAGTGATGGATTTAATTAGAGTTCTGGCAAACACAGATTGAGGAGCAGATCAGAAGGTCATGCTACAATTATACAGGTCATTAATAAGATCTAAACTTGATTATGACTTGAATGTGTATGGATCAGCCTGTAAATCTTACCTCTAGATGCTTGATCCAATACACAATAAGGGACTTTGACTCTGTCTGGATGCATTTAGAATTTCCCCTTCAGAAAACCTCCATGTTGAGGCAAATGAACCCTCCCTTTATAATAATAATAATAATAATAAGGAGTTTGTATAGCGCCTAATCTTTAGAAGCTCTAAGCGCTTTACAACATTAGATAACACCTAAAACATATATAATGATATGATTACGAAAAACAAACACCATGACATTAGAAAACAAAAACATGCTGAAAATAGTTAAGGTAAGGAAACATTATTAAGTCTATAGGTCTATTCTTGCAGTCGAAATAGGTGAGTTTTAAGAGCGCTCTTGAATGAGATCACTGTGTCTTCAGTGGGCAATTCGTTCCACATTGCTGGGCCCTGGTATGCAAAAGAACGTTGTCCGTATGACTTCATTTTGATAGTGGGAATAATGAGGATACGAGTGTCGGAAGAGGAGCGTAAGTATCTTGCTGGTGTGTACACATGGGTGAGGTGAGAGAGGTATGTTGGACTGGAGCCAGTCAATGAAACGTAGCACAGAGAACATATTTTGTGTTTGATTCTGGATCTAATGGGTATCCAGTGTTGGTACAGAGCAGGGGGGAGGTGTGCTCTCTTCATGGTACTCTAAGAATGATCTGAGCAGCTGTGTTTTGAACTTTTTGAAGTTTCTGGAGTAGATACTGAGACAAACCAGACAGAATTGAGTTACAATAGTCGAGTCTTGAAAGTACTAAGGAACACACAAGTGTTTTAGTGGCATCAACTGAAAGATAATTGCGAATGGAGCTGATGCGTCTCAGCTCAAGATATGCAGCCTTGCATATGTTTATGACATGTTGATTCAATGAGAGTGTACTGTCTAGAGTAACACCTAGGTTTCGTACTGACTGTGTGAATTTAATGTTGGTGTTGCTGATATTTATTGTTTGAGGTAAAGGATGTGAATGAGAAAGTTTTTGTGTTGTAATCAGAATGGCTTCAGTTTTATCATCATTCATCTGCAGCTTGTTACATGTCATCCATGATTTCACATCGGAAATGCACCTCTCTACACCTTGGATGGTAGCATCAACTTCAGTTGGGTGGCTCGATTTGTATATTTGGGTGTCATCAGCGTACAATTGGTGAGACACTGGATGATGATCTATGACACTTGAGAGCGGCCGAGTGTATAGAATGAAGAGAACAGGTCCAAGAATAGAACCCTGTGGAACACCAAAACATAGATTAACTGGCCTTTATCTCAAACAAATGAAATTAGCTCTTCCGTATATTACCAAACTATCTTTAAATCCATCTAATTCCACATATGGTGCAGTCTTTAGGTCCAAATAGCAAACATTGTACGCTCAGAAACCAAACTTAATTTCCACCTTTTGACATTCAAATTCGTCCTCACTTAGAAACAGCAAAAATTGGTGTTGGAAACTCTGCAAAATTCTGCATTTCCAGGTTTGAACTCCACCACCCCACCCAAATTATATTTGACCTTTTCCAATTCCAAAAGTCCTCTACAAATCCTCTCTTTTGTCTGAGTAAATTCAATGAAATGAATACCTCTTATTATAACCATACATCCCTGTATAC
Source organism: Margaritifera margaritifera (assembly GCA_029931535.1). NCBI lineage: Eukaryota > Metazoa > Mollusca > Bivalvia > Unionida > Margaritiferidae > Margaritifera > Margaritifera margaritifera. Next base: position 1,377,191 of record JAQPZY010001677.1, on the reverse strand, counting down.
AGATGGTTCAAAAGATGAAGTTGGAGCTGCCATTGCAACACCACATAACAACATCTTAAGTCAGTTACAGTATAAAGCCTCATTTTTCACTGCCAAAATTACAGCTATGCTAATAGTCTGAACTAAATTGAAACCTTTCACAAAAAAATTCATCACTTTTCTGATTCCCTTTCCACAACGAAAGCTTTGCAAAATCTTCAATCTGACAACCTGTTAATATCCCAGATATTACAGAAACATGATGTGCTTGTACAATGTGGGAAAAGTATTCTTTACTGTCAGCTGTGTACCGGTAGTCATAATTGGTATAAAGTGTAATGAAAGGGCAGTTAAAACAGCCTAAGCTACTCTGCTGTCACCCATTTCTGTATGAAAGATTTCATATACTGACTTCAAATATTGTATAAATCAGCATTTTAGTCATACCTGGCAAAATATGTGGAATGAAAACTCCTTAACTCTTGAACTATGACTGACGTGTATATCCGTTGCATGCATGTGCCTTGCCTCTGCAGTGACTGATAAATCTGCTTGTAAACAATTACTGCTATCCACCATAGCGGATATATCCACTTGCTGGTTATGTGCCCTAGATCTCAGTTACAGATAGATCTGCTCTGTATGTTCATGTTACAAATGATCTTATTTGTCAGTAATGAATGGTAAAAGGACATTTAACCAATCAAAATAGAGTTAACAAATTATGGTTCTTGCCATGAAAGATGCCATATACTAAACATGACTACTAATGACAGGAATTTTCTGGAATTTACTACCATGTGATAGTTAATACAAGTGGTTGTTGACAGTGATAGTTAATATATGCAGTTGTTGACCGTGGAAACAATGGCTATTGCTTGTGATTCGGAATCGTAATTTTCAGGTTTTTCAAAGAACGAAATTGATGATATTCATTTAGGAAGTGTTGGCAGTGACATTGAATTATTGTCTTTGTCCAGTATGTCAGAAATTGAGATAGAATCAGATGATGAAAACAGTGCAATGTGAACAAGAGAGCCATGTGCTTCGCAAGTCACCAAGTTCACTGAAAGCATTGGCCCTACTTTCATTTTGGATGAGGATGGAAAAAAAGATAGTGATTTCTTCTTTAAATATTTTTCCCTGGTATTAAATAAAAAAAAGAAAAAAGGCAGCATGAGGTGTCCATTATGTGCCAGCAGTGTGATGTTAATTGTGTAAAACATAACTGTTTTTACAAATATCATCAACAGCAACTACAGAACTAGTAGAACATAATGACCGATTAAACATTTGTAGTATGTGTATAAATTTGACATAAGTTTGTATAAAATAATGACATACAAATTTTAGTGTTGTAAATAGTGTGTTCTGTGTTCAATTCATGGATTTTCTCATCATTCTAGTGGAAGTCAGTGGGATAAAAGAATCACAAAGACAAAAGATAGTTATAACTTTTATAAAAGAATGGTTTTAATATACCAATGAGTCAATTATAAAGAAAATAACTAAAAATTGGCCCCTATCCCCAAATCAGCTAAATAGTTATCATTTGGCAGCAGCAACATCAGGCTCTGATAGTCAGCTCCCAAATTGGCTGCAGCAGTGACAAGAGCAGCTAGGCAGAGCAGTTAGCCACTACAGCAGCACTAGTAGTTAAAGAGTTAAACAAATTTAAGAACATCAAACCCACTATTGGAGAGTGGCATCCCTCATATAGAACAAATCACAGAGACAGAAGATATAGCTCCTGATAAAGCTTGCAATAATTTAACCCAAAATACTATGCAACAATTCACCCTGTGACCTTGAACCTCTGATCATTGGATCCGTCATCCCCAAGGATGCTCCATGTACACTGGTGAATCTGGTTAAAAGTCTAATGCCTATCCATAGAAACATAATGTAAGTTTGTTGTTTTTCCCCCAAAAAAACTTTGGCAAACTGACCACTGTCATCTTATTGCTCAGTTTATGATTTTTGTCATCAAATTTTAAGAAAATATGGGAGTAACAGATCTTCTTGTGTTGCAAGTGGGTTCATGAGTTGTCCGGGCATGAATTAATGAAGGAGCGATGTACCATATTTATTCATACATAATGCACAGGAAAATGCAAACAGCAAAGTCCATCCCTGGACATCATAAAACTCTGAGCCAATCAATAGTGATGTTACAAAAGTCAAGTAATTTCTAATTGGCTGACACAAAATCTCAATCTCAATTTCAAGCTCAGAAGTTTAATGATTTCCAGGGTTGATCTGCCATTGCATACTGTTTGGGAGGATCAGGGTCTATGCTTTTTGATTGAAATATGTGATATCTGGATCTACTCAGTTCATAGTTAAGATCATGTTATATATGACCTAATGATTAAACCAAATACTAAACATACCTCTGGTTGGTGATGATATCAAAGGTTTTATTCAACATAGGTCCTAACTCTGGATCTCCTTGGTTGGGAGTGTTGGCCTTGACATACGTCTCTTTAAACGTGCTGATGAATTTCTGCACAGAAAAAAAATAAAAATTAGAAAGAAGTCTCACAATGATGGATAAATGCTTACAAAATAATTTAAATACTGTACAGTGTTCCTTCACTACACAACCCCTCAGTATACTGTAGCCCTTCTTACAGCATGGTGTATAGTCATGGTTACGTTTAAATTGGCCAAAGTTTGTTTTATAACTGCTACTTTTAATTTATTTAACTTTTTTTAGTTCTTGGCTCATGAGAACCAATTATAATCCCTCATGAAAATGAAATTCTGGTGTAAGTCTGATATTTTCTGACATAAGTCTGATGTCTGTCTGGATTCTGTCTAGCAAAAAATACTGTCTGGTAGTTCTGAATTAAGTCTGGCATTTTCTCTGGTAGTAATCTGGCAAAAATACATTTCTGGCATTAGTCTACTACATCAGTCTGGACTGAGTCTGGGAATTCTGGTTTAGATATAAAATAAATTTTAAAAAATGTCTGTGGACATGTGCCAATTTCTGGCACTTGTCTGGTAGACTATTCTGCATAATTCTGTGGAGCAGTTCTGGATACAGTCTGGTATACAAGAAATTCAGATGACAGACTGGTATGTGGAAATGTTGTGTACAACTATCAGCTAAAGGCACAGATTAAATGTTCAGCGATGCTTTACATATTCAGTTCATCATAAAATCTTTTTATTTATCAGAGATTACTATCATAATATTTTCAAAAATATTTTTTTAAAATCTGGCTAGTAATATTGTACTTATATTCTAAGGTACCAACATCACATATAGATTCTTAAGAAATCTTGTGACATCAAAATGTGATTAGATTATGTAGAGAATTCTTCTCAACAAGTCAATTTTGCATTAAAGAGTGTTTGTATGTTATACACTAAGTTACATAAATATGTAAATTTTTAAAGTAAATGAAACAAATGGAAATAGTGTTATCATTACTATTTCATTTTCATCCTAACAAGAATTAAAAACAATTTACCAAAATGATCATCAGACAAAATGCTTACCATATATACTCATAAGTCAAATCCAACTGCAAACAACAAAGACTCTGATTTGCTGTCACACAATGCACTGACAGATTAGGGTCTATACTGTTTGTACTACTGATTACAGTGGTCCCCCTCTTGAATGGCCACCCCTGACCAGTGGCCACCCACTTTATACGGCCAGAATCCCATTACACCGACGGGTTTGTGTTCAAAAGTACCCCTCAAGGATGGCCACCCCTCTAACACAGCCAGCATATTAGTGCAAAAACTGTCAAATTCACCACTTGCAAATGAGGTCACATAATGGAGAGAAATCTCACTAATATTTGTTGATTTCTCAACTCAACACATTGCCATATGCTCCAATATGCTGAAAAAGTAACTTTAATCCATACAAAGAGGTAAGTAATCCGATTATTCTTACGGCTATGTATTCCTCAGATGTTAGGTTTAGTTGCTTTGATAATTACTGGCCATTATTACCACACATAATTATCATGATGACAAAAGCTAACCGCTGAGAAGCACAGTATTGTTCAGCTGAAGTTAGCGTGACATCTGCTTGCCAGAGATTAAAATGGTATGTTAGCCTTTGTGGCTTCCCTCTCTTAGATTACAAAATGTACTTAACCAGGCACCAGAATCAAGAAAAAAAAGTTGATCGTGACAAGCTCACTTCTTTTGTAAACACTGAGCATCTCGTGTGATAACTACAAATTGCCAATGAAGGAACAAGTTGTTGTAAAAAGTGAAAAATGTTGTCAGACATTCTCACTTTATAATGATGAAAAGTGAAAGCAATTCAACTAAACAAAAAGAGACCATCGTCAATATACATTTAGCTGCAGTGAGTGGGAAAACAGAATTGACGGATGTAGAGGGATAGTTACAGCCAGGTGTTTGTGCCCAGATTTAACTTACAAGGTGGTTTTGCGCAACAATTGATGATTATTCATAATTTTTTTAAAAACAAAATAACATTGATATTACCGGAAGTTTTATTCACATTCCTGTGATTTTTAAATGAAAATATTAAATATTTAGAAATTAGCTACGCCTTTCATACTTTATATGTAGTTATTACTCACATCTGCACCAAATATCATTATTGTTTTTATTATTATTACAAGTAATATTATTATTAAATATTTGTACTTACATTATTTGTATTTATTATTATTATTATTATTATTATTATTAATTATTTCAGGCAATTTGCATTATTTCCTATCATTATTCTTTCCTTATATAGTTTCAATCAAATGAGGTAAGTAATTTTATCCCATACATAATAATTGATATAAAGAATGTTTGAAAAAAGCCTCCACCATTCATCAGATGAATGGTGTGACTCCTCGTAAAGAAAAGTTGTTTTTGTTATGTCACTAATATTTTATGTAGAATATACTTGCTAGGAATGTTTGCTATGTCACTAATATTATATGTAGAATATACTTGCTAGGAATGTTTGTTATGTCCCTAATATTATATGTAGAATATACTTGCTAGGAATGTTTGTTATGTCACTAATATTTTACGCAGAATATACTTGCTAGGAATGTTTGTTATGTCACTAATATTATATGTAGAATATACTTGCTAGGAATGTTTGTTATTTCACTAATATTATATGTAGAATATACTTGCTAGAAATGTTTGTTATGTCACTAATATTATATGTAGAATATACTTGATAGGAATGTTTGTTATGTCACTAATATTATATGTAGAATATACTTGCTAGGAATGTTTGTTATGTCACTAATATTATATGTAGAATATACTTGCTAGGAATGTTTGAAGAAACATATCATATTACACAAGAACATTAATCTTCTAAGGTAAGGGCAAAATGAGTACCCAGATTTGAAAGTATGAAAAACTGTGGTCTTCTACTTGCAACTGATGTCCTGAAAGTAAGTTATTACAGGTCAAGACAAGCAGTTGCTGAATAGAGAGTGGCACCAAAAATAGTAACTCTAATTGACTCTACAGAAACTCATTTGTGTTCCTCTCATGGGGTAGGCAGTCACTATTTACAATTGTAACTAAACAACTATTTTACATGTAATAAATGTAAACAACAAATTTTATATTTGAAAAAAGATACTTTTAATGGTATTTTATCACAAACTTTACTATATCAAATCTGACAAAACCTGACATTTAAATAAAACAGGCATGATTATGGATCATATTATTTTTTTGTGAATTTCATTTTCAAAAATTGCTGGTCTATTCATTTCAATTTTTCTTCTTAGATAATTATAACTCATTATAATATTATTTTCACAGAAATCAAACCCAATCTATCATAATGTGGTTTTTGCTACAACAAACCCATTATAACAATGCCTTGCTTATCATGCACCTCAGAAGAATTAAACAAACAGCCTTGCCTATTACACGGTACACTTGTTATGTTCCTGTAAATAGCTCTATAAAGATGGAAAACTGAAGTTTATTTCTACCATTTATTGTATCATGATTGTACAGAAAGTTCTACTAGTTTATGTAAAGCATCATAAACTGCACAGTTAACAGTGCAAGGTGGCTTTAAGACAGTTGGAACCATATTAAATGGATAATTATCAAAACATTGGATCAGCAACTACAAACCCTTACATAGGCTGGTTCATAGGATTAAACCTGGGAGACTGCAGAAGTGCAAAGCAAGTATGTTACCCCTGGCTATTCATTCTCTATGCAGCCAAAGCTCCATTAAAAGGAAGTATGCTCCATGATGACCGGGTGTTCCAAATGACCAAATTCAGAAGTTTTATTAACACTTATATGCATTACAAACATATTTCAATTTGCAAAGAAATGATGAAACATCTTGCATTTTGGTGCCACAAGTCTAGAGTATTCAGTCACAATGATAGTTTTCATATTGATATTTCTCTATCATTTATTTGTAGCTTGTATGGATTAGGACTTGTTTTGCAGTTGATAACTTCAAAAATACACGTAGAAAGACCTGTACTGATTAAATCATTGAACCTTACCGCAAGCCGCATATTGAAGATATAATTGAAGAAAAGATCAAGGACCTCCATTGCCCTGAAATGAAATATTGTTTTCCATCAAAATCATATAGCAGTATTAAGTGCAACATTTTGAAACTTACTGAAATGGTTTATTCAAAACATTTTCATCCAGAAATCATTCGTATTGAAATAAATTGAAGATATGACCACAGTAAGTATGTCAAAGTGAAAAAAGAGGGTGAGAGTGGGCACAAAACTAGTTTTGTCACTAAAGGTATCATGTAATATGGCCATCTCCACCTGATTTTGAATAGGATTCAATGGAAGTTTGGATTGTAGAAGAGATTATTACACGATTTTATATATTCCTCACATACAGGATTTTGTTAAATATTTTACATATATATAATGAGATCAGCTTTTGAAAAATGACTAAAATGTATAGGTCACCATGCTTAAAAATAAACCAACACCAACTTTTTACCATATATACTCACTTATAAGTCAAGTCCAACTGCAAACTGCACAGACCCAAATCTGCCATTGCATAATGTGTGAGCAGATCTGGATTTGTGCAGTTTGTTAGGAGTAATCAGTATAACAAACAACACAGACCCTGACCTACCAGAACATTATGGCAGTTCAGGGTCAATGTTGTTTGTAGTTGGACTCGACTTGTATGAGAGTTTTATGGTAATACAGAACTATAAATGACAATATACTGAACATAATGGAAGAAACAAGAGCAAGATCAGAACATTTTCTGAATTTTGCTAGGCACACAAGATGCAATGAGCTATTAAATTCTGAAAATTAATAATTTTTAAATTAGTACAGAAATTTACAAATTGCCTCCATATAATTGCACAGTGACATATTTTTGTCAGAACATCATGTTAGTCTGAAAGTATTGCTCATTTTAGACCATTTTACAACATGTAGTAAAATGACTTGATGAACTTAAAATGAAATTGATGTCATACATGTACTTGTTTGTGTACATTTTTAATTCTTTCAAGTACTTTGAGGTTACAAAATTATATGTCCTTTTCATTGAAGCCATAAAACCTGCGGTGAACCTGTCATGTATTTTTTAGCATGCAGAATCTCTCCATTGATAAGACCATGACCCAGTCAAATAAATTTGTTGAAAAATAGTAGTGGGCTTATTGTCAGATTTTTGTAAAAACGAGGGATTAGCTTGTCATCATGCATAGCCATATGTATCAAAAAAATAAATATGTTATTTCTACCTTAATGCAAAGTCTCATAAAAATTTAGGTGTATGTGAATAGACTGACAGAGTAAGATGCCTTTCCCACTATTGCAGCTGTAATATAGGAAACCTACATGTACTTTGTATCACTGTATCATTGTGTCAGTAGATCAAACAATACAAACCTTGATATGCCATGGCTGTTCTATGAAGCTGAGTCCCTGACCCCCCAACCCAACCCCAACAAACTCTGATCCTAAGGTTAGATTAAAATCCTAATATTCTGCCATAAATACATTTTGGTGTCATACAAATTTGTGTGGTTTCCTCAATGGCAATATGCATATCATGTAACAATTATTAATTCTAATAGCTACATCTATTAACATGTAAAAGTATTTTCTATGATTTTTTTATGTCTTGATACATTTTAAAGAATTAAATCATTATAGCATGAGAAAGTAAAGATAATTTAAAAATATAATCTTGCTTGCATTGATGTTACTTCTGTGACCCTAAACTTTGACCTTTTGACCTATGCATCATCTGGGATCTTGCAGGTTCCCTAGCGGATCTAGGAAACATATTTTTGGTGGACATCAAATTCAGTGATGCAAATGAGAGCTGTAGTAATTTTTTTTCTACAGCTTTAACTGAGGTTTCACCCAACTTGAATGTCCATAAAATTCGATCGCGGAAAAAGCGGGGTCGCGTTATTGCGGGGTTTTACTATATTTTACTTTTTTCAGAGAACAACGTATACACGTCTAATGTATAGCATGAATAGGGTATCAACACTGTTTACTATCTGATATCGATCCATCTTTGTTTTCCCACATGACAACCCTTTGATTGAGCCACAAGTTTGATACAGCTGTACTTGTTCAGTGCTCAGTAACAGAGAGTGGTTATTTGAACTCCCTGTGATCTTGCCGCCCAAGCTCAGTCTCTACATAAGCACCCACATATGACAATCTTTGATCTTGCCACCCAAGCTCAGTCTCTACATAAGCACCCACATATGACAATCTTTGATCAACCACCGCATTGTCTGGTGCTTGGTTGTGTATGCAGTTAAAGAAGAAACATAAGTCGGCTATTGTTTGCGCAATGATTGTATACAGGATGAATTGAAGTCCAGCGCACGTGTTGGCGGCTTACGTTTTTTGATGTTTATTAAATCGTGAGAATCTTTTATCAACCACCACATTGTCTGATGCTCGGTTGTGTATGCAGTTAAAGAAGAAAAACATGTCGGCTATTGTTTGAGCAATGATTGTATACATAATGAATTGAAGACAAACACAGAGAAGACTTACTGGCTTTACTCAAGGATCAGTAATAAGTAACATTTCTGAAAATGTTTATTTTGGCATAACACTTCAAGAAATTGGTGAAATTGTTAAATTTCATAAGCCACGCCATTATCGAATTCATACGTAATCTCTTCCCCAAAATGATAATAAACTTTTTATACACTATTTCTCGTACTTAAAAAAAAATTATTTTTTTTCCGTTTACGAGAAAAATACATGTACATGTATATACAATTTCAGGAACCATGCCACAAACGTATTATACTCAAATTCATACGCGATCTCTTCCCCAAAATTATACTGTAATATACACATTTTATACGCTATTTCTCGTACTTTGCAAAAAAAAAATGTTCATGTGCGAATGAATATATGAAATTTTGGGAGCCATGCCACGATCGCGTTATATCCGAATTCGCGTTATAGTGGGGCGCGTTATAGCGGGATTTCACTGTACTAGTAACATCTCTCACAAGCAAGACAGTAGAAGGAGTGAATAAAGAAACACTTACTGGAGCTTGGCATCTACAACGGCTTTTGTCTCTGGACTTTGCTCAAATCTCTCTTTTGTTTTGAAACTCTGTACTATCTCATTGTTCTCTTTACCTACAAGTAACAGTGTAAGTTTTGAACTGTATTTACCCATGTTAGTCCAGTATATATGTACAAGAATTGTGCACTTTTTCCTACAATTTTGAAACTCTGTACATTTAAAATATTTGAGTAGCCGAGTATTTTCCTCTATAGCACCATCTGGTGGCATACAGCACCACATAGCAGTTGAGCAGATTTGACTCTATTACAAATGGAGCAATGATCCAATATGACACAAAATATTTCTGATAAATCTTAAAGCTTGGGACTATTATGTCACAATTTGGGATTTTTGTTATAATTTGGGACTCTAATGTCATAATTTGGGACTTTTTTGTCATAATTTGGAACAAACTGGACCAAAATTATGCCAATGCACTCTAATATAACTTTTGATGAATGATGGATTTGCCTATACACAACTAAAATTGTGTGTGCCACATGGTCTATTAACTGTACATATTTTTCTTTTTTATATTCTGATAAAGGTTCCAAATATTGTATAGACTTGTAAAAATAGCAAGGTAGTTAGTAGTATTTGTGTTGAACAGAATATGGCACACTCCATTCACCTATTAAGGCAACATTTCTTTTCATTCAGTCCATATTGGATTCCTTTACAAGACCTACTTTTCAACTTATGATTTCAATATAAAGTACTCAAAACAATGCAGCCATAATTTTGATAATCTGCTTCATTTATATCGCAATTCTTTTTTATTGTGCATAAAAATGTTTTTATATCTCTCAAAATTCACCAAAAATATAAATATAATAAGTATCAATTCATTTAAATGAAAATTGTTGCAGACAAGAAAAAATAATAATTATCAGTTGTACTGTAAACAGCACATTATATGCCTGCCCCATGTTTAATAATCCTCTATCTGGGCACCAGTACAGTATGGTTGACTTCTGAGATTACTGACCAAGGGGTCTTAGTGAGCTCTACCTTTGATCAAGGTATACAGTCTTGGAGTCAACTTTATGAGCAGCAACCATTATTTTCTTATTAGAATTACCAAGACCATGACTTCTGACCTTAAGAACCCAGAATCCATAGGTTTCTTTTGTACGTTAAGTGCAAGCCATCCACAAAGTTTTGTCAAGCAACTTACTGTAGAATGAAGTTATTTCACAAAATCCATTCGTTTTAGCCACACCGACCCTGACGTTTGACTTTTTGACCCCTAAATCAATAAGCCTCTTCCACACCTAAGTGCAAGTAATCCACAAACTAAAGTTTTTATGTAAAGAAACATTTTCTTCCTTCAAAGTCACCATCACCTTGGACCTTTTTACCACAAAATCAATATCATTCATACCAAATGTATAAGTCATCCACAAATTTTGGTGAAGGTACATGGCTGATACCCAAAACTTTCATGCTGAAACCATTTTTCTTCTTTCAGTCATATTAACCTTGATCTTGGACCTTTTGATCCCAGAATATGGTGTCTTTCCACTAAGCGCCATATCTCATCAGGCCAAAGACAACAAATAGGACAACCATCCATGTGTACAAGCATTGGGGGGGGGGGGGGGGCATCCCATGCAACCATTTTATGAAAATAATGTAAGCACTGGGGAGAAAATAGCAAATATATCACAAAGAAGGATACAAATTACAGTGGAAATGTCAAAAGACTCATGTTGTATTTTATTCAAGACCTTAGTAATTGGAGCAAGGAATAATCTCTTTGGATTGGGGACTAGTGCCAAGAAAATATATAGCAACACAATGCAATAATAGCAGGTATTGTATTACTGTTATAAAAATCACATATTCTACAGTACTCCAGCGACCTTCACCTTCAACCTAGCTGCACCCGAACTGATTGACTACTGCCTCTACCCATGTGTAAGCCACATATAAGGTTGGCAACAAAAGACAAGAGAAAACTAAAGTTATGTTGCAGAAACAACCTTGTCTATGGATGCACAAACAGACATTGCCATTGCTACTCCCCTCGCACCTTCATTTGGGGGATACAAAATCATCCATTGGTTGCTTAATTTGGAATTAGAATTGACCATTCTAGTATTTGTAAGGTCTTTGAAGTTATCTAACTTCAAAATGTATGCTGAAGCCCTTGTACAATGTGAAACATGGTTCTTTGCCATGAACTATACAAACTGTTCCTGATGGTTATCTGTACACATATGGGACATGCTAATACTCCAAAGTAACACATCTACATATTGTCACAGGGTTAGAAGCTGAGAAATTCATGTTCCACAAAATAGTCAATGCTCACTCTGCCAAGCCATTGGACCAAACCCATGTGCAAAGCAACCAGATGATCAAAGATGATGGCAGAGCCGTTGGCCTAAGTGAAACCCACAAGCCCATAAAAGATGGATGATAAACTCTCCAGAAGTTGCAAGGCTCATCACTGAATTTGATGAAAACTTGCATATGTTTTTATGTTTTTGTTTGGTTTAATGGCACTTTTAACACATTATTGGCTAAATCATGCCAAGGATATGAGAGCCAAGTGCCTTTCCCAAGGACACACTGAGGCAGCTGACCTGAGCTGGCCTGGGTGTGTATCAAACTTGTGATCCTTGGATTATGAGTCCAATGTTCTACCAACTAAGCTACTGGGGTTAGCCAAATCTTACAGCTGAAATCAAAACTCTCAAGACCATGACCAAATGTCTGCTCATCAAGCCAAGTTCAAAACATGTGTATGATCCATAGTAAATACTATCAGAGAATCACTTCTCTGACTTCCCGGAGTACCAATGATATTACCGAGGATTGGATGGTTAGGACTCTCAATGAAATAACACATTTTGGACTTCAGCAATACCAGACATTAGTAATGGAGAGGTTTGTTGATCAAACCAGCCATTCCATGACACTTTGTCCAAAAATAAGCTGGCACTGTTCCATGTTTTCAAATACAAACCTCAAGCTAAAGTCAGTGAATAATTGTCAGTTGTTTTACCATACCCAAGGTGTCAAAACCAAATAAAAATCTAGATGACTTCTTGTCTCATGAAAACCAGGCATGTTCTCCTGCTTTTTCAGATGGTGGGTAGTTGAGGCAGGGTTTAAAGTCAGATCTTCTAATGTGCCTCCAAAAATTCTATGCAGATCAATCCAAGGTAACAGCAGTAATAGTTGATGGTGCTGCAATAGTTCAGATGCTGAAGCCAGGAGCAACAAGAACTTTTCTAGAGCACAGCGAGAAAGTTTTTTTTGGTCTCATGCTGAATTAAAGACAGATATAATATGGGGCATTTACCACCTAATGGGTCTGAAATTGTCAACAAGAGAAAAGTGAGGCATGGGTAACAGGTGCAGAATGCTGCCTTTAGAGGTACCACCATGAAATTGGCAAGATTTCTTGAGGCATGGGTAACAGGTGCAGAATACTGCCTTTAGAGGTACCAACATGAAATTGGCAAGATTTTTTGCAGGTAAATGAAACTAAGAGCTTTGACTTCCACTTTGAAAGTGTTTTTTAACCAAAGAACAAAACTGTATACACATAAATTTAAAGTGATTCATGGTATTAAACGATTCTCCAAAAAAATATGTACAAAAGTTTTTTCACAGAAAATTGCAATTATGTTGTAAGCGGAGTTCCTGAAGCATACAGTACAAATCCTTCATAAAAAGCCATCTACAAGAATGGGTGGAAGAGTTTTGTTTGTTTTAAGGACAAGGGAGGTAACTGTAAATGGAAAATGACTGTTGGGAACATCTGACACAGGTATGATATGAAATGTGCTGTTAATGGGAGGTAACAGCAATGCAGGATGGATTGCAGGAAACCAAACTCACAACAAAATACTGACCTTCACAGTTGGGGAAAGGCATGTCATCTCTTCCATCCACCATTTGAGACAGGGGTTCTAGCAGCATGCCAATGTCACTCAATTTGGAGTAGAAACCAAATGACACCAGGTAGTGAACCAGTCTCAGCACCTAGTAGTACACACAATAGAAATTCAGTCTAGCTGCATTCACCTTACTTCTGTTCATTAAACCATCTCTTTCATATCATGCAGTGAACAAGTATGATTTACTGAAAGTTATTCAAAATTAAACCGGTATAGTTCAACATTGTGATTTAACAAACAGGTTTAATGGCAACAGTTTGTGTAGCATTAATAAAACTAGAACATACACATAAGCAAGGTTTCTGTCCAGGTAAATAACCAAAGTCCCTCAAAGGGACTGATGCTCTACTGGTACAAAAGAATTTGCAGGAATCCACAAGAATTCTGTTTTTTTCCTTCCTCTTCTTTTTAACTGATGAGCATTGAAACTCTCTGATATTCTTGATAAACTCCAATTACCAAATATTTGGTAACAAAATTATTTTATAATATATCTGAGTTACAATGTTCACAAGATAAGGGCAGTACAAAATCATCATCATGGCATTTGAACTTGAGCCTGATACTTTGGATAGAAGATCATTGAACTTGTCTCAGACACTGTCATGATACAAACACATGCTAAGTTTGGCTAAATCCATAATTAATATATTTTCAAAATACCCAACTTACTGAACTGGCATCATTCAAGGTATTCTTCAAATATATCCACAATTTGGGTTTTTAAAAAAAAATCCATTCATACTTGTTTGTGCTATTATCCTCGCAAGTCTGGCTTTCTAACTCGTGCATAATAAAACAGACATGTTGGGTCAAATCTGCACAATTGTCATTCAGGACCAATTACATATTGCAAGAAGTGTTTATGAGAAAACCCAATGTCAATACCACCATTCATTCAAGACATTAACAAGATTCAAGATAACAAGATTCTGACTTGGCCACAATCACTGGTTCCATGTTGGAGATCAGATCAGCACCATTTTCATTCAGGACTAGATATATATTGTAATATTGTTCTATGAAAACTCATGTGAATATGACCATAAATTCAGGAGAAGTAGCCATGACAAGATCTTGGCCATCAAAGCAGACATTTTGGAGGTTAGATCAGCACGGGTTTTATATAGTAATACAGTACCAACTACATACAGCTCTCCCTTGCTATAATTAAGGAACAACTACATACAGCTCACCCTTGCTATAATACAGGACCAACTACATACAGCTCTCCATTGCTATAATAAAGGACCAACTACATACAGCTCTCCATTGCTATAATAAAGGACCAACTACATACAGCTCTCCATTGCTATAATAAAGGACCAACTACATACAGCTCTCCATTGCTATAATACAGGACAAACTACATACAGCTCTCCATTGCTATAATACAGGACCAACTACATACAGCTCACCCTTATTATAATATAGGACCAACTACATACAGATCTCCCTTGCTATAATACAAGACCAACTACATACAGCTCTCCCTTGCTATAATACAGTACCAACTTCATACAGCTCTCCCTTGCTATAATAAAGGACCAACTACATACAGCTCTCCCTTGCTATAATACAGTAATTGGAGTCTATGACTGCCATAAAACAAAAAGATAAAAAAGTCAATGGAGTGTGCATGTATTTATGAATGGGTGGCAGAATGCATGTACAAATGCCAAACCAACGTAATAATAACTGCATTTATGCACACAAACTATTTAATTGTCACATAATGGTGTAACGTGCACTAAAAATGATAAAATAATTGCATTTATAAAAATCAAGATATATTTATACTGAAACTGTGAGTGGTTTTGTTAAATCTACAATCATCCATTTGGTAGGTCCACAAATCAAACATTAAACATGAAGCCAAGCTGGCCTGATAATGCTCACCTGGCATACATTGCTCTTAAAGGCAAATCTACTAAGAAGGCAGTGCCTTGGGTTAAAAGACATCAATGTCAGGATAATTT
The DNA here is from genome assembly GCA_029931535.1 of Margaritifera margaritifera. Classification (NCBI taxonomy): domain Eukaryota; kingdom Metazoa; phylum Mollusca; class Bivalvia; order Unionida; family Margaritiferidae; genus Margaritifera; species Margaritifera margaritifera. The sequence goes on along the minus strand of JAQPZY010001677.1, from coordinate 1,361,767 downwards.
CCAGATATTTGGTGGAAACAGCTAGGTGGTACAGCTTGTCCTTTTTACAAGACAGTAGCTTGTAATCATCCATAACTGCTGACCACATTATGTACCAATCCACTGTATTGTGATAACTGCTGACCACATTATGTACCAATCCACTGTATTGTGATAACTGCTGACCACATTATGTACCAATCCACTGTATTGTGATAACTGCTGACCACATTATGTACCAATCCACTGTATTGTGATAACTGCTGACCACATTATGTACCAATCCACTGTATTGTGATAACTGCTGACCACATTATGTACCAATCCACTGTATAATGACAACTGCTGACCACATTATGTACCAATCCCCTGTATAACGACAACTGCTGATCACATTATGCAAGAATCCACTGTATAACGACAACTGCTGACCACATTCTGTAACAATCCACTGTATAACGACAACTGCTGATCACTTTATGTAACAATCCACTGTATAACAACAACTGCTGACCACATTATGTAACAATCCACTGTATAGTGATAACTGCTGACTACATTATGTACCAATCCACTGTACAGTGAGAATTATCAAACATTTGATGAATGCATGTGTGTTACATAAGGGGGGGGGGAGAAAAAAGGTAATAAACAAATGCCATTCAAAAGTACAGTAATAATTTCAGTTTATGTTAGTTAAATATATTTTTTCACTTCATTGTATGTGTGCATTCAATCTTGTCAAATAATAACAGGCTGTAAAAGGAAAAGATACACTACTAAGCTTCATGTTGTATTTTGTCAATCATATTGTTACATCTGATAAATCCGACCATATGAGTAAAATTAATAATAATAATAATAATAATAATAATAATGCTTTATTTATAGAAGGTAACTCAGTAAGTACAAACAATTCTCCCTTGAAGCCTTCTCTACAATCTTCTTATGTAAAAAATAGACTATTTAACACAAGTTGAAAAAGAATACTTATTTCTTATTTAACATGTAGTCAAAGCATTTATTTTAAAAGCATTGAGAGAATATGATTGTTTTAAATTTAAAGGCAAGTTGTTCCAGACAAGAACCCTGAAAAATTAAAGCTCTTCTTGAATTGCTGTATTTTAGGTTTTGGTAGCAGCATGAGATTTCCAGTTTCTACAGAATGTAGTGCATAACTTGATTGTATCTGGTTAAACTAGTCTTGTAGATATTGTAGTGCATAACTTGATTGTATCTGGTTAAACTAGTCTTGTAGATATTGTAGTGCATAACTTGATTGTATCTGGTTAAACTAGTCTTGTAGATATTGTAGTGCATAACTTGATTGTATCTGGCTAAACTAGTCTTGTAGATATTGTAGTGCATAACTTGATTGTATCTGGTTAAACTAGTCTTGTAGATATTGTAGTGCATAACTTGATTGTATCTGGTTAAACTAGTCTTGTAGATATTGTAGTGCATAACTTGATTGTATCTGGTTAAACTAGTCTTGTAGATATTGTAGTGCATAACTTGATTGTATCTGGTTAAACTAGTCTTGTAGATATTGTAGTGCATAACTTGATTGTATCTGGCTAAACTAGTCTTGTAGATACTGTAGTGCAGTTCCATTTAGAGCTTTATATACTAAAACAGCTTTACTGTAATCAATTCTTTTGTCAATTTGCATCCAACTTAATTTTTTACCAGGAGTTCCAAAGGTGCAAAAAAAGGTTTATCTAAAAGTATACGTGCTGATCTTTATTGTAAATGTAAAATTCTATCAAGGTCTTGTCATTAAAATAATAATGGTTTTTTAATAATTACCCAACAAGTAAAGATACTTCATGGATAGCACATTATTAAATGTGCCAATTTTTGTTGTTGAAGCAATTTTTTGTATCCCCTTGTTCGGTTTTAGACAGGAAATTAAGTAATTCAATATGTTTTCAGACAAGGAAGAAAAAACAATTTTGTGGTCTGAAAATATCCAGGAAATACATTAGGTAAATTTGGTTGTGCTATAGGCTGTCAGAAAATACATTATCATACATTGACTGAATACAATAGTGGTTAATCAGAGACAAAGACAGATTGTTAAAATATGTTCTGTGATGTTCAATTTAAGTACAGGGTGTTAAACATAAATTCTGAGCTGATGTGTCTTGGGCTCCATTGCATTAACAATCAAGAATCATGTTATAATGAAGGGTGCTATAACAAAAGAGAGCTGTATTTGACATGCTGCTTAATTGTGTTCATACTTTGAGGAACTTCAGCTGGACTAGATGGTGCATGAATGTTGTATGAATGTGAAAAGGCTTCATGTCACATCTGGTCTGATATGTTATGGCAGTTTTGGGGAGAAAGTTGTTCTGTGAACAGCTGGCCATACTTGATGGGAGATAAATATCATATGTAGATTTTCCAAGCCACGCCATTGCTAGGTTAGATACACTGGACACAACTTTACAAGATGTAAAATCATATGCATGGATGTCGCTCATGATCGAACTTGTCTGAGATCTTGATGATATAAGCTTACATATTAAATCTGATCAAAATCTGATTAGAAATATGGCCTCTAGAGTGTTCACTAACTCAGCCAATCAGATGCAAGATCACCATATCATTATGTGTGGATGTATCTCATAACTGAACTCGTCTGAGATCTTGATGATATAAGATTATGTACTAATTCTGATCAAAATCTGATCAGAAATATGAGCTATAGTGTGTTCATAAGCTCAGCCAATCAGATGCAAGATCACCTCATTAATATGCAGGGATGTTGTTCATAATCAAACTCATCTAATGATATAAGCTTACATACCAAATCTGACTGAAATCTGATCAGAAATAGAGCCTCTAGCATGATAACAAGTATTGCCAGATAGATGGGGTCAACAGCTGAAGGGTCATACAGGGTTCCAACACTTTTTGAACCAAAAATTTCCAGGCCTTTTTCACGATAAAATTGATTTTTTCAAGGTTTACTTGTGACCCTCACTGAACTAAACTTAAAAACTTTTTGGCTTGGAAAATGTGCATTTTTTAAACATTTTTTAAAATCAAAAGCTGTACCTTTTTTGAGACTCTCCAATAACATCTGAATTAGACATATGACCATGTACTAATAATAGTATTTTAGAAAAGGGTTGTTTTAAATTTCAATAAGAAACCTTTAAAAATGATATACGTTTGTATAAAATAAAGGGCTGACTATTCTTTTTTTTAAATCCACTTGTGCAGGTCTCAGGGAAATTTTTTCCAAGCACTCGTCCTTGGAGTGAGTTGAAACAGATATTCATCCTTATCATCAATTTACTCAACACAATACATTTACTTACACTACTTATGCTCTTGGTAAAAAAAACAATGGCACCTGACATAAGCTCGATACTAGAAGGGTTTAACTCTTTACCACTTACCGCCTGTACACCATAATGACAACAATTTACACCATTATGTAATACTACATAATATTACCCAAGGTGGCCCCTGAAGGATTTTAAATTTAAAAAAATAGAATAAACTGCTGACCTGTTTCACTGTTTCTTATCTGTTTACAAAGTCCATGTATCATTTATATTATATATCAAAATGAATGGCAGGAAAATCATGTTCAACTTGAAACAAGGTTTTCTATATAATGAATATTTACAATATCACTAAACAGGTGTAAAACAGGTAAACAACAACTGTATCTAAATATTTTGCTTTAAATGCAAAAAGAAAACTAAATTTTATATAATCTTTTTGAAACACAATTAGTTCACTGCTGAGGATGTACTGCAAGGAACCACATATGACACATATGGATATTGCACACACAGCAACTGTACAGACAGTTTCATGACTAACTTTTCTCTGAAAACATGGTTTACACCTCTTCTTTACGCCAGGTAAGCATGTATATGCATGCTGTTGCTGATTAGACAGCACAAGAATCTCCCTGGAACCACCATTTTCCCTCACAGTTAGCTGCTTTTTATCAACAAAAGTTGCCAATTAGATCCCTTCCCAGTTCCTGTATAAAGTTGGCATGTGTGTATTGGGCACTGCTTACCTGCCTGGTTGATGCCTGTTTGTAGATCAGGTATAGCATTAACCCAACAACAATCGATGATGAACCAAATAATGTACCTGGCACATTTTTTGCTTGGTTGTCCAGCAGCAGATTGCTTTCTCAACTGGTCATGAATATCTACTCCATTCATATGCGTATTGTACAAATGGATAGTCTTTTGCTGGGTCACAGTGACCTGTTCTCTGCCCACCTGTCGCTCGCAAATTACATCTTCATCATCATCATCATCAACATTGTTGTAAATAACCATCACAATGTTGTTGTAATTTCATGCAGTGATTGTAATAAATTCCTTTGTATAGGTTGTACACTGCCCTCTGTTTGGTATCTGACTATTTATCACTGAACTTTTTTTCCTTTGAAATGGTCAAAAACCTTTGTGATTGCCGCATATAGTGCCACAGGTGTAAATGTTATCTTCTTCCAGGTGTTCAGCAAGGGTAATACTGGAAAAGTACTGATCAAAGTATAAATGATGATTTTTTCCCATCAGATCTCGTGATAGATCATGGACAACACAATTCCCCAATCCATACCCGGCTTGGTGTTCACTTTGATCTTTTTTGCCACAATACAGCTGTAAAATGCTCCTGTAGGAGGTAACTCCATCACACCTGGCCCAAGAATGTATTCCAAATTTGTCTGGTTTGGCAGGCATGTACTGTCTCAATTCTGAACATCCCTCATATCCCTTACTTCGACTCATCTATTGCAATCTTAGTGGAACTTTTTGAAATTAGCCAACACCATGTCATGAACAGATTGTACCTTTTTAATTGGACGATAATTGAGGTCATTCCTTTGCACCTGTGAGGTTTTGTGCACTGATATGAAAATACTGACTGATTTTTTTCATACCTGTTTTTTGTAATTGTGTTTATAAATCCTTTTGACCCTAAAAATTCATCTGTGCACCAGTAATCCTGGTAAGAGTGATGATATTTAAACAGAGAAAAGCTGTGACAGGAGACCAGTGTTTGTCTGTGATGTTAGCTTGTCATTGTTTTAGCTGTGCATATAAATTGGTTTCGTTGGCTATGGTCTCAAACATTGTGTCTTCTATGAAAAGTGAGAAGTGGTCCACTGGTTTTGCTGTGGAAAGATCAAAATCTGCCGGCAATTTAGGACCGGCAGGAAGATTACACCTGGGAACTTTTCAAGACCGCCATTTTGTGCATCCTTGCTTCTGTGTTTACTTGGGTAAAACCCGACTCTGACTCAGGGTCAGAGACATCCGAATCACTATGTAAATCCTCAGCACTAAAGCCTGAAAACTAAGATTCAGAACTTTCATTTATAATTTTCCACAATCTGTTTTTATTCACATCGCTATCTCTGTCAGAGACATAGTCTGCCATTTTGTGTAAACAAAGTGTGCGTGCATTGGTTTCCAGGTTGTAATGTACTATTTATAGTGTTCTAAATTCCCATATGTTTGAAACCGAAATTGAATTAGGATAGTACTCTATTTTCTTTCAAGTCATTTAGCTTAAAAAAAGAATGCCCTACCTTTATTAATAAAATCTACTCCTAAACTTATACCATGCAGAACTCATCAAACATCGTCATGGAGGAAAAAAGGGCACGTTGCTCGTAAGTAAGCAAGAGAGGCGTCACTCGTCATTAGGTCATAAAGAGTTAAACCTGCTGTCTTCACTCTGAACATAATATTTTCATGATTTTAACCCATTTTAGTATCAAGTTTGCATCCTGAGCCTGTGAAAACAGCAAAGTCAGCTCCCTTTGCAACGTGCATGTTTTGGACTGACAACAAGTAAGCAAAATAGGCAAAAGTAATTGATAATTGATGTATGCTAGAATTTTAAGCAATGATGAGGTTCAGAGCTTGTTAAGGGTAGAAAATGCACACAGATATTCTCAAGATGTGAATCTGCATCACTCAGCCCAGGGATGAGTAAGTAGTAAAGTTTCCTTGGCACAGTCAATTTTTACGGTCAAAATGAGAGGACAAGTGGTTTTCAGTGTAATCTGACTGTGGACTGTACATTTAATGTTGTCACTGTCAAGGACACCCAGAGCATGGGATTCTGTAATGAAAATTGCCGGAACAGTTGGTAGATTTCTACATATTTAGCAAGGTCTGATAGTAAAATTGACCGCAAAGGTGAGTTGGAGGTGTCAAATTACTATTGAAGATGACACTTAATTCCATGTTCCCAATGCAAACTACAAAACAATCAGCAAAGAATTATCACAATACATTTTCACTGACTTTAGAGATCAAAAGGGGAACTGGGGAAGATAAGCTTTATTTTTTTCTCGAACATTTATCAACATCACAGATAACATGTTGGCATAGTGTGATACCAGACTGGTCTTATTATCTTCAACATATGAAAAGATGCCGATATGGAGCGGAGTAAATGGTAACCAATCTACTTGACCAATCAGATTGCCTGAGTGCTTGGATTGATTATACAAATATGTTTAGGGCAAGCACCCTAATGATCCATACAGTAATTGTATCTCAGCTGACTGAAGAGTTCTGCAACCTCCGAAAATTCCGTTAAGAACTAAAAAAATGTAACTCTTGATCAGTTCAATTACGACTCAATTATGTAATTTTTCTGTCATAAAGTGGATATTGAAAATCCCTGTTTTTTCCCCTGACTTGAATCAATATTTGCAAAATTAGGGGCTTTTCCCAATCAGGAACAATCCTATTCTTTCTCCTGAATATTTTACGATTTTCCAGATGCGTTGGTACCCTGGTATTACCATAAGCTCTCTTGGCCTTTGACCTGTTGAGCTAATGATTTATTAAGTCAAACTGTTCATCATGCTCCATACATTTCTTCATTACACTATCTACAGTAGGAGTAAAGATTTGATGATGAGAAGGGAAAGAAATGCATAACCAGAAAGTACAATACCCTGGAAAAATCTACAACATGGATATTAAACAATATTAACAACAGTATTTGAAAGATTTCGTAAGTTTTAATTGTTTTTTAATCCAATACTTAGATGTTGTTTTTTCCTCCATAATTTTTCAAGAAATCAATTTTTGGAGTAAAATGTTTCTTTGATAGTACTAATGTGATCATAAGACATTAGGAATCCTTCCACTACTCTGCAAATCCAGCCCTCCAGGACAAAACTGAAATATTGACCATGTTGTTTGGCTTGTTTTTGTAGCAATAAAAATGCTAAAACATCATCTGCTTACTAATATGGAATATTGGCTAGAGTACTCTCCCCTTGGATAGAGGGATTGGTGCCCAATCCCATCATTCATCAGTTACTACTGGAGTGGAAGTGCATGATTTTTCAGGGATGTAACTGCAGGGAGGCTGGGGAGGGAGCTCCCATATAATCAAAGAAACATTTCACACCAAAACTTGGTTTCTTCTTTAAAATGCATTACCTGACCATAACACATCAGAAGAATAGGTAAGATGTGGAGGAAGTTACATTCCATTACCCTGACCCTGGCTCCAGTCTCCTAATATCTGTAATGCCGCCAATCTCATGTGAGATACAGCCAAGCAGTAGAACAGATCAATGTAGGAACGCAATCTTGAGGAAAAGTCTTGTTCCCTTAAATCCAGCATTAGTAGAGTAACCTGCATCACTATAAATCTCCTGAGTGATCAGCCTGCTTTGCTGCTGATATAGGTCCCATCAGGTCAATTGAGCCCTTTGGGATGAAAGGTTTCTCTGATACAATCTGAAGAACAACGTATCAGACCTCTATCCCATGGATCAAATAATGTCAGTCAGGGAAAAGTTTTGCTTGAATGTTATGCTGATAGCAATTGCCCTGACTTCATGAACCAATATGTGTAAGAAATTCATAGGGTCTTGAGTTAATTCCTTGTAGTTTGAGCAGATAACCCAATGAATGCAATATGAAAGAGCCGGAGCAGAATTATCATCCTTTCCTTGAGGGGTAAGTACAAGTAAGACCTCCCTCTTCTGATCAGCTCAGTATGTATCTAGTACCGTTTCAAGATCTTTGTGATCCTGAAGATGAACTTGGGAAGAAGGATCTAATGAAGACATCAGTTTCAAAATGAATTACTGATTTTCCATGAGCTGCAGCCTGTTCTTGGCAATGAAACCAGGGGCCATCTTGAGAGAATCTGAACCATTATGGAGGAAATGCTGATAGTTTGAGTCGACCAATAAAGAATTAATTTAAATGATTCTGCCTGCTAAGGCTATGGTAATTAGGAAGCAAGTCCTCTACCAGAGAGGAGTCAGGGAAGACATCTGATAATGGCTCGAAGAACGACTTATTTAACAACATTTAAACCCATGTCAGGTTCCATTCCAAACAAAGGAAGAAAATGCCAATGGTTCTGGGTAGTCAAAAGTCAAAATTGGTGAGACAGTCAGAGAAGTCTTTGTTCTGGCCTATGTCCTCCCATCCATGATGGTAAAATGTGTCAGAAATCATGGAACAGTAGCCTTTGATAATGACTAAGGTTAACTTTGTCACAAAAAGCCATCAGAGAAAGTTAGCAGTATGTGGTACTGAGGCTATCAAATGAGAGATGTTTTCTGCTTGCACCACTGGTAGAAGACTTTCCATTTCTCCTCATAGACTTTTAAAGTGGAGGGCCTTCTTGCCCAAACAAGACAGAACTCCGTGCACAATAGCCAGAAGACTTCTTCAGTGGATGCATGTAATGCGGTGTTATCCCTGGACATTGTCCAATCAAGCAGAGAAGAAGGGGCTTGCAAACCATAAGTCTTCAATGTCAGAGGAGTGTAGCGACAATGAAGTCTCCTGCAAAGGTTGTGAAAACTAAACAGGTACTCAAGGGCAGTACATGATGTCAGGAGTCCATCCATGCTGGGAAATAGTAATCTCCAAGTATTGGCTTTAAGTGTTGTCAAAGTCTGAGGTGGGCATTGTGTATCTAAGAAAGGGAAATCAACATAACTGGTATTGGGCGTGAGTTATGACAGAGCTGGGGCCAGAGATGGAATGGTCCAGTGCAAGTATGTGCTGCCTTTGGAGTTCTGGTACTGGATATCATGGGAGGCTTGATTGGTTGTGCTGTGCATCCATGGCAAATCAGGGGCTGGATGTCGCATGACCTGGTGTTGGATGCCATTTACATCTTGGGCCTAAGACTGGGTATGTTGGGAGGACTGTTCACTGTAACAGAACCGGTAGCATGGCATAAGCTAAGACGAAGCTGGAACTGGAGTGAACAGGGTATGAGGCTGGCTGACATCAGGTCCTGAGGCCCCATATAGGCTATCAAGGGATAGATCACCACTCATTAATGGTGTGTACATGAGGTATGGGGTACTTCAGAACTGGTCCATATGGGTCACTATATCATGTTGGTACTGGTCTGGTAGTCTGTTAAGTCCATATGGGTCACTATATCATGTTGGTACTGGCCTGGTAGTCTGTTCAGTCCATATAGGTCACTATATCATGTTGGTACTGGCCTGGTAGTCTGTTCAGTGCAGGCATGACTGAAAGAGAGTGGTAGCAAAGTAGTGGGCGATGATGACACTGTGGTGCCAAAAAATGCTGGGCCTTTATCTTCATTGACAACTGCTCAGCCTCAAATGACTGTGACATTAAGAAGTTGACTACTAAGGCAGTGGAAGCAGCAAAGAAATAGCATCTGCGTCCTTTGAAAACCGCTTTCTAGCTCTCTCTCACTATCGCAAGACAATTGTTTGGTCAAAACCATTGTCTATCTGTCCTCTTAGTGCAGATTTCATATCTATGATCATACTGACACCCCATACAGGTAATCTATGTGGGTTGATTATCTGAATTTCAAGATTATAGTTGTTTTCTTCATTTATTATTGTAAATTTTGCAATGATAAAGGGTGAACATATTTTGTACCAATAATCTAAATGCCAAAAAAGTAAACACTAACAGAGCATATAAATCATTTTCATACAACAGTATCTTGTCTGCCATCATTTACATCTGGATGTAATACTATACATGCTACTGGATGATTTTTGTGTGATTCAGCTTATGAATATCAAGATGCAAAATGAAAAGTGAATCTTTGTCCCCTACCTAAGATGTTGAGGACACACGATAGAGTACACATTATACTGTGTCACTGACAGAAACGGATAAAAGTTGAATGTTGATTATCTTAATTTAATGAATGAGTGAGGTGTCTCTGTGACCTATACATTGGACTTTCTTTGTAGTTTTGTACACTCACTCACCCCCTTGTCATGAAGATCCTGAACATGGCAAATGTGGTATGTTATATACATTGTGTTATGAATGCATAAATGTATTAAGTATTGTCCTGCAATCTCAATGGGTTTTAAATGTATTGAACATTACAAAGAAATGTGTAGCATTAATCTTTGATCTCAACTTTGAAAATATGACCTGAATGTAGCTGTTGATCCATATTTCTAGTCGTAATACAAGTATATAACAGGTTTCATAACTTTTCTCAAAGGGCTTTAAAATTTTAGACCTGAAAGAAAAAAAAGCGAGTACTTTGATCTATGACCTTAATCTTGATGATACAATCTGGACTGTGATATAACAACACATTTTCAAGTAGAGATACATGGTGTTTTCTCCAGTTTTTCAAGAAAAGGGAGCCCTCAATGGATGGATGGAAGGATACACTAATACTGGAGTTCTTTTTTGCACAAAGGCAACTGACAAAAGAACATGAAATTCTACAAATGATAACTAAGTCAACACACACACACAAAAAAAGAGAGTTTATATCAGACTAAAGCTATACACTCTCTGAAACAGCAAACATTTCAAAAGTATGAAAAATGTATGAAGATCCTATGAGTCCAAAGACCAACAATTATAGTACAAATTAAAATGAGAATATTTAATAATCAAAAGTCTTCATAAGGGGTCTGAATTTACTGAGAAGTATATACTAAAAACCAATGCAGGAGCCAAATGATTGATTTTCCAAATAGATTGGGACTTTCTATGCTACATACCTGCTGAGACAGCATGTTGTTTCCAATATTTGAGGCCACCATGTCACCATTCTTTCCAAGGAACTCTGAGATCCAGGTACTTAATTGGGGAAAGTAGCGGGATGTACTTGAGTTGCTTATGTCCACTTGATTCTGTAATTCATGGCAAAAACACACACCAGAACATGTATTTTTTCAGATTTAAACTGTTTTATCATTGACTTTTACTAGATCATTGTACTTTTATTTGCCAGAAGTTTTTTAAAAAATTGACAAAAATTACGTTCCCTGGTTTTTTTTTCTTCTTCTCTGTAACAAGATATGCACCTAAAGTTTGAGAGAGTATGTCTTCTATGTAAGAGATGAAACAATGTCAAATTTGTCTATCACAGTGCATTAAAATTAAAGTTATGAGAAAACAAATTTTTCACTTTATGCACTGAATTACAGATAGATCATTTCAGGTTTGGGAAAGCTAAAAATGTAATAACTAGTCAGATTACTATAGGTTGATTCAAGACCATGCTCTGTTTGGTTATGGACTGCAACAAGAAAGCCTTTTCATCAGCATCTATTTCACCGACTTTCCGTCATACAAACCACTAATAAGGGTAGGAAGAGATGACTAATCAAGAAAGACATGTCAAATCCTAATTTGAGGAAACATTTGAGATAGTGATTAAAACTTTAGTTATGTCCTATACCTCTTCACTGCCCACGTCTTCATAGATGAAGGACAGTCGAACTTGGCCCACCACTGAGTGATTGTCTGAGATGTCCACAAACATTGCTGAAATATGACAGCTTTTAAAGATTAAGATTTGTTTGTCACCAGCATGTACATGGCACAAAATCTGTCCAATATTTCCCAAGGGAAATACAAGTGTTGTGCAATTATATTGTATGCAAATAATATGTGAATACTATCAATAATAATAATAATAAAAATAATAACTAGAGGAATGGTGAGCAGTTTACTCGCATAAATATACCACCACCGCCCCTGCATCCCACCCCTACCTTATGATGGAGATGAATCTATAGTAAAAACAATCACATAATTCTTCTGAAAATAGTGTTAGTAAAGTGATTTGTCAACACACATATCTTCCGAAAATAGTGTTAGTAAAGTGATTTGTCAATATGCATATCGTCTGATAATGACCGCAATAATATCTCTTAAGTTTCACAGCAATGCACTAAAAACTGCAAGAATAGCTGCATTCACAAAATTCTGTCATACATAGCGTCCAGCTGAAAGTAAAAAATGGCAATAACTCTAACAAAAATCACAGGAGCACAAAGATTTGTCAAAAGTGCATTTTGAGATGATGGCCACAATATGTAAACAAGTTTCACAGTGATCCATTAAAAGAACTGCAAGTAAAGCTGTGGAACTAGTTGCACTAATGAAATTGTCTCATACACTGCATTAAGCTACAAGACAAAAAATGGCAACAACTCTAACAAATATCACAGGAGCACAAAGATTTGTCAAAATGTGCATTTTTAGATGATGGCCACAATATGTAACAAGTTTCACAGTGATCGATTAAAAGAACTGCAAGAAAAGCTGTAGAACTAGTTGCACTAATGAAATTGTCTCATACACTGCATTAAGCTACAAGACAAAAAAGGCAATAACTAAAACAAAAATTGTAAGAGCAAGGTGATTTATTGAAATGCAACTCTTTTGATGATGACCATAATATTTACCATGTTTCATGACAATTTATCAAAAACTGCAGGACATTACTCTACTGAGATTGTGTCAAACACAGCTACAAGACAAAAGGGGTAATAACTCTAAAATAAATTGCTGCAGCAAGTGCTTTGTTTATATGTATATCTTCAGGTGATGACCATAATATTTACAAATTTCATGGCAATCCATCAAAAGCTTCAGAACAACTGCAAAAATGAGTACTGGATGAATGTAAAGATGGATGGACAGAAGGACAAATGGATGGACACAAGGATTACTATCTACCCTAGAGGCGGTGGTATGAAAATAATAATAATAATAATAATAATAATAATAATAATAATAATAATGACCTTTTATTTAGAGAAGGTAACTCAACTAATTACAGGAACTATAGTCTGTTGCAGGTCCATTTTGAATCGTATTCCACCTCCTGTCTTCGAAAGTATTTATTTGGCACAATTACAATCTAGCTGAGGATTCATTAATACCTTCATACCTTACAAATTTCAAACTAAACCTTCTTCTGTCAGCACAAACTTTTATAATTTGTAAAAATAAAGTCATCAACAGTGAGTTCAATGTCAAAGAAATGCTATTTTCAGTAGATGCCGCAGCCTAATGTACATCATAAGGTGCATAATTTTGACGCAGATGCTCGCCAAGGTAAAAATGAAAGTTGGTACATCTATGCTGTATACAACGTGCAAGATACCAACCTCTATAACCAGTAAAATTAAAATAAAGGGGACTAAACTACAGTGACAAACTTCTTTAAATCATAAATATGCAATCTGCTAAATCATAAATATTTCATATAAGTAGATTATACATTTTTATCCTTTTTATATGCTAAACATTCCACAATAATGCAGTATGAACAGAAATGTCTTAACCCTAGAAATGTGTTTAATTCATATTTGGATGGCATTTAGCGTGCCAGTAATTTGATTAGCATTTAAAAAGAATATGTATTATTATTGCAAATACAAATAATTCGTAAACCAGTTTTACGCGATAATATGAGAACTTAACTGCAATGCATTTCTCAGTCCAAATTTGCTTTTCACAAATTAATATTTTACAATTTTAAATTGTGTATTTTTGTGACAACAACATTTTCATTCAACAGTTAATGTACATGTTGAGATATCAAAGTGTGATATTGAGCAGTAGCTGCTAGGAACTGTCCAGACTGACCATTGTTGACTCAAGGCAGAAAGCTACAGTAACAGGTGTAGTGGCTGACTTCAAAGTTAGAATGTCACTCCTCTGCGATTGTCTAGTGATAGATTTGCAAAATCGCTTTGTTTATGACATGAATGGCCATTGATAGAGTGCAACATTCAATACAGTTCCGCACATTTTAAAAATATTCATCCTCTGATAAACAGTTATTTTCAAAGTTGAAGGATAAAGCCACAGAAGAACATTTTCTAGCATAGCTCGTGTATCGTTTTTTAAAAATATTTTAATATACAATGCCAAATTATTCTTGTTGAATAGACCTTGAAAAGAATTATGACATACATGTCATAATATCCCATGTACTTGAATTGTACATGTGCGATATAAATATGTATGGCATTAGTTTGTAATCTCTTTCAAGTTTTATTTGTATTACTGCTTTTAATTTATTCAAAGTGGATCCTGTAAATAGTATGGAAATTAAAGGGAAACTATGAAAAATTAATAACCAGTACAACAAGCACTTTCATGAAATATAATTTACTGAGAAAGATCTTTGAAGGTACCACCTGATGCAGAGCAGAATGTGTATATGACAACAGGTATACATGTAGTCAATCAACAGGAATTTACTTCTAGCTAGGCAACATATCTGATGTATGCTCTGCTATGGGGCAGGGGTGGGGGATATTCAAGAAATTTTAAATGTGGTACTTTGTCTACATTACGCAAATTCATCTGTGCATATGCCTAGCTAGGCCACTGCTAAATATCACAAGCAATGTTACTACTGTATAGTTTGTACAGGTAAAGGTATGAAATTGAGACCTGCCATGGTCAGGATTACAGTGTAGTGGTTTCTCCCATCAGTTTGTTTAGTGTGTTGACTCGCAGAGCAAATGCAATAAAATCAGCTAGGGGTGCCATAAAACCCACTACAACTGCAATAAAATCTGTGACGGAGTTCCACTAGATTAAGTGCATGTTCACTAAGCTTGGGGGAAATCCACCAGATGTAGCGGACACCCACTATTTATAATGGACACTTGATTCCTTGCCTCCATGTCCATGTCCACCGGATTGAGTGGACAATCCATAATCCACAATGCATGTACTGTATATACCTCATCAAAAAATCCACACACACCTTTACATTAAAGTAGAAGAACTGTTATGTTATTTACTTCTAGAAATTGCTCATTGTTCAGAAGTTAAAGATATAACCATAGTGAATATGAAAAAGTGATCAATGCAGGGAGATAACTAGTTGTGTCATTATGGACTTCATGGTAATATGGCTCTCCTCATTAGATTTTATATAGAATACAATGGGTGAATAAGACCTTGATACAGTATTTTATCTATATCATTAGATTTTATATAGAATACAATGGGTGAATAAGACCTTGATACAGTATTTTATCTATATCATTAGATTTTATATAGAATACAATGGGTGAATAAGACCTTTATACAGTATTTTATACAGGATACAATGGGGTAAATAAGACCTTTATACAGTATTTTATACAGGATACAATGGGGTAAATAAGACCTTTATACAGTATTTTATACAGGATACAATGGGGTAAATAAGACCTTTATACGGTATTTTATACAGGATACAATGGGGTAAATAAGACCTTTATACAGTATTTTCTACAGGATACAATGGGGTGAATAAGACCTTTATACAGTATTTTATCTATATCATTAGATTTTATATAGGATACAATGGGGTAAATAAGACCTTTATACAGTATTTTATACAGGATACAATGGGGTAAATAAGACCTTTATACAGTATTTTATACAGGATACAATGGGGTAAATAAGACCTTTATACAGTATTTTATACAGGATACAATAGGGTAAATAAGACCTTTATACGGTATTTTATACAGGATACAATGGGGTAAATAAGACCTTTATACGGTATTTTATACAGGATACAATGGGGTAAATAAGACCTTTATACGGTATTTTATACAGGATACAATGGGGTAAATAAGACCTTTATACGGTATTTTATACAGGATACAATGGGGTAAATAAGACCTTTATACGGTATTTTATACAGGATACAATGGGGTGAATAAGACCTTTATACAGTATTTTATCTATATCATTAGATTTTATATAGGATACAATGGGTGAATAAGACCTTGATACAGTATTTTATCTATATCATTAGATTTTATATAGAATACAATGGGTGAATAAGACCTTGATACAGTATTTTATCTATATCATTAGATTTTATATAGAATACAATGGGTGAATAAGACCTTGATACAGTATTTTATCTATATCATTAGATTTTATATAGGATACAATGGGGTAAATAAGACCTTTATACGGTATTTTATAAAGGATACAATGGGGTGAATAAGACCTTGATACAGTATTTTATATAGGATACAATGGGGTAAATAAGACCTTTATACAGTATTTTATCTATATCATTAGATTTTATATAGGATACAATGGGGTGAATAAGACCTTGATACAGTATTTTATCTATATCATTAGATTTTATATAGGATACAATGGGGTGAATAAGACCTTGATACAGTATTTTATCTATATCATTAGATTTTATACAGGATACAGTGGGGTGAATAAGACCTTTATACAGTATTTTATATAGGATACAATGGTTGAATAAGACCTTGATACAGTATTTTATCTATATCATTAGATTTTATATAGGATACAATGGGGTGAATAAGACCTTGATACAGTATTTTATCTATATCATTAGATTTTATATAGGATACAATGGGGTAAATAAGACCTTTATACGGTATTTTATAAAGGATACAATGGGGTGAATAAGACCTTGATACAGTATTTTATATAGGATACAATGGGGTAAATAAGACCTTTATACAGTATTTTATCTATATCATTAGATTTTATATAGGATACAATGGGGTGAATAAGACCTTGATACATTATTTTATCTATATCATTAGATTTTATATAGGATACAATGGGGTGAATAAGACCTTGATACAGTATTTTATCTATATCATTAGATTTTATACAGGATACAGTGGGGTGAATAAGACCTTTATACAGTATTTTATATAGGATACAATGGTTGAATAAGACCTTGATACAGTATTTTATCTATATCATTAGATTTTATACAGGATACAATGGGGTGAATAAGACCTTGATACAGTATTTTATCTATATCATTAGATTTTATATAGGATACAATGGGTCAATAAGACCTTGATACAGTATTTTATCTATATCATTAGATTTTATATAGGATACAATGGGTAAATAAGACCTTGATACAGTATTTTATCTATATCATTAGATTTTATATAGAATACAATGGGTGAATAAGACCTTGATACAGTATTTTATCTATATCATACATTAAGAATATGGAAATACTTCATAGAGATATTTTGAATCACACCAACATTTGAATAACATGAAAATTCATAGTTCACCATGATTGAAATAAATCTACAGCATCTTTTTCTAATGTAGAATATGATTAAAAGCATACTGATCATTACTGAGGTAATAAGACATAGGTCAGAACATTTTCTTAACTTTGCATTTATACTGAAAATGAATTATTATTAAACAAAGTTACAGCTAAAATGCCTGAAGTGGACTGCATATCTACATATTTTGTATCAAAACAAAATGTAAATCTGAAAGCCTCACTTGCCTTAAGACCAGTTTACAGCATGTTGTAAAATGACTCACTAAACTTAAAATTACATTTAACAGAGGTAACAATTTCAATTTTTTAAAGGGTCTCTTAAATCATTATTTTGTTTAATAACTTCAAGGTAAAAATAAATTTCCTATTTGTTAATGCAGGCAAGACAAAAATACTAATGTAAACTTCTGACTTACTGGTGATGAGATCACAATATTTGGCACGCAGCTGGGCAGGGAGTCTCTCATCACTCAGAGATATGAATGCCTCCTCCCATGTTAGGTAGTTCAACTCTTGGGTGATAACCTTGATAGAAAACTCATGCTGACCCTGAAAAAGAGTTTTTTCAAATATGACAACCAAATAAAATTACTGACAAGTTGGTCTTTCAAGATCTGTGAGAACCTACTCAGTAATATAACTGGTGAAAATACAATGTATTTCTCTTCTGACATCAAATTTTAAGAACTCTTTAGTATTAAATATCATGTGTGACACTATATATATATGGGCAGTAAATAATGGGCGGTAAAAAAGCATTTAACCAATCAAAATAGAGTTACCAAATGATGGTTCTTGCTATGAAAGACGTCATATTCTAAATATGGCTACTAAATACAGGGATACTCTGGAATTTTCTACCACATGATAGTTAATACATGTGTTTGTTGACAGTGGAAACAATGGCTTTTGCTAGCGATTCGGAATCATAATTTTCAGGTTTTTCAGAAGACGAAATTGATGATATTCATTTAGGAAGTGCTGGCAATGACACTGAATTATTGTCTTTGTCCAGTCTGTCAGAAATTGAGATAGAATTAGATGATGAAGACAGTGCAGTGTGGACAAGAGAGCCACGTGCTCCACAAGTCACCAAGTTCACTGAAAGTGTTGGTCCTACATGTACATTCATTTTGGATGAGAGGGAAAAAAACAAAGAGATAGATTTCTTCTTTAAATATTTACCCCTGGTATTAAACGAAAGAACTGTGGCTGAAACTAACAACTATGCAGCAAAATGTATGAAAGAGAAGCCAGACAATGTTTGACAGGAAAAAGGCAGCATGAGGTGTCCATAATGTGCAAGCATTGTGATGTTCCTCTTTCTGTAAAACACAACTGCTTTTACAAATATCACCAACAGCAACTACAGAACCAGCAGAACATAATGACCAATTAAATATTTGTATTATGTGTCCAACTTTGACATATAACTTTATATGAAATAATGACAGACAAATTTTAGTGTTACAAATAGTGTGTTCTGTGTTTAATTCATGGATTTTCTTATCAATCTTGTAGAAGTTAGTGGAATAAAAGTATCATACAGACAAAAGATATTTATAGCATTTATATATGCATGGTTTTAGTATATCAATCAGTCAATTATAAGGAAAATAACTATAAAAAATTGGCCCATATCCCCAAATCATCAGCTAAAAAGTTATCATTTGACAGCAGCAGCATCAGGCTCTGGTAGTCAGTCTCCAAATCAGCTGCAGTAGTGACCCCAGCAGCTAGACAGGGCAGTTTAAAGCCACTACAGAAGCACTAGTTGTTAAAGTGTTTATAAGGAGAAAGCTCGAAATACGCTTAAACTTGTTGATCAATCCTCTATATTTCTTGTTCAATATTATGTACTTTTCATGGTGACTGCTGCAAACAAATGCTGTTTAAATCAAAAATCAAGCTTAAACTGGTGCTCCATGTAATGCACACTAAATTTGCAGATTTCTGGTAATGTTTGCAACACTAGTCTCTCCCTATCAAACGATTGACTTCTTCTTGTATCAATGCGCTTTTCTAACTTTTTTTCAAATGTTTCAAGGATCAAACAGCACATTTTATTCAATTTAATGAAACAACTAAGAAATATTAAAGGTCTGATGGGTCAGTGCTAACATATGAAATACTGGGACAGGAGAGTGGAGATGGGTAGGAGGAAGAGATGATAATATAATAGTTCCTTTTTTCATGATTTCTCTTCCAAATTATTGGAGAAAAATGTTTGAACCACATATATAGTTTTATATTGGATAGCCTATTTTAGGTAACTGCCAAATAAATAGTCCCTGTTTTCCTTGGGCAGAGGGAGCACTGTACAGAATTTTGAATGAATGTGCAGGGTCTATTCTAGGATGTGCAACTGTGAGATTCACAGTAATTTCTAATAAACCATGCCAAAAAATCAACCAAATGTGCAAAAATCACTCATCATATTAATAATACTGATCTATATTTATCTGTTAAATCACTCCTTATATTGAGAAAATTCTCTTCTATTTCAAATTGAGAGGGAATTTTCTCCCCTAAATTTTAAGTCCTTGAATAGACCCTGAATACATAATACTGTATTTCATGTATTTTTGGGTAGACGAAAAAATAATTATTCTTTCCAGAGTACAAAATATTATATGTAAAATAAATAATTATTATTTTGTGGTACTGGCTGTGTACGAAAAATAAAGGGATTGTACCTGAACAAGGTCTACATCATACACAATACTCGATGACCTAACGGTACTAACGTAAATTTTTGTTCTCATTCTGCTCTCAACTCATGAATCCAATTACAATAAAAATAAAGGTACTCAAAAAGACTTTTGTTGTTATTAGTGAACGAGAGAGAGCAGAGAGATGGTTAAAACAATAATGTTGTCTCAGTGTGCAAGATCATGTGTATTCAGAGCATACTTCTTTGTAGCTGTTATGGTGTGTTATGTTAGCAAAATGATTAAGATGGTCTGTAAATGTATTATTTATGGGTATTATTTATCAGTAAATTGTACGCAATGATACAACCCAATGTTGTTAAAAAATTAAGTGCAACTTGTATTCTTACAGCTACAGTAACCTCATTATCAAATTACAATAAAAAATAAAAGAACTCGAAAAGACTTGTTGTTTTTAGTGAATGCATCTGTGTGTGTATGTGTGAGACAGAGAAATGAAACAACATTGTGTCAGTGTGTAAGATAGTATGCATTCAGAACAGTTTTTATTTGTTGCTTTTGGAGAGAGAGAAAATGAAAGTTTACAGGGCGATTGTAATCTGTATTGTTCATTTACCTGACGACTGTGATATTCCTCATGTACAAGGGCACTATTATATTCCATTATCAATTAACACCTCTAAATAAACAATTCATTCTTGTTGTAATTATGATATCCATTGTGACAAGAACCACATGGCTATGTACAAAAAAATATAATACATTTAATTAATAATTAGTTTTATAGCTTAAAGGGTATGAAAATTACATGAAATAAGGTAGTGCTGAAGTTCATGTCCAGAAATGAAATGCTATGGTCATTATCTATTTTTAGTGACAGCAACCTTGACCTTAGAGCTACTGATCCCCAAATCAAAAAGATTCTTTCTGGGAGCAAAGGAGATCAATATATGAAACTTCACTGAATTCTGGAAATGAAATGCATTTACAGAATCTATTTTGGCAACATTATGTATGCTGCTGTGTTGTACAGCACTCCAGCACAATAGTATATATGGTGCCAACTAAAGACAAAGTTTTGGCAACATTATGCATGCTGCAGTGTTGTACAGCACCCCAGCACAACAGTATATATGGTGGCAACTAAAGACAAAGTTTTGGCAACATTATGTATGCTGCAGTGTTGTACAGCACCCCAGCACAACAGTATATATGGTGCCAACTAAAGACAAAGTTTTAAAAATGTAAATTTAGCAACAATGACCTTGACCTTGGCAATACTGACAGGCTTTTTCAACAGGCTTTTTCTCAAGGCTAAGGGGAACAAATATGCTAAATGTTGTTGAATTCTGCTACATAGAACTTAAGTATCATCCTGAAATAAAATGTATAGATAAAATCTATTTTTAGCAACAGTCACATTGACTTTGCAGCTACTGACGCTAAAATCAAGAGTTCATTCTGAGTCTAAGTGGAACAAATGTACCAAATTTGCTTGAATTCTATTATCTAGATCTTAAGTTATATCATCCACAAATTAAACACAAAGGCAAAATCAATGTTTAGCAACCATGGCTATAATTAAGGTAAACAAAGTGCTTTCAAGGTTTGACAGTCATCTATTCAATCAAAAATTTTAAGTACGGGTAAAACGTATATTAGTTTACATTCCAACCTGAATTTTGTTTATGTTGGCTTAAAAGAGTCTACTTTGTGTCAAGAAATTTGAATTTCATGTACTGTTGAAAATTATTACAAGTTTTGGAAATATTTGAAGGTCTGGAAATTTGGATAAATGATGGTATCAGAAATTGGGTAGACTGTTTATCCTCCAATTCTGTCTGTTTTTTGGTTGAATTACATCTATCTTGTCTTGACTGTGCAGATCATGTTTGTTGTGAGTACCAGTGTTATTATAGTCCAAAAACCAGGTACTGTAACAGATGTACTTACATGACACAGAAATCCAAAGAGTTCCAACTGATGCTCCAGGAACAAGTAGTCATCATCTTCCCTTGCTCTCTGTACAACAAACAAAAAAATGATAAGTCAAAGTCAACAACATACCCTACAAGTATCTATATCCTTAGGATGTACATGTACATGTATATTGAGAATGCTGTTTAGTTTTGTTTACTACCAGTACTATAACACTATACACCACTATCTAGGCCCATACAGAATATCCTGGTGTATGAACCCTCTTTTACTCATTATAGAAAAAAAAGAGACATGCAAGACAACAATAAACATGTTATATATTTTACAAACAATGAAGGAGCCCATGCTATATAAATGTAAACCTAAGATATGTGCAGCTCCCCAAAAATATATGTCACTGGTATATGAAATACATGTTACATAGTTGGCAGATGAGGGTACTGTAGTTACTGAGATATAATTTCCTCACCCTCCTTCAGTTTTTAATTTTTGTTAATAGAACTTCAAAGAAACTTAAAAAAACAGGAAAAAGAAATGTGTCCACAGATCATGGATGTCCATACCTCTCTCATTTAAATGAGTGGTGCAAGAAGAAACAAGCAATAACTCTGCATGTATGTATGTATATATGTATGTATGTATGTATGTATGTATGTATGTATGTATGTATGTATGTATGTATGTATGTATGTATGTATGTATGTATGTATGTATGTATGTATGTATGTATGTATGTAACAACATGATGGAAAAGAATATTTATAATGTATCAAAAAGGAGTATATGTATAAAAAAAAGAAGAAATTATCAGAGCATGATGACATACTGATAAGGACATGTTCGCCTCATGTCAATAATGTGTGCAAAGTTTCTGAGCAATTCATCAAAAGGTGTGGGACTAATTGTACACACAATAATGATCATATATATTTGATACGAACATTAACAGTAACTGTAGAAAATACATCAGAGTGCAAAGACTAAATCATGTGTGCTTGTGGTGTCAACGATGTCTGCAAAAATTCTGGCTATGGGACTAGTTACAAACAGATAAGCTATGGGTCTAGTTACACACAGACAAGCTGTGGGAATAGTTACACACACACACAAGCTATGGGACTAGTTAGACTCAGACAAGCTGTGGGACTAGTTACACACAGACAAGAATCATCATATAAAGTGTATGCATTTCACACCAAAAAGGGATATAACTCTGGAAAAATGCACCTGAGTGCAACAATTACCAAAACAACATGCCTATGTTCACTTCATATCAATAAGTGTGCAAAGTTTGGTCAATTCATGAAAAGCATGGAAAAACACATTGGTCCATGACAATAAGCACCACAAGTGGGCCGAGATCGTACAGATGGCTGACACCCGCTTAGCAGCCAAATGCAACAAGTTGGCCAAGAAATCTGGGTCAGTAGAATGCTTTCTGTAAAGATTTCTCTCAGTGCTGTTGATTGCATATGTAGCACTCATCAAGATGTATCCCTCACCAAGTGTCACAATTCCATCTATAACAGTCTTTATGCAGTGTGCAAAAAATCTCAGTTAATGCAAAAACTTGACCAAGAATGTAGAACTAATGTACATGTATGTACAAAGTTAGCCACTCAAGTCCCCTCCCCAGGGGGTAAATCATACAAAACCAAATCCAAACTGTTGCCTAAGATTTGGGAAAAATGCATGGTTAGATGCAGTGAGGCTGTACATATGTATATGCTTTTATATGTGTAGATCCCTAAACTGGGGGTAGTACAATAGCTGCCCTCTACTTTGTAGAGGTGAGCTAATAATATGTCAAAATTTACATCTTCATTCAGTTCTTATTCATGTCAAAATTAGATAGCCCATCTTTGTAGGCATCAGCACAACTACATACATTTTTTTCACTGTTATTAGTTGTTCTTGCCAGTACTTAGGTCCGAAGTGCACTTACATCTTGCTATAGTTCTGAATATAAAGTGGAACAGGCTATATACAAACTTGGTAGTATGGTTATGTTTAGTAAAGCTTCTCCAGATATAACTCATGTACTTAGCTATCTCTCTGACCTTGATCAAAGAAAAAAAACTTTTCATTATAATTACAGGTATGATATACCCAAGAACAAAATAAATATAATTTTGTGATGAAGCACTTATCCAAGATGCATACCACATCAGCCATCTATATTGTTCATTGCATACTTTTAACCTATCAAGACTGGCATCATGCTGTGAAGCAAAGGCAGTGAATGGTCAACAGAACACAGCAACCTGTGAATACTGACAGGATTAATACCTGCATAGAAAGGAACAGATGACTAGCACGTTGTTGTGAAGTATAGGCAATGATTGGTCAATAGAACACAGCAACCTGTGGATACTGACAGGATTACCACTTGCATGAAAAAGAATAGATGACTGGCATATCTTACATCGGTGATGAGTATTTCATGGAAAAGTTAACACCATTTTAGCAAAATATTTTATAACTGCCAAGTGTGTGAAAAGAAAGGTTTTAGAGCTCTTTATAAGGACTTAACAAATTATTTTACTCCCTAGTTTAGAATTGCATTTTCGACAAATTATACAAATTCAATGGGGTATTTTGTGAACACGGTAAAACACAACCTATGATACGAGTGTTGTTGTACCTTTTGAATGCATCTAATGGCTTGGTGACCATGACTGATTCATGGTCATCAAACATAGATCTGTCTGAGTGAGTTTTCTCAGTATTCAAGTACTACAATTTCAAACATGTGGCCAGCAAAGTTTATATTAATCAAACATGCCATCATAAATATGGTCTGTTCTTACAGCAGGATCAATACACCAACAACTTTGGACTAAATGCTTACAATTAAATTGTTTTGCACAATTCAAATGAATTTAAAAATTTCATTACCTGCATAAAATTTGCAAATATGCTGCTTATCTAAGGCTGTGGGTTTACTACCGTATATACTCGGGTATAAGCCTCATCCAAATGCAAACAACATAGACCCTGATCTGCCATTGCATAATGCACCGGCAGATCAGGGTCTATGTTGTTTGTTCTACTGATTAGTCCTTACAAACTGCATAGACCCAGATCTGCCGGCACGTTATGCAACAGCAGATCTGGGTCTATGCAGTTTGCAGTTGGTATTAGTTTATATGTGAGTATATATGGTACTTGCCAGATCTAGAACAGCTTGCAAAATGAGATTCGGTGTGTGAACTCTTAAAGTGTCTTTCGGATTTTGTTGTAGGCATGGAAGTGGGCAAACTGTAAAACTAATGTAGTCTTTGCAAATAACTATTTTACAAGAACCTGCATCTTTTCTTTCTTCTTGAACATTTAGACCTTCTGTTTTGCTCCACATTTTGTAGAACTCTGTAGTTAATAGCATTGTAGATTAGTTTCTAACTTAGGTACGTTTTAACTTTTATTTTATCTTTGATCTGTGCTTAGATTTAGCTCTTAGTCTATGTTAGTTGATCCTTGTATATTAATTGATTTTGTTCCTTAACAGTCTCTTAGTTTTGTAGTAGCTTTCTGTTTTGCATGTTATGCTTTTACATTTCCTAATTTCCTTGCCCTAATTTGAATGCTTGCAACATTACATTAGTACATGTAATTTGATTGCTGTTATTTATTTTCTGTTTCTTCCATTTTGCATTTTAGTTTTGCTAGCATGCATGCCTGATCCAATGCTTATGGGTATCTCCCGTCCCTCCTGTCACTCACTGAAATCGCCCATATACGCAAAATTATTATTGATTTTTTTCTTTCTTCCCCACATTCTGGCTACAGTGTAGTATATTTATGGTAATACTGCCTATGATCATGTGACTGAACTGACTTAAGCAGGGCAAGTCAATGTACTTGCTAATTTCATCCTTACATCATGTCGGCATGGTCAACTGGCTTCATTTGAAGTTTGTCAAGGTGAATTATGTTAAGTGTGAGTAGAAGTAATTTGGAAAGGATTAAAGATGATAATTGATCATGGCTGGGTTACTGAAAAGCTCAATCAGCATGAAACAATAAACATTACTTTGATTCTGTCTGCAAGGTATGTTCTGCTTTGGTGCTTAAAGTTGTCGAGATGAATTAGAGTCTATACTATGTATAATAAAAAGTAATTTGGACAGGATTAAAGATGTTAACTGATTATGGTTGGATTATTCAAGAGCTCAAGTGACATAAAACTGGCTTGGTTTGACTTCGGGGTTTCAAGTTTGATGAGATGTCTAAGCGTGCATTATCTCCCAATGCCAAAACACCAAAATCTAAGCAAGCAAAATATCACATGAAATTCAGTGATGGATGGAAACAGGAATTTCAGTGATTGCAATCGAGTTCAAAGGGACATGAATATGCATTCTGCTCTTCCTGTAAAGCTGATTTTAAAGTCTGTTACAGTTGCAAAAAGGACATCACGCGTCATGCAGAAACCCCATAAAGGGGATAATAAAATGCTGACAGTCTTAGTTCGTGTTTTCGACAAGGATGTAAACAGGATATCAACAAGATTCCTTGGAATACCAACCTGTAACACTGGATCAGCAGAACTCATCCTTCCATGCTTGGATAAAATATTCACGTAAGTATTACTAAAGTTTAACTATTGAATTGTTCATAAGAAATCGTAATCACAACTGTATAATAATAAGAATAATAAGAATAATAAGAATAATAAGAATATGAATATGAATATGAATATGAATATGAATAATATGAATAATAATATGAATAATATGGATACAGTACAAGAATTAATCCATAATGCCTGGGATGAATGAGGTCTTTGTCTTCATCAATAATTCTAGTAAGTGATAATCGTTTTCCACATTTGATTGTTAATGTTAAATAATGGTGATAGTGATGATGATGACAACAAAGGCATCTGCAAATTAAGCTTAAAGTCACAAAGGGTGTGAAAGTCTAATCATTAATATATGCATCAGTGCTTCATGTGGACAATCTTACTAACATTAAACAACATTAGATGCTTGGGAGTGCAATAAATACTCACTAATCCAATTAGGCACGTTTTCTTATTTTCTTATCTTCTATGATCAATACAGATAATTATCAGCTATTGATGGGTGAACAATAAAAAAATATTATAGGTCTGCAATTATAATTGGAAATTGAAAACAGTGATAGGTACCTTTAAAAGGAAAATTTCGCTAAGCCTTATGAAACCACTGCAACAGATTCTATAATATTTCAGAGAGAGAAATCTCCCTTGGGCCAATTGCATTGGATATGCAAGTGACAATTGCATTATTGTATTATAATATTTTAATTTACCATTGTATATCCATGACAAGTAAATTTCAAAGTTCTAATGTTTTGCATTTTGTATTGCAGTGGTGAAGCTGTCTGCGAGGTTCATAATGTTAACCCAGAGTGAGAGAACTGCTCTTGAAGATGAAATTCATTCCGACTCCCAAAAGAAGAACTTCCTAAATTCGACAGAGACAGTACCAGTCTTGATCAGTTTTGGCAGACATTTGGCAATCTGACTCTACCCGCAGGCAGGAAACAATTTAAACTTCTTGGTGAACTCAGTAGAGTTGTATTGACATTGCCACATTCCAATGCAGACATTGAAAGGACATTTTTCATTATGAGGAAAATTCAGGCTGACCCTAGAGGAAACCTAGATCCAGTGACAGTACATAATCTTTTAAGTGTTAAGATGAACAATGATAAGGACTGCCACCAATATAATCCAGGCAATGATCTTGTATGAAATGCTAATAATGCTTGTGTTACATATATGGAATGTGTGAAAGGCAACAAGTTAATGTGAAAGAACTGAACTGCATATTTTAATATTAAAAATATGGAAATTTGTTCAATAGTAGTAATTTTTGCCCATTTGCATGCTAAAAATTGGGTTGATGAAAAACCTCCCTCTTTTTAAGATCAAAACTCCTGACCAAATTTTGCAAATCTCCCTCTTTGGTTCAAGCTTGCCGCTCATTTTTATCACATGTATGGTTTCTAGCTTGGTACTTTAAACTACATAAGAATGACATTAATGAAATCTAAATGTGCTCCTATATTCTAAAACTTTCATTACGAAATTATTTGCTCATGCTAGAGTTTACAGTGTGAAAGACCTTGATATTATTTGGGTCAGCAATCTAACATAACATGTCAATATTCTAATGTTGGGCTTATTAACAAGATTTACTTGATGGGACATGCTTTACTGACCCCCCAAAAAAGTTTCCAGCAATCCCCAAAAGTCGGTTTCTTCTGTTCTTTAATTCTTATTTACTGCTGAGAATCAAAACCACCTCAGATATTCTTGAGAAAATCCATCCTAACAAATTTGGTAGTATTAAAATATTATTTTTATATGTTCGATTTAATATGTTCACAAGAGACCTTTAAGTGTGGTACAAAACTCTTTACATGAGCTTTAATCTTTAATTTGGTATCATGGATAGAACATTACAGACTTTATCACTGAACTCTACTCAGACAATGTTCAATCTTAACACTGAACTCTACTCAGACAATGTCCGATCCTATTACTGAACTCTACTCAGACAATGTCCGATCTTATCACTGAACTCTACTCAGACAATGTCTGACCTTATCACTGAACTCTACTCAGACAATGTCTGCCCCTGTCACTGAATTTTACTCAATGTCCAGTTGTACCCACATGCTATATTTGGCTAACTCTATAATTAATATTTTTGGGGAAAAAAACAAGTTTATTGAACTGGCATCATTCAAGGTATTCTTTAGGTACTTCAAAATATAGGTTTGATAAAAATTTATTTAAACTTGTTTGTGTTATCATGCTCGCAAACCAGTACTGCTAAAAAACAAAACCTGAGTCAAGACCTTTGACCTTAAAATTAATATCAGAGTGCTGACTATCAACTTGTTTATTGGAATGTGACAGAATATAAAATATGGTTACAATTTATCTGTATGTGTACAATTCACTGTTTTCAACATCTCAATGAAGGACAAAAATGCAAGCCATGACCCCAAGGTCAATTAAGTCTGGTTTTCAAACTCTGTCACAAAAGTTGCACCAGTTTCATTCAGAACCAATTATGTATTGCAAGAAGTATTTTAGCAAAAAACCCATGTCAATGCCACCATTCATTCAAGAGGAGTAGTGGTCAGATTTTCAAAGTGGCCATAATGGTGCCATGTTGAAGGTCAGATGATTTGTATTCAGAACCATCTAGTGTTGAGTGAAAACCCAGTGATGATACAATCATCTGTTCAGAAGTAGCCATATAAAACATTTTAAAATGGCCATCGAGGCAGCAATTTGGTTGTTTGGCTCAGAATTATATTAATACTGGAACAACTGCATATTGCAAGAGAAATGGTTGTTTTATACAGAAGCAAGAGAGCTATGAAATACACTTTATACACCCACCTCATGTTTAATTGTCCTTATTGCAGATAACTAAAATTGTTGCAAAGAAATTGTTTTTCTTATTTCAGTCAGAGTAATCTTAACCTATGACCTTTTGACCTCAAATTCAACTGACTTCTTCCTTATCCTAAGTACAAGCCATCCACAAAGTCTGGGCCAAATCTGTGATGTAAAACCAATGTTATTGTGCAGAAACCAGTTTTCTTCTTTCAGTCAGTGACACTGACCTTTAATCTTTGGCCCCACAAGTAATAGCCTTTTTTCTTACTCCAAGTATAAGTCATCCACAAAGTTTAGTTCAGGTATATTATGTAGAACTAACGCCATTGTGAGGAAATCAATGTATTCTTTTTCAGTCAGTGACCTTGACCTTTGGCCTTTTGACTCTGAAATCAATAAGGTTCTGCCTTAACAGAAGTGCAGGCCAGCAACAAATTTTGATAACTGCTGTAGGTGGAGAACTTGAGTTATTGTGTGGAAATAATTTTTCTTCTTTCAGTTACAGTGACCTTAACCTTTGACTTTTGACTCTGAAATCAATACAGCTCTTGCTTACCACAAGTGCAAGCTATTCACAAAGTTTGGTAACTGTAGATGGTGAAGAAGTCAAGTTAGTGTGCCAATATAGTTATCCTTGTTTCAGTCAGTGACCTTGACCTTTGCGCTTTTGAGCCCCAAACTAAAATGGTTCTTCCTTACCCAAAGTGCAAGTCTGGTAAGTGTAGATGGTGGACAACTAAAATTACTGTGCAAATTGGTAACAGATGGCCTGACAGAGAGATGGATGGGCAACATTATAATATAATATGCTGCGCTGTATGGCAGGCATATAAAAAACAACCATCGATTCTGGAGAAGTAACTGTAATAAGTTTTTTCACAATGGCTGCTAGCAACCATTTTGGCAGGTCATATTGACATCACCTTTATTTATGTCTAGTGAGAAGTGTTTTAGTGAAACATGTAGGTACCACCATCTTTTCAGAAGCAGTGATAACAAGATTTTCATAAAAACTAAATAACATTAGAAGTCTTTTAGTGAAAACTCCATGTTGCTATTACCATCTGTTCAGGAGAAGTAGCTACAATATGATTTTAAATATGGCTGCTATGGTGGCCATGTTCCAGGTTTGATCAGACCATTTTTATTTAGGGCAAACCATATATCATAAGTCTTTTAGTGAAAACCATATATTAATTTACGACTCAATTCTGAAGGAGTAGCAATAACAAGATTTTCAAGATATCAGATCATCACCATTTTTATTTAGGACAAACTAGACAACATAAGTCTTTTAGTGAAAACTCCATATCGATATAACCAATTATTCATTCAAGAGGAGTAGTGATATCAAGATATTAAAGATAGCCAATGTGGTGCCTATACTGGATGTCTGAAGGTGCCATTTTCATTTAGGACCAATCAGACTTGAGATGAATGTGTGTGCAAAGTTTCATCACAATCCTCTCAGCAGTTTAAGAACAGTGATAACAAACCTCTGATAAAAGATAGATTACAGACAACAGGTGTGTGACAAGTTGAGCTAAAAAGAAACAAATATTTCATGTGCAAAGAGTCATAAGTTTCAAAATTATGTTCTGCTTGAAAGACATAAGTATGCATAATGATATTTTTGCTAAACTGCCCCCTGCCCCCTAACCTTCACATTGACAGATACAGACCTCAAAGGGGGTAGATCATACACTGATTTACCTGAATGGTTGAAGAAAGCATGCAATAATGTCTGTAACATGGATGACTGATGTTTCTTCTAGTATGTAATCGAAAGCATTACCTACTCCTAATACAAATGCACACTGAATTTGTAAATATTGCCTTGATGCATATAAACATTGGTTTAATAAGTGTCCCATTATAGCTGATAATACAGATGATTTTGAAGCTGAATTTGACATATCTGTAAATCTATATGCCACTGGAGATAATGAGATCATTCCATATAGGATTACTTAATTAAAATTAAATGTGTTGACATGTTAATCATTTCAGAAGGAGATAGGCATCATTGCTGCAGGATGAAGAATTTGTCAAGATTGCTGTCATAGCAGAAAAATAAGTACAAATGCATTAAGTGTCTGCACCATTTTTAGACCACAACTAAACCACATGAACATCAATTTATCTGAAATAGAGCTGAAGAAAATTCAATTGACATAATGCCTCAAGAAAATTTAACTGACATCATGCCTAAAGAAAATTCAATTGACATAATGCCTACAGAAAATTCAGTTGACATAATGCATAAAGAAAATTCAATTGACATAATGCCTACAGAAAATTCAGTTGACATAATGCATAAAGAAAATTCAATTGACATAATGCATAAAGAAAATTCAATTGACATAATGCATAAAGAAGGTTCAAAACAAAAGTGCATGTTCTATACTGTGATTTTTATAGTATCATGCAACCCATTCTGCATTATTATGGAAAAGACAGTTGGTTCCCCACTGCCAGTTAGTAAAACAAAGCTAGCAAAAGTTCATATACATTTGAAGCATATATATAAATATATATATATATATTTTTTTTTTTTTTCTTTTTCCCTTCACCCACTTGATCTTTCACTTACCCATCTATCAAACTTTTGTATTAGTAAAATAATGGGGACAAGTTAAGGTGAGCTAAATATGTGAAACTAATGAAATCTGAATATAATGGTCTCAGTTTAAAACAGACACACAAAGGTTGAAAAAAAATATACGTTCTAAATGCCCTCAAAAAGCTCTTTGTTTCAAGTGAGGTAATCATCAAAGCATTTAAAACATCTTACCCCTTTCTCATTCTGAAAAAGTTCAAAAATATTACTGCTGTAAGAAACATATTTCATATACAATAGCCCCAGAGGGATCTAAAACTGCTCATTTGGCTTACACCTGGCCTAAAACCAAAGCAGGATGCTCCTTTTAAAACTTGAGTTTAAAATGGTTAAGTAGTATTTGAAAATATATTCTATCAAAATGGGTGTTTTGGTTGACAATGATGTTTGCATATTTGAAAAGAGATCAAAATTGATGAAACAGTTTCTAAGAAAATGTAATTTTTGTTTCTAAGGAAAAAAAATGTCTTCTCTTTTCAGTAACACTGGCTCTACATGATTTTCTTTTTCTCATCACCAAAATAAATAGCATCAATATACTGATTAGGCAGTTTCTGAGAAGTAATTTATAACTTGTGTTATTTGGGTTAATTTGTACAGATTTGCAAGAGTTTGATGCCAGGGTTATCTGTGTCAAATATTGTCACCACTGGTGAAGTTTTGAGGAAGGAGTTATTTTATGTTTTGACTCCATTTTCCAAGTAAAGATAGTCATATATGTTTCAAATCAGCATCACCTACATGAAATTGAAACATCTTGATAAAGCTCTTAATAAAAATTACATTAAAATTGATCAAACAATTTTTTAAAAGTCACTTAATAGTTTCAATGACAAGGTTTTTGCAATTTGTAATGGTTGCCATATTGGCACAATTTGTTCACAAATGAAATGACTTAAATAAGTATTGTACCTGGGTTGAGCTGTCAGGATTTGCTGCTATCTGTTTCAGGTAGGCAAATGTCCCTTGGGCTTCCCCAAGGTACAACACTGCTTAAAGCCATCAGGTTTCCTGACAAAAGTGGTTGGCATTTGTGGAAGGTCTTCAAATCTTGTGCTACTTTTTTGGTACCAAACTTGATAGCATTGCACTAACCAGAAAAGTCTTCATGCCAGAATGCTGTCTGTAAAATCTGGTTCAAACTTGGCTTATCATGCAGTTCTTGAGAAGACTTTGAAAACAGTCAACATAGACAGATGGAAAACATATAATGCACAGTGCAAGACAAATAAAGGCTGATACATTATTAACCTCAGGGCCATCACTTACATCACATTACAAACAAGTGAGACATACAAAACCCAAGAGGCCCGAGTTTGCTCACCTGGCTGACATTTGCCTAATAGCCAACAAGAGCAGTTGGTCAAGAATCTGGATCAGAAGGAAACAGTGGAGGAAAATTTCCTCCAATGCTGTTGACTGCAAATGTTGAGAAAGCAACTATTTCAAGGTTTCTTAATTTTTTATATCTTAAATCACATTGAGAGGCACATCAGCATCATTTCTCCAGTATTGAAAAGCCTTTATGCTACTTTCTGTCATAGTTTGTAAAATTCATTTTTTTGAGATAAACTTGTTTAAATGTTTTTCTATTTCTAGCAATGTTTGATGGCAGATCAGCATTTTTTCTATAGATCTCAAAGATCTTCACACTAGGACACTTTCTGTCAAATTTCATCAAATTCTTATGACAGGTTTTTGATAAGATGTTTCTATTTTAAGTAACAAAGGTCACATTTGATGGTGGATCAGAATAATTTGAAAATAAATTCAAAACCCTTCATACCAGGATACTTCCTCACAAATTTGGTAAAATTCTGTTCTGTGGTTTTTGAGAAGAAGTCTTTTAAAGGATATTCCATTCTTACTAACGGTGGCCATATTTGATGGTATGTATGCATAGGGTTTAACAGCAAATCAGCACAATCCTGGCCATACAGTGCAGAGTAAGTTTAGGAATAAAAAAACAAGACACGTTAAACAAAGATAAGGCAAAAAAGGGTAAAATCCTTAAAATTACCTAGTACAATTTTTATACAAATTGCACTCTTTAAAAAGTCCAAGACTTTCTCAGATGGAACATTTTCATGGGATACAGAACAGGGCAACAAACATTTGTCTCCATTACTTGCTTATTACAACATGAAGGAGGATGCATTGGGCCTATTCTACATCCTCAAGTCTACAGCTGGTCCAAAATATGACCACCAATTGGTATAATTTGCACAAACTTGAAAACATTCATGTCAGGATACTTTCTGTCAAATTTGGTCAAATTTTGTCAAGTGAATTCTGAGAAGAACTCATTTAAAGGTTTTTCTATTTTTATCAATAGCAATCATATTATGGTAAATCTGCATCATTTGCAAAAACTTAAAAGCCCTTCATATCAAAATGCTTTCTGTCCAATTTCATCAAATTCTGCAGAGCGGTATTTGAGAAAAAGTCTTTAAAAGTTTTTATATTTTAAGTAACAGAGGCCATATTTGATGCCAGATTGGCATCATTTAAAATAAATTTGAAAGCCATTCATGCCAGGATGCTTGATGTTAAATTTGGCCAAACTGTTGAGTGGTTTTTTAGAAGTAGGTTAAAGTGTTTGTTATTTTCAATAATGTTGGCCATATCTAACAGCAAATCAGCATCTTTTAACAGTATTGAAAAGCCCTTCATGCCAGGATGCTTGTCTGAGGTACACTATAACCAACATGTTGTCTTATGCAATTAATGCACAATTGAAGTGCTAGAAAAACAGCCTGCAAAGCCTTTTATGTCTCCATGGTGGCATCAAAATGGATGTCGAGAAGCTCAGCAGAGACCACCATGGATATTGACTGTGCATGTCTAAACGTCTTGGCAATGGCCTCCAACAATCTCTGCAATGCAGCTGGAGACAATGATTCCTCTTTCAACAGATTCAATGAGGCAGCCAAATCAAGATTGGCATGGGAGGCTATGATAACTAGTGTATAAGCATTCAGTTCCAAAACCTCAAGTGACTAAAAGGGGAGACAGGCCCAGGTCCCTGCCAAAATCAACACTTGGGAAGCACCGGAGTCCAAAATGGAAGGAGCTTAAAGGGTCTAGCAGATCAATAAACCGTATAAATGGAGCCTGAAACCAGTGGCCAAAGCATCGAAGAGGGGACAGACCACACCTTCTGCTGTCTGGCCACATCTTGGCCTTGACAAAACTTTTGAGTTAGCTCAATCACCATCACTGAGTAGGAAGCAACAGAAGGTCTAATGTAGGCTATGTTAAGGAACAGCCTCTCCAAACTGGAAAGGATCCTAGCTCTCAGGGTAAGACAGTACTACTCCTCATCTCCCTTCTTGAAGAAGGGGACTTTGTGACTGAGGGTTCATCATCTTGTCACCCTTGGTGACTGTCACTTGACACACTACCAGGATCCTGGTGCCTGGTGACCAGTCACAATGCAAAGACCAGTCAGATGATGTAGACCTTATTGCTGAGTCTATGTTCAGGAAACTTGACTCCAATGAACGAGATCCCTGCAATTAAAAAACCAGTCTATTCCAGTTAGAAGAACACGCTTCCTTTGTGTCAGGAAGGCAGGGCTCACTGGGTGCTGGTGACTTCCCTCCACTGGGAAGTGCCAAAGATCCTCCCTCATGGGAGCTGATGACTTCTTTCCACATGTAAGTGAACCCACCCTTGTAGAAGGGGGCAATTTCTGTATTCAGAAGGAGCCATGGGCCCCTCCCTTATAGGAGCTGGTGACTTCCAAAATCAGGAAGTGATGTAGACCCCTCCTGGGAATGGAGTTAGTCTTTCAGTGTTGAAGAGGAAGAACATGCCCCTTTTTCCCTGGCTCAATGGGCACAGCAACTTTCTACCAAGTCACATGCTTCTCAGACCAATGGCAAGAAATAGGATGTCTGTACATACACACACAGTACACTCTTAGCTGGTGGGGTGTGTGTCCAAAGCTGCCTTTTTATGACTGTATTTACCCTCACCTTGTGACATACTGAATGCTGAAAGGAAATACAAGAAATAAACAATGAACCTGAACAAAAATAGGGTAGGTAATACTTGCCCTAACATCAGTTACTAAAAAAGGGATGAAAAATGAACGAAAAAAAGAAGAAAAGTGGATGAATGGATTAAATGCTATATACCCTTGTAACTTTGTTGGCAAGGGGATAACAAGAACTTTCAAAATTTGAACTATTGTGTATTCAGTTATTTTTATGGTCTGTGTTGTTTTTGTGAACATTTACATTTTTGTCATTACTTAAAATCATGGATTGTGGAAGATGTCTACTCAGAATAGTCATTGTTTGCTGGGTCATTAAATTCGTGGCTTGTAGTAACCTTAAAATCCATGAAAAATTGGTGCCTCTTGAAAGAAAGGATAACTTCACAGTAGTCCAAACTTCATCAACTCTGATCTTCCTTTTTTTGTAAATATTCTCATTTGTAATAAACATTACAATTCAATAAGAAGGAAACTTGCTAAATCAGCATACGTATCATGATAAAACTCCAACCTGAAACTGAAAACTGTTTCAAGAATATGCATAGGTATAAATGTCCTATATTATATATAATGAACTCATCATCATAAACAATTTACACAGATCCAAACATTCTATACTAATAAAGCATAACCAGAGGTAACAGATTTTCTATATTAAAAGTCAAGAGCGCTGTAGGAGTCAATGTCAAAATACATACATGAGCAAAATCATTTAGCTCATCCCAGTTCTGTCCATCTGTTGACACATACACCACTCCTTGAGCCTGTCCAATCTTCTCACCTAGCTCAGTGAAATACACACAATCCTGCAAAAAGCACAGAGCAGTCATGATTACAAGTCCTCGAAAAATAAATCCTCTTTAAGATTCATATAGTAATTATTTAACAAGTTTAATCATTTACAGTTATCTGCTTAGGGGTCTGGATAGCATAGGATTACCACATCACCAGGGCATTTCCAGTTATCTGCTTAGGGGTCTGGATAGCACAGGGGTACCACATCACCAGGGCATTTACAGTTATCTGCTTAGGGGTCTAAATAGCACAGGGGTACCACATCACCAGGGCATTTACAGTTATCTGCTTAGGGGTCTGGATAGCACAGGGGTACCACATCACCAGGGCATTTACAGTTATCTGCTTAGGGGTCTGGATAGCACTGGGGTACCACATCACCAGGGCATTTACAGTTATCTGCTTAGGGGTCTGGATAGCATAGGATTACCACATCACCAGGGCATTTACAGTTATCTGCTTAGGGGTCTGGATAGCATAGGATTACCACATCACCAGGGCATTTACAGTTATCTGCTTAGGGGTCTGGATAGCATAGGATTACCACATCACCAGGGCATTTACAGTTATCTGCTTAGGGGTCTGGATAGCATAGGATTACCACATCACCAGGGCATTTACAGTTATCTGCTTAGGGGTCTGGATAGCACAGGGGTACCACATCACCTGGGCATTTACAGTTATCAACTTTGAGATCTGGATAGCACAGGGGTACCACATCACCAGGGCATGTACAGTTATCTGCTTAGGAGTCTGGATAGCACAAGTGTACCACATCACTGAGGTGTTTCACCTCTAGATTTATCCTGGGAAGCATTCAGTAATGTTACTATTAGATTGTGCTATTCTAACAGTCCCAATGTATCAGCTGTTTTTATGTGGTATTAGATGATAAACATCAAGAGAGTCAGCTTTCCTTAAGCAATGCATACAAATTTTGTTTCACTCGCAGAAGAGCTTTCCAACTAAGACTTTTAAAACAGAGGGGAGGAGATCATAAATATGCAGTAAATTCACCCATAATATTGTTCACCTGACAATGATAATGACTAAATATACATTTTCTAATGGCAAGTAATGATTATTTAGTGTGCTAAGAAGAGCACAGCTTAAAAATCATAAAAATTCAATGCTGTGTTGACTTAATGAGAACATTTTCCCACTAGGTGGAAAATTACTATGAAACAACAGACTGTTGAGCTATGGGTTTAATTTCTTCTGTGCTTACCGTGCATACCGTTAATACTATTCTTCTGAATGCAGCCCTGGTTCTGACACATTCAAGAATATATGGCCATCTAACTATTTATCTAACTTGTTTTATTTCAGTCTCCCAATTCCTTCAACCTGAAATATCACCCGACTCCAACATACGAGACCTAGAAGATAAGCCAGTATTGCACCAGGATACCATAACATCAATGTTTATAGGCATTTTCTTTGTCTTCCATTAATTATAGTAAACAATTGTTTTACTTATAAAAAACACACATACACATAATACATGCCAACAATTAAAAGTTGTTTGTCTAAATATATCAGTTTCTGCTCACTCATGCTAACCAGGTTGTCACAAAAATGCAGAACACTAGTTAAACATGCAAAAATGTTTGCTCCAATGGCATGAAAATCTAATCAAGTCATCTTCATATGCATAACAACATGCCAACCAAATTTACTTTGACTAAGTCAAGTGGTTTCTAAGTAATTCTGCTAATAAGGTAGCCAAGGAGGGATGGATCTATGTACAGACAGTTGCAGAAACGTACATATTATATAGCTGTCATGTGGTAAACAGACCCAGATATAAATTTTAAACTTCCTGAAATTTAAGGCTTACCCTACTTCCTCTCATAAGCCAGACTTCTGTGATGTACTTCTGGTTGTCAGCGATAGAAACTCCATCACATACACACAATACAACCAGCAAGTCCAGGTAACGATAATTTTTTTCTTTACGTAGCAAATCCACGAAATTGTCAATGTGATCGTGTGTAATTCTGTCCACAATCCTGCGATTGTCCCTGATCAGTTCCATCACCATGTGTGCTGCATGCAGTCCAATCTTACCCTAAGAAAGAAATTAAATGGACATAATCAACTGGGCAAAGCCTATGCACTGTGCTGCTACTTCCTGCTTTCATAAGATTTACAAATTGGCAGGCAATGTAGTCAAATTAACAACTATTTCTTGATAATCTTAATACCCATTTTTATTAACTAATGATAGCAGGGTTAAATTTAGACGATTCATCTATTTCTATTTTTTTTTCTAACATTTTAGAAAAAGAGTGAAGAATACTGATTTTAACCAATATTTCAAAGAATTCACAAATAATTTAGACCTAAAAACATGTGCTTACTAGATATATATGTACTAATAGAAATTAACCAAAACTGCCATTATCCAAAAGCAGTGAAACCATGCTATAGCATCCTTTATTACAACTTGCTTCAGTGAAATCATGCTATAACATCCTTCATTTTTGTAGTTTTGCAAAAGCAGTATCTGAGGAACATTCTTAACATTTGCTGTCTTTCAGTAATTAAACAGTTATACTGATACCAAATTTGCAAGTACCCACATAACAACTACAAGCATTTGGCAGCAAAAGTAACAGGGTCATACAAAATAAACCTTCACTTCTAACTCAAATTTTATGACTCTTATCTTTATTGTCAGAAATTTTGTAATACCGAAAGTTTAGTACAATTTCACCTAATTGCAGTGACCTACCTCCTT
Source organism: Margaritifera margaritifera (assembly GCA_029931535.1). Lineage (NCBI taxonomy): Eukaryota > Metazoa > Mollusca > Bivalvia > Unionida > Margaritiferidae > Margaritifera > Margaritifera margaritifera. The sequence continues at coordinate 1,322,245 of JAQPZY010001677.1, read as the reverse complement.
GATATCAAACTGAGTGAGGAAAAAGTCAATGTACTTGGCAATGTACAGTTCATTTTTCCGGCTGTCTCCCACCAGGTAGGCTGATAATACATCATATGCATCCATAAATATCCTCGTCAGGTGGCTGCAAGACAATGAAGAAAATAAATGACTCAGAGCATTCTTCAGCTCTCTCCCGTTATAGCACGCCTAGTTATAACATGATTCCGGATATAACATGGTATTACTATGGACCCCATGATAAAAATCATACCAATGTATAACAATAAGGGTTGAAAGAAAACAAGGAGAAACTAAGTTTTATATCTTCAATTCCTTTTCAAAACACCATTATTTAAAAAAATTTGATAGTACCCAGTATACCATGGTTTCGTATATTAAGCTATTCTCAATATATCACGGTTCTGTATATATTGCGGTACTCTTTATAATGCAGTTTGGTACATAACACGGTTGGCAGTGATGGACCCCGACTACCGCGTTATAACAAGAGAGAGATGTACTTCTAAAGATAATTTCTTCAATATTTTATCCAATATTGCATGAACGAAGTAAAGTTGTACTAATATCTATAATTTTACACAAAACAATAATGACTATCTCTATTTCTACTTCTTCAAAATTTCACATGCAATGAAAACAAGGGGCCCAAGTGGATCCAATATTGCTCACATAACTTAAAAATTAAGCATTCAATTAGCAGGTGTAGTATTTTAAGAACAGAACCTTATGAAAAGATACAAGATCTTGACAATTTAAGCACATTTATCAAGTTTAATCAAAACTGGATCAGAAATACATTCTCTAGATTGGTGACAAGCTCAGCCAATTAGATGCATGATGACCCCATTAATATGTATGGATCTTGCTCATTACTGAACCCATGTTAGATCATGATCATATATGTGAATGTTCTACATGTGTTCAAAATTGGATCAGAAATATAGCTTTCAGAGTGGTAACAAGTTCAACCATCAGACTCAAGATCATGCATAGATCTGACTCATTGTCAGATTCTTCTGATTTTGATGATATAAACCCATATTCCAAGTTTTATCAAAATCAAACCAGAAATATGCTTAGAGAGAGGTAACAAGCTCAGCCAATCAGAAGCAAGATCACTCATATTAGGGTGAATCTCACTCAATATTGGTCTCATCTGAAAATGTTGATGATACAGTAAAGACTATCCTGACAGCCTATCTGCCCACCAAAAAAGCAGTTTCTCAAGACAGTTGGTCTACCACAAGGTCTGTCAAGGTTGAAATTAAACTGGGTTTAAGAAAATATGATGACTGTACATGTATTTCATTTTTTATTCATAGTTTTTGTTAAAGTATTCAATGCATTCATCTAAAAAAATTTGTATATAGCAATAAAGATATACACCTATCATAAAACATTCACATTTATATTTGTGAAGATGTTAAGATATCCATGATAGTTGTGGCAACAAATGTTAGAATTCTGATCAAGGTCAATATGAAATATATATCTACCAATTCAACTGCAAGACAGAATTAATTCATCCAGAAGCAAAATACATTTATTCTGAGACAAAGCCAAAGGCTTAATTCACCCAAAACATAAATGGATTATCTCAATAAACATATTGGATTATCTCGATAAACAAAGGATGTAACAGATGCACTACTGTACAGTGAATAGATGATGAAATCACTCACAGTGGCACATTCAGCTTGGTATCTGGATTTTAATAACTGTAACATCAATAAAGCAACACCCTTTACAATGACTACAGAATTAACTCATCCAGAAAATGCTAGTAACTTTATATAATAAGCAAAAACTTCATTCACCCCAGGCATTACATATTAACTCCACAGACATAGCAAATGATATACTCAATGTGCTACAGATGGGTGAGAAGATCTCTCATCCTTTCATTATGACATTGGTATTTTTCACAACAGATAAAGAAACACTATACAAGCCTCGGAAATATGTACATCCATGACTGCTTCCTTTAAAGAAGAAATGGTTAATCGTATTGGATCATTACATTACTTCGGCAGTACAGTGATGGCCAGTGACATTCTTTAGTCTGGTATACGTTTAGTAGCATGAAGGTTGAACTCATTAAGGCCTGGTGCTGTTATATTGGAGAAAACCTTGAATTTCTTTCCCCCAAGCCATGGTCTACACATTCTCTGCAGCACTGTCTGAGAGTAGATTTGGAACTGCAGCCAATTTGTATTCAGTCGTTAAATATAACTTGTAAATGTTTTTATTGTGTTCATACTCTTATCTTTCATTACTTATTTCCATATGAAAATTAAAAGGCTTCTTTTCTACCATATAATCTGTAGATATGAAATACATAAATATGGACTTACCAAAATCAGGTAAAAAAAAAGTGCCATCCGTTTACATAATTCCCAAACACAAACAGAAAATGACAATATTTATATAGGTGTGTCTCTCTTCATCACATCATAGATATATTTGATACAAAAGATACTGGTATTCCAATACAAATTTGTCTTGGAAAGACTGACATTATTAATCTTATTCACAGTCAAACTTTTAAGATTTCAAGTGTGATTCGTGTCCATTTGGGTTCACGCCCCTGACATCCTTGTTGATATTCAGCATGTAAATTTGTTTGTTCTACTGCCAATGCCTGGAATCCATGTCTTCTTTTCTATTTGCATGTATTCCTACTGTTGGACCAGGTGGTGGACCATCAAATGCATGTTTTGGGGTAGGCTGCACATTCGCAGTCCACAGCATCTTACATACATTTTTATCTCCAAATGCAGACTCACCTTCAGACTCATTTTCCTACAATTCCTCGGATGAAAGGTTACTAAGATCATTGTCACTATCCTCTGATGATGCAATTTTATTATCAGACTGAATATCAGATGATTCAAATCCCCCCAAATCTATTTCACTGTCTGAACTTGGCTCCGTTGTAATACACACTGGCCAAATCACAAGGTTTACCTCATGTACAAAACATTAAACAATACCCTAATTAATGAGCTACTGCACACATTTGCTCTGTTGCTAAACTTCTATCTAACTTTTAAGAAGTATAATCTGATTAGCTAAACATCACTGAAAAACCCAGGTGATTGCAAATTCTAGCCAATAACAGGTCCTTTTACTCACATATTTTGGTGTCATTTGAGAGAGGGTTTCATTTGTGATTGACAGATTTTGGAGTCACTAGTGTTCAGAAGCATCATCTAAATGCTGCATTACAGCATCATTCATTTTTGTGACCTATATTTTACTGATGGATCAATGCATAAATAGGCCTTAATGAGTTAAGGAAACCAGTAGCAAGGCTCAACCTTTTTTTTACATCTGAGTTCAGAACAATCTGCACTCTGCCTACAGACTTTCTTTAGTGCTTATATCTGGTTTTGTGATGCAGTCATTAAAAGCAGTATTGAAACACATTTGTTGCCTAAAATTTAAGGTCACTGGTCACATTCAGCAGGTGGTTGCTCACAACAGTGCATTTAAATAATAAAATTGATCCATTCATGATGATGTTGGTTGCTCACAGCAGAGGTTGCTTAAATCAAGCTTGACTCTATAACCCCATAATTTAAGTTTGAAGAAAACCAGAGCAGAAATATTTAATTCATTAAAACCTCATTAAACTTTGTGGATCTCTCTATCTGATTCTTCTGAGATCATCCTGAGACAAGCTTATGTTCTAAGTTTGATCAAGATCATATCAGAAATATGGCCTCCAGAGTGCTAACAAGCTCAGGTAATCAGAACCAAGATCACCTTATTAACCCTTTACTGCACAATGACACTATTCAACACCTGGCTGATTACTGCACAATGATGCCTTTCATGACATACCTGATTAAGATACCCAGAACTACTGATTAACTTATGATTCAAGTTTGATCAAACTTGGATCAAAATTGTGACCTCTAGAGTGGTAACAAGCAATTGTTGGCAAATAACACATTCATTCTATAATAATGATGTACTTTTACTTGTTCATGTTGCAGTCTTGACACTCTTTGATATAATAAATTTGACACAAGCGAAGTAAAGAGAAATGTAACATTTTAAGAATTACAGAAACAGGTGGAATTTACTCACTATTGATCAGGTCCCTTGACGGGAATTTTCAGAAGATTTACCAACAGCTCCACGATCTGTAATAAAACAGAAATTTATCGTCTTTATAATATCTGTAATATAAAAGTCCCTCAAAGGGACTGATGCTCTAAAGGGACTCAAAGGGACTGATGCTCTAACGGTAGAAAATAAATTCAAAGAATAAAAGATAAGACAGTGTTTTCTTTCTAAATGCCAAGTATTGAAACTTCTCTTATATTCTTGAGAAACTCCAACATACCAAATTCTGTAACAAAAATATTTCGCTATGTTTTAGTTAACATGTTCACAAGATACCTGTAAATGCAGTACATAATTCTTTGTCATGGCCTCTTACCTTGAACCTGATATCATGGACAGAAGATCAATGAACCTGTCTCTGACAATGTCAAGATACAACCACATGCTAAGTTTGGTTAAATCAATAAGTAATATATTTTGTAAAAAAAACTAAATTATTTAAGTCCCATCATTCAAGTGATTCATCAGATATATCCACAAAATGGATTTGATAAAAATCCATTCATACTTGTTTGTGTTTTCATGATCACAAGCCAGTACAATTAAAAACTTGAGTCAAAACTTTTGACCTTAAATTCAATGTCTGAGTCCTGACTATCAACTAGTTCATTTAAATGCAACTTATACAAAGCCTCGTCAAAAGTCACTCGTAATGTCATAGTGACATCCATCTGGAAAATCTGTATGTGGCTACTTCTTCTGGATAGATAGTCATAGAAACATACATCCTGAAAATCTGTATGTGGCTACTTCTTCTGGACTATCCATCCTGGAAAAGTAGCCATATACAGATTTTCAAGATGGATGCCTCTATGACTATCCAATCAGGAGAAGCAGCTATGACAAGGTTATCAAGACAGCCATCATGCTTGTCCATCATATTGGAGGTCTGATAGCACCAATCATTCAGGACCAACTACCATATTTCATGTAAATTTTTGTACATGAAAAAAATAATCTCTGGAAAGTAATTGTGTACAAAACAATAAAAGATTCAACAATGAGGACTCCAAAACATTTTACATGACCACCAATATTCAATTCACATGCATCCGCTATAACTGCACTAAAAGCATATATGTGTGTATTGAAGTAATTATGTTCAAAAATGGATAACAGAGGTGAACTGTTTGTCAAGATGACTTCACACAAGTTTTTCTCGAAAATCACCAAAGAGAATATATATACTAATTCAATATGTCCTGATTTTTTCCATGACTCTTTTTACTTACAATGGGCTTTGATTTCTACACTTACAATGGGCTTTGATTTCTACACTTACAATGGGCTTTAATTTCTACAATGCAAAGCTCATGTGATTTTTTTCGTGACTGTTTTTACTAACAATGGGCTTTGATTTCTACCCTTACAATGGGCTTTAAATTCTACAATACAAAGCTCATGTGATTTTTTCCATGACTGTTTTGACTTACAATGGGCTTTGATTTCTACAATGCAAAGTTCATGTGTACAGAATCATCAAGTTGTTGTGAAACAAAAAGACATGCTTATGATAATGGGGACTATTTCATTATGATTTGCTTTAGGATTTGCTAAATGCAATACATAAACTGCCATACATATTTGTCAACACGTCATTAATATGTAGCTCTCTATGAAGGACACTGGTATGTATTATTTTCATATCACTGGATAGATCTAAAACTGATGATTCAGATATACAAAATGGACAAACTTCTTGTAGTAATTTCAGTTTAATGTACCTTCTAGCTAGTACCATTTCTTACACACTTGTCTTCAAGAGAAATTATTAAAATAAATATGCATACAAATGTCAGGCAATAATAGATTTTCAGTAAACATTATCTTAATTTTGGTCATTTTTGTACAATATTCACTTATATACTTCAATTCTCAACTTCATTTTCTGACTTTAGACCTTAGTTGTACAAAAATTAAAAATTTTCAACAATCAAACGAACTTCTAAGTATGAAAAAGTTTAATACAAAAAATTAATTAGGGTTTTTATGGATCAAGTGTGTATGAAAAATTAAAGGGTATGAAAAAGTCTATATGACCATCTACTAAGGAGAAGTATCAATAACAAGATTTTCAAGATGGTTACCATGGCGACTATATTGGAGTTCTGTTTGACACCATTTTCATTTAGGACCAACCATAAATTATATTAAAAAATCTTTTAGCGAAAATCCCATGTGAGGTCACTATGACTATCCTGTTCAGGAAAAATAGTTATATTTTCAAGATGGCCACTAAAGCAGCTACTATGAAGGTTGAATTATCACCATTTTCATTTTAATTACCAACTACATACTATGTTAATACAACTATCACTGAAAAGAAGTAGTAGCAATAACAAGATTTGGTGGACAAGTTAGAGGTCAGATCAGCACCATTTTAATTTAATTCCTAGTAGTCATACTGAGCCTATTAAGCCAAAAAAAAAAAAATATGTGTGTTTCCTATTGCACTGGTTTTAAAATTAGGGTATGCAGGTAGTTTGTTTGTTTTTTTTTATATTATATATAAATCAAATAATATTTCAAGCACTTCAAAGTACTGGGCAAAACCAGTCAATTAGATGCACAAATCTATTTCAACAATGTGATTTTTTATTTTTTTTGGTGGGGTGAGGAAAAAGTGCTAGGGTTGGCACAAGAAACAGGGACAGTCGGCCGACCAGAAAGACACATATTTTTTTTTAGCCTTAGTTAAAATCCCATGTCAATATTACAATCTGTTTGCAAAGTCAAGCAATAACAAGATTTTCAAGATGGCCACTGTGGCAGCTATGTTGGATATTATACTGGCACTTTTCATTCTGGATCAGCTGGAAACTATAAGAAGTCTTTTAGTGAAAACCACGTGTCGATATGACCATCCATTCAAGAGGAGTAGCAATAACAAGATTTTCAATATAGCCACTGTGGTTATTCAAAGTTATTCAAAATGTATGTAAAATTCACACACACCCTCCATGTCCCAGCCCCAGGGATGTGATTAAAATTCCAAACTGTTGGCACAATCTACACCCATAGTACTATCACTGAACTAAGTTTCATTAGTCTAACTTTAGCAGTGCGAGAGGAGTTCAAAGACATTACACATATATGACTGTTCATATACACAGATGGACTGTATCATAAAATTCCTGCACTTCTCTGAAAGCATGTGGATAATAGAAAAAGTCTACACTACATCCATAACATAAGGAATAACAAATAAATTATTTGTAAAGGCAACGTCTTTGTTATGGCACCTAAAGGTTCAAGGTTATTCCATGATATTTAAGAAAGAAATTTGGCAATTACCCTCAAATTCCTCATCAGTTTCTGTCGGGGCTTGATTGGTTCTCCATCCTTTAACATGAAGTTCTTCATCTCTTTCAGTGCCTACGATAACAAAAATGAAGTATCACAGATATGAAAGATGGAGGTATGCAGCAAATAATTTTAACAAACTGAAGAACAAGACAACTGTGAACAGCACATTATATACCCACCCTTTGCTTAATAGTCCCCAATGTACCCACTAGTAGGGCATGGTTGGTCGCATGTTGTCTTGTGCTAAACTTACTGTGCTTAAAACACGATTTTCTAATCAGACTAACCATGACCTATGACCTTTAAATCCCCACAAAAGTTACAGTGCAAAACCCATTTTCTCTTGAGTGACAATGACCTCAACCTTTTAACTCCAAAATCAATAGGCCTCTTCCACACCTTAAGTGCAAGCCATCCACAAACTTTTGTCAAAGTGTGTAGTATAGAACATAAGTAATAATATTATACAAAAACAATTTCCTTCTTTCAGTCACAGTGACCTTGACCTTTGACCTTTTGCCTCAATAATCATTAGGCTTCTTTCTTACCCAACATGCAAGCAATTCACAAACTTTGGTGAAGGTACATGGTCAAAAACTGAAATTATTATGTAGAAACAATTTTTAATTTTTTTGCCGGTGACTTTCACCTTTGACCTTTAGATCTAAATCAAAGATTTCTACCTTTCTCCAAGTGCAAGTCATCCACAATGCTTAGTCCAGGTCTGTGATGAGGAACTAAACTTATGGTGCAGAAACCATCTTTTTTCTTTTATTTACCATGACCATGACATTTTACTTTTTGATCTCAAAACCGATAGGCTTCTTTCTTATCAGAAGTACAAACCAACCACAAAGTTTGATCTACTGGTCTGTGATGCACAACTAATGTTATTATGTGGAAACCATTTTTCTTCTTTCAGTCACAATGACTTGACCTTTTACCCCAAAACTGATATGCCTCTTCTATACCCCAAATGCAAACCATCTACAAAGCTTGGTCCCAGTTTTTGATGTACAATTAATGTTACTAGCATAAAACCATATTTTTTCCTTCAGTAAGTAACCTTGACCTTTGACCCTTTTAACCTAAAATTGAACTTGAGTTATTGTGCAGAAATGAACTAGCAAGCAGATGGATGGATGGACTTCATAACTTAACTTCATGGCATGCATAAAAAGAATGCATAATAGCAAAAGAAGATAAATACAGAATATAAGGTTTAGTGTCTTTGAGTACAAGTTATATTTGGTCCTCTATAGCAAAGCAAAAAGTTGAGTCTGTTGAATTGACACTCACACTGGAGTATTTCTCTGTATGTAAATTTGTTATTGTGTAAATGTTCATATTTTGTACACCAAGTGTTGCACAGAAAAACAAGGAATACAGCTGTTAATGCAAAGTTTGTGAGTAAAAACTTAGATTTATTGTTTGCCTCTGGGAATGTGACTTGTATTTGTGGAAGGATTTTGAATTGTATGGGTGGATCAGTGAATACTGATTAGCATAATTTATCTGAACAGTTTTTTTTGTGTGTTGCTTTACAGTGATAAAACTGCACTTGATGATGGGAAGCATGTTTTTATTTCCACCAATTTGCATCTTATCTGTCAGAGGTACATTTTCTGATCTCTGTTTTTGAATGAGACATATGTGGGCACTGTGGTTTGTTTACATGTGGGAAGGGAGGTCAAAATGTCTTCTGTTGAAAATAATCCAAGATCATTAGGCATCTCAGGTTGCACATGGCTTTATTGGGGTACATGGTATTTTGTGAACGCAAGTGTTAGTTCCAGAATAAAAGCAGTGAGTATGACGGTATACTACTGTATATAACAAAAATAAAAAGGCTTGATAAAAAAAAGAAATACAATACTTTTCTGCTTTTTATTTCCTAAAGATTTTCATGAGGTCACAGAAGCAGCTAATAATCTATGGAAGAGCATAGTGTTTACAAAATTTCACGGGTACAGTCAAATCCTGCTATAACACGATGGTCAGGGTCAACAAAGTGCTGTCATGTTATGTAACATATTGTGCAATATCGAGACAAATCAATTAAGAAAAGAAAATACTGCATGGCTATATCTTTACTATTTAAGAACAGCAAAGGGGGGGGGGGGGGGCAAAACTACCGGCTTCAATGACACAGTATCTAATATAAATCAATACATATTAAACAAGAAATAGTCAGAAGTGTAATTACATGTTTGATATTTTATTTTTGCATGTATATCAAAATTAGGAACTGAATAATGTCCAAATTACACTCACCAACCAAACTCGTTATATCCATAAAGTAATTTCATTGACAATATGCACAAAGGAACATACATTTCATTCAAATATTAATACTTAATTCGGACACTAGGCAATTCTAGTAAAACATTTGTATATAGGCTTGAAAAATAGTTCAACTTAAGCTCATATATAGGTATTGACTCATAATGTACTTGAGATGAACACATCATTGTTGATGATTCAATATAAATTAAGCTGATATCTTTCAAAATTAAGCTAACAAAAAAGTACAGGACATATTTGTAATGAGCATTCACAAATAGAAACTTTTAACATTTTTATTCATTTAGATAAAAACAAACTTTTTCTTCAAGAATACAACACATCTCACCAGATTAACAAATCAAACTTTCCATTACTTTGGCAATAAAACTCTGCAGGAATTAAAAAATCAGTCAGGAATAATTAGTGAAAAGGTTGTCAAAATTTGGGAGCCACACCACAAGCATGTTATATCCAAAATAATGTTATAATGAAGCATGTTATAGTGGGGTTTCACCGCAGATAAGATGTGCATTGTGCAACCCCCAAGTTATGAAGTAAGCCTTTGGTTTTTTTTATACTACAAACACTTAGTAAATGAAACATATGTTAAACCATGCTGGCCAAAATTCATTTATAGTTCCATAATAATAAGATGGCACATATTCATTAAGGACTGCAAGACAGTTATATATTAACATGTATGTGCAAACCAATTGTTTTTCTATGAGGCAATTTTGTCTATTAAGAATAAAAATGGAGTAAAATATCTTTCTTTGATAATACTTACCTGATCATAATAACTTAGGAATATGACCACTACCTTGCAAATCCAGCCCACCCGGACTAAAATTTTTAGATTTAAAAGCTTAAAGTTGTCTGCTGACATAGTTGGCAGTCAGACAGAGTGATCTACCGTTGATATAGGGATTGATACCAAATTCTATCTGTACCTCAGTTACTACTGGAGTGTAATGCACACTCTCCTAGTAGGATTTAACTTGGGGAGGATGGGAGGGTGTATCTGTATTATGATTAGGTAACTATTATCAAAGAAACATGTTTTACTCCAAAAATTGGTTTCTTCTTCATTTATGTTACCCAATCATAATACTTTAGGAGAATAGGCAAGATGTGGAGGGAGTTATATCCCCTTACTCCAAAGAAGGTCCATCTCCAGTACCCTAAGGTATGTGACGCAGCTTCAACTCTTAAGATATAACTAGACTGGAGTAGTGACTTCATGTGCCTTGATGCAGCAAATCACGAAAAAAAAATTCCCCCTCAAATCCAGTGTAAATCACAGAACTACATCACTATGATGATGCCTAATGACCTGAGAAGGTAGCCTGTTGCACTGCTGTTATAGGTACCACCAGGTCAAACTAAGCCCTTTGGGATGAAAGATCTCAGAGGTACAAACCAGAGAAAGTCATCTCTGACCTCCATCCCATGACTTGTGTAATGTCGGATAGGAAACATCTACATTCAAATACAATGCTTGTGGTGACTGCCCCAACCTCATGATCCGAAATGCATAACAGCTTCATTTGATCTAGGGTTAATTCTCTGTAAGCAGAGTGAATAACCCATCTTATCCAGGACGATACAGCCTGAGCTGAGATATCAACCTTTCCCTCTTTCAAAGGTATAAAACAGACAAGCTCTCCCTTTTTGCACCGCTCAGTTTGTTCAAAGTCCTCACTGGGTCCTGTAGATGGCCCCGAGGTGAAGGGTTCAACATGGAATGAGATTTCACCACAAAAGACTGACTGCCCATGAGTGGGAGCCTGTTCTTGGCAATGAAGGCTGGGACTGTCATGACTGAAATCGAACCATCCTGACAGAACTGTAGATAGTTCAGCTCGATCGACAAGGCATGTATTCCGCTGATCCTGCCTGCTGTAGCAAGGATGAATAGGAAGCAGGTCTTACATGAGATGAACCAATGGTGCTCTAGAGAGAGATTCAAACAAGACCTTATTCAACCCATGTCAAAACTCATGGCAGATTCCATTTGGGCACTGAGCCAAAGCCTACAGTCATGACAGACCAAGTTCACCAGAAGGTTGGAAAGATCTTTGTTTTGTCCTATATCCTCCCATCCATGGTGACACAACATGTCTGAGACTGTGCAATGTTAACTTCTTCACCTTGAAAAGCCATAGGAGAAAGTTAGCTATTTTGGGCAATGATGCCTTAAGTGGAGGAATGTGTCCTCACTCACACCACTTTAAGAAAATTCTCCACTTCCCCTCATATGCTTTTAAGTCGTGGGCGTTCTCACCTAAGTGCTTCTCTCCATCACTTGTTCTGAGGGCTTGTTTGATGTGATCCAGATGTGCAGGTCCAACAGATCTGGGGTCAAATGAAACTTCTGCCATCAAGGTTTGCTTGAGCAGGTGAGGAAATGTCATGGTTTTCTTTGGAATTTCCATTGACAGATGTAACAAGTCATTTATCCATGATTTTTTCCTCTTAATACAGCACTCTGAATCCCCAGTCTTTGTAAGATCTTGGGGACCAGAGGTGGCGAAGGATCAGTGTAAGCGTCCAAACCATTCCAATCTATGGAAAGATCATCAACTGCCCAGACCTTCAGATCCAGGACTGGAGAGACAAAGACTGGGAATCTGGCATTCATCTTGTTGCAAATAGATCCAACAGTGGTCAATCCCAGCAAATACAAATTCAACTGAATACTGAGGAATGAAGCAACCATTTGGTTTGTATTAGTTGATTTCTTTGGGACAAGTCCACTAATACAATTAATCTGCCTGAAATGTGACAGACTTGACGTGGATTTGTTGTTGACAACACCATCTTAGAAAATCCCAAGCCAGGAGGCAGAGGTCTGGAGATTTGGTCCCCATTTGCCTTCAGAGATAATTCACAATAGTGGAGTTGTCAGATAGAATGAGTACACCCTTTCCATACAGCATCTCCGACCACCAATGAAATCCCTTGACTATGGCCTTCATCGCTAGGATACTGATGTGCAAGAGTTGCTCCTCAGGATGCCACAATCTGCAGGCTTCAGGAAACAATGGCGAGAGGTGGGAATCCAAGTCAGCCATGCTGGCATCTGTACAAAACCTGATTTCTGGAGGATGAACCTGCAAGGGAACACCCACAGTAAGCCAAGTGGGGTTATCCCTTTTACTGAGAGGTAACACCATAATAATTGGAAAAAAGTACTGTTTATTCCCATGGGCAAAGCTTTGGTCACCACAGGAACAAAAGAATCGTTTGCAATGGTTTCTTAAACCAGTGACCCAGGACAACAAGATCGCTTGTTGCACTGAGAAGACCCAATAGGTGAATGAATTCATGGGCTGGTATGTGATTCTTGAGAGGATCGGAGATACCGCCGAGATTATTCCAAGGCATGTACTTCAGGGAAAGAGACCCTGTTCACATGTGTTTTGAACTAGATACCTAATCTGGGTAAACCCCTGAGATGATACTATAACGGATTTGTCCTGGTTGGCAATGAATCCAAGGAGGAACAGTCATGAAGCATCTTAATCTAGAATATAATCACACCTGGTGCTCTTGTAGAATGTTGACCATTAGATGGAAATCACTGAATGTGGAGATGGCTGGAAAGAGCGAGACCATTCTGTCCATAATCTGAACGAATCAACAGAACGGGAAGTAATCCCCCTGTCACCTGCCTTGGAGGGTCCTTCCTGTTCCTTATCTCCTTCCAGATGAAAAGGAAAAGAGCACAGCACTGAATTTATGGGCCCATGAGGTTTGCCTCTTAGATGGCCTATTGCAATCCAACAAAGGTTACATGATGATTGTCCAAATAGCAGACATAGAGAGAAATGCATCTCTATCACTACAAGAAAAATGGATAGAGATACAGCATTATGGTAAATGAGTCCTGAGCTGTTCTATTATTTTATTATACACCTACCAATTTTCTACAAAAGAAAGAACCAGAATTTTACCATCATTTCCTACAAGCAGGAAAACAATACTATCGTTTTCCAAACCCGTATCACCATACTCTCAAATGAGGCTGAGACTACTTTATCCTTGAGGTTTCCTGGTGACAATAGCAGCGCCCCTAGTGATGGAATGAAAACACTAGCGGTAAACAAAGCTCTCACAGCGACGTTAGTTAAGGAACCTTGCATTATATGTAAAATATCTGAAAGGTCTAAACCATGTTTTTGTCACAACAACAATAAAAAAGCATTTTTCCTTTATTTTGAAGTAGTAAAATATTGCCAAAATGTTCGTCTGAAACAAGATCATATTCGGAAATCGCATAACAAAACATTACAGTTGTACTGTACAACCCATTTATGAAAATTCATAAATGGTAATGTTAGTGAGTTTCACGCATAATGGATGAATTTGAAATTATAAATGAGTAATGTTCTCTGCAACAAATCTGTACCATCAAGTTCCAACAATTTCTCCAATCCAATAACTGTCAAAATAATGTTGTCATTCCCGTGTCAAGTTCCCATCGGAGCCTCTCGCAATGGACCGCCAGAAACAGTTCAACCACATTCAACCTGGCCTCTGAAATAAACTTCCAGTTATTCAGCTGGTGAAAACTTCCATGATGCAAAATTTCAGAACTGCACAATAACTGTAAATCACATATATGAGAAGTCTGTCCTCAAGCGTCAAAGAATTTGTGTTATTGACACTGATGGTAGTCAAACTGAGCGAGCATTGTTTCACAAACTTCATTCATAAAACTAATATTCATGCGCATGTCAGCCTTTCAAAAAGTTATTCGGTTTATGCTTTAAGATGAAGTTCGTATTATAGAGGTTGATATTTTTTAGCAATTTCTTGTATTTTCAACTACATATAGAGATTTTGTTAAATTATCTGAAAATTGAAAGGCATATAAAAAAAATATCATTATCACAGTAATGCGATTTTGATTGCTAGATCATGTCTAATTGTCAGCATAAAAATCGGGATCATGACTCGACGCTTCGCGTCTCGTAATGATCCGGATTTTCTAATGCTGACAACTCGACGTGATCTAGCAATCAATATTGTGCTACTGTGATAATACTATATATGTATCAGCCATATTGAGAGTATTGACTCCACAGAATGAATGTCTGCGGGATTCTTGATAGAAAGGTTGAGGCTATATGTTCAGACTGCTGAAAAAACATGTTCATCCAATAAGTCTGCAACTTGAGCACACTATGATTCATTCCCTGACATCATTGGATTTAGAAATGATGATGGAGCTTGTGAGCATGAGTCGCTGTATACTGGTATGGTATCAGGCATCAAGGACTGTAACATCACCGTTGCCAGTACTGTACTGTTAAGTCATGATGAGCCATGAAACTGTACGACATTGGTCCATGATGACAAAGACTTGATGGATCCATAAAAGCCATGGACCCCAAACAGGTTATGGACCATACCTGGGTGCTGTGGCACATATCTAGGTACAGTGGCACTACATAGATCATAGACTAACATGGGTCCCATACTGGGTAGAGACCAAGTGATCTGCAATGCTCATTCCGGTTATATGGTGCCAGGGTGGGATACACGATACTGGATCACCATCACCCATCCCTGCAGGCATAAGAAAAGGCCATATTGGAATCTGTACCGACCTTACACAATCCACATCTAATGGCAAAGTCCAGTCTTGATGGAACAGAGCCATTGTTTATTTCTTTCGGTGCCAAGATCATAATACCTTTTGCTGACTATATCATTCAAGATCTGGGCATCTGGGACTGAATCATTACAGTAGCCGGTACTGGAAATAAGTTGTGACAGATCATCCTAAAGTCATTCAACATTGGTCGGTGATAGTAGTGGATTGAGATAGATCCATAAGGTACCAGGCCTACCAGGATCCATAATAGGTATGGACCATTTCATGGTTATAGACTGTTCTGGGTCTGTAATAGTAACTGGGTACAATGGCACTAAACTGGCCATGTGACTGTCGAGGCATTATACTAAATATCTCTTCACTGTGAGTGCCTGTGTAAAGATGCAGAGACAGGATATGTAATATTTGATCATCATAAGCAGTCCCCACAGGCATATCTGTAGGCTAGATCAAATTTGGTCTTAGTCTGGCAGAGTCTGGTCTTGACAGAACAGGGTCATCATTTCCTTCTTTTTTGTGCTAGGTTCATGATAACAAGTCGATTACTGACTTCCTTGGAGCATATGCTTCTACTGACTGCACACTATCTATAGAAAACTTACCTGTATGTATCTGAAAATAAGCATAATGTTATACAGGATACATGCATGCAACATCACTTAAACTTATCCAGGTTGACACTGCAAAACAATTAAAATTTTCTACAGACAAAAATTACCTGCATGATTAAAAGTTATAATTTATATTGAAGAATACACAAAAGTTGAGTACACATTACTGAATACACATACTAGTGATCCATGCAGGTAACTACAAAAGGGCACCTAACATGTATATTTACAATAAAGTTGTAATTCTACAATAGATAGAAAAACTTGGTCTTGGATAAAAAAGAGCAAGAAATACATCTAAATATAGATAGAGTATATTTCGCTGAGATGAGAAACTTTCTGCAACTTGCTGCATAGCTGAGTAGAAGAAACTCTTGATATTTTGGTTTGCAGGGTCTCTCAAGACAGCATGCTACCTAGCAAGAGCAGAAGTAGTAACTGAGGTACAAACGAGATTTGGTGCCTATCCCTATATCAAGAGGAGATCACTCTGGCTGACTGCCACCTATGTAGGTAGACAACTTTAAGCTTTTATAGCTAAACATTTTAGCCTGGGTGGGCTGGATTTGCGAGGTATTGGTCATACTCCTAAGGTATTATTATCAGGTAACATATTTGAGGAAGAAATCTGCAAATCAGACCTATAATAAATTTCTAATCCTTAAGTTTCACTCTTTCAAATTAGAGTTAGCAGATTAAACAAAGAGAATGATTAACAGAACTTACTGTGGAGACCTTGTGGGCCATGAGAGCATTCAGCAGTTTGTTCTCCTTTTTCTGCCAAAAGAAACAGTTATAATTACTAGGTATTAATTATGTACTGCAATGTCAACTCAGTTGATGATTTAACTGGAACTTACAAAAGAACAAGAAGAGGCCTAATTGGGCTTGATACCGCTCACCTGGCTAATAAATAACTTAACAGTTGACCTCTTCACTAAGCAGGGTTATGTAATGTGGTAAGGACACAACCTATGTAAACTATAACCCAAACTTGATATCATGGCGATATTACCCACTTTATTCTTGTCTAACCAAAATGATTTCCAAACATAAAGGCATAATTAATATGCAGTCTCTTGCTCATAATTAAAGTCATCCAAGATCTTTAAAAGTTTAAAGACAAAGCTTTAATTTGTGGTCCACAGAAGAGTCAAATGACTTTCACGCAAATTCAAATTATAATTCACAGGGTTTATTTTTCCTAAAGCCAAAATGTGGCCTCCAGAATCAACCAATTAAATGCAAGACCACCTCATTAATATACATGGATCTTGCTCATTATAGAACTTGTCTGAGATTTTGATGATATAAACCCATATTCCAAGTCTGATCTAAATCAGATCAGAAATATGGACTCCAGAGTGGTGACAAGAAATTGTTGACAAAAGGAACCAACATGATGCATGACAGATGTAGGGCCATATGCTCGCTTGGCCTCATAGCCAGGTGAGCTACAAACCTGGAATTCAGTCAAATTTAACAATACATATAAAATAAGGCAATATAACTACTCACATAACTATTCACATTATTAAATGAGTTTCTCCTCTACATGTTTTATTTAATATCTTTCATACACAAGAAGCATACATAAATACTTCAAACTAATACATTAAATGGTAGTGAATCAAAGGCAGGCTGGCAGGTATGCATGCACGCACGTGCACACACACACACACACACACATACACACACACACACACACACACACACACACACACACACACAACAATTCACAAATTCTATGATGCAGTAAAAAAATGCAATTATGGTAAATGGGCTCCCATCCAAGCATACTTTAGATGTGATGGATGGGGGGCATTATTGGAGTAAGCCGGAGGCTGAGCATGTATAAATTAGCATTTTCACCTAGACGTTTGCGTGAGAGGCGCTCTTTAAACAGAAACAAAATCATGTGACATAGTCATATATAACCAGCCATTTATCCCTCCACATCATATTTTGACTCTGTTTTTGTTGGCTATAACACCTCGTAATAGGTGGGAACATATCATTGGGAGGGTTTATACATGCTCAGCCTCCGGCTTACTCCAATAATGCCCCCCATCCATCAAATCTAAAGTATACTTGGATGGGGGACAATTATTTTTCATAAGCCTTTGGCTTCACATGTATAAATTAGCATGTTTAAAGAAAGACAACAAAAACACTCAAATTCAACACTTTCATTTTATTTTTAGAACTGCTTTTACAAAAGTCTTATTTGAATTTATATCACGTAAGTAGAATTTGTGAAAATTCTTGGCCAAGGTCCAATCCACTGTTCTAAGAATTTCCTTAAGGGAACAACCTCCCCTATAGGCTGCGGATGTTGAAGCTGAACGATATGAATGAGCTTTAAAATACTGGATATCAATGGCTGAAAGTTGTAGCACCACTTTCAACCACCTTGCTAATGTGCTACTTGTAATTGCTTTAAAAGTATGAAAAGACACAATTAACTGATCACACTTCCTAAGACCATGAGTTCCATCAAGGTAACGTAAAAGTGTGTACATAGGACATACCCTTTCCTCAGGAAAATGACGGATTTTTAAACAAAAACTCTTCCCTTGTCTGGAAGTTTTAAGTAGAGTAGAGAAATAAAACTGAATATCCTTGTTTGATATACACATATTATGAATATTCATGGCAATCAATGTTTGTGCCCTTGCTGCTGTGAAAAGTGCTAAAAGAGCCACAGTTTTAAAAGACAGCAATTTAAAATCTACAACCTGCAGGGGAAACAACTTATATATTTGAGCACTTGTCCAACATCCCAAGTGAATGCATACTTTGCTTGAGGTGGATTCATAATGAAAATACCTCTCATAAATCTTGTAATTAAAAGTGGCTTAGAACGCCAGTTCTGACCTAGTAATTGTAGAGTTTGTAACAGCATGGACTCATACTTGCCATATTCCCAGACAGTTTTGGGGTTTTTTGAGACTCAAAAAGTGTGTTTTGAGGTCCCAAAGGGGGTCAGTGGACGTGACCCCCACAAAAGCTATGTCATCCAAATGAGAATAAGCTATCTTTTCAAATCAGCCTATAGCAAATGAATGGAAATTCAAATCTGAATAAAAGAAAATACCATCTGTTTTGTCTGAAGCATTTAATATACTTACAACAACAACAAAAATAGTAGACTTAGCATTGTCAAATAACATTACCACACACATATGTACACATGGTCCCAACCTCACAGACATTAAATACAAAAATACACCAAGTTACTGTCATTAAAATCCATTGGACAGTGGAATGTAGTTTTAATTACATGCAGTCTTTGCTGCTCTCAATAGTTCAGTAGTTGGTTTGAAGGTAATGTAAGTGTCATTTATGTTCACAAATATGCTTTAATTTTTCCTTCGCGGATGTGCATCCACGCCTATGTTGGCGCTAGCAATGGCCAAGGTCACTAAAAGTTACAAAAATCGGTAAGATGGGAATAGCCATTTCAAAACAATAAATCTGACAATGAAAACATTCAAGGTTTGTGGTAGTCGGCCGTGTTGCTAAAGTTTTTGACCGCCGCTATTGTAAAGTATTTTCGAGGTTCAAGTCACACCTACGGCAGTGAAGATTCAATTTATTCTTAGGCTGAATTAATGCAAAAAGGTACTATTTTATGCAGATACACAATATGTAATTTGATTAACGATATAATACTTTTAAAAGAAAAGTTATTAATAAAACATGGGTATTTATTATAATAAATGCTAGTAAATAATGAGTGAACACTAAAGTTAAATAAGAGCAAGATCCGGAATGGAAAATTCCACGGTGCAGTTCATTTCAGGTTAACCAGATATTCAAACATGTTAAATGTTTTCATGAGCTACTTGATCACATGATAAAATGTTTATTGCAATAATGTAAATGTCCAAGGAAAATATGAGAAAGTTAAGGTGGCGAAACTGTCAAAGCAAATAAGATTATCTCATTTTTTCTAGCACTTCTAGTGTATTATGTACTACAATTTTCCTTTGTCCCTTTAAAATGTTGTGTATCCCCCAAATCTGGAGGGTGACGGACACAGTGTCCCCTGACCTTGTGATCCTAGGTGCAACACTGCATTAGAGATTGAATGGTGCTGCTGTTCAACCTACCAAAATAACAATGTTTTGCATTTTATATATGGAGTAAAAATCTGACTTCAAAGAAACATTGCCGCTGATCACAAAATAAAAATGGCTTCAACATTCTCATTCATTGCAGTCAGTGATGTGTAATAACAATTGTTCTTCAACACGCATCTCTTTGATGTATTTAACTTTAGAAAAATTGGGTTGTTCCACTTAGTGTACTTTACTTATGCAAATTAGCCTAATGGGCTCTCCCTCAGCAGTGCTCAAAGGATTTGACATGACACATCACCCTAGCTATTGTGAGCCAATTAAGTAAATCTCTGAAATGTGGCTGTTTATCTCTAACCGCTGTACAAACTGCCCCGAGGATAGTTTTACATGAGCAGGACTGTTTACTGTTTATACATACAAATCATGGGCATGTATTATGGTGATCAAGAAATATACGAGTTTTTTTTTTTGTGGGAAAAAATGTGTTTTCGCTAAAATTGCTGAAAATCATGTTTTTTTAAACACGACCGTGTCGGGGGGTTAGGGAGTCCAAAATCGTGTTTTTTGTGTGACACGTTGTGTTATGGCATGTATGTGGACTTGTGAGTGTTTATACAACACTATATGATTTACCAAGGGATACAAGATAACTCAAGTATGCCACAACTATTTCTTCAGATGCACTATAGGGATTGTTTTTCCCAACCGAACACTAAATGTTCCACTTCCTCCATACAAGGTTATACTGATTTTGGGTGCCTTTTCTCCAGGAATTCCAGACGAGTTAAATAACTTTCTCTGGAAGTCTTCTACTCTGGAGGTTTGCCCTGATACAACCACACCTATCAACTTCAACTTTTCCTTTAGAGGATGAATCTCTCTGGAGTGTGGGAGTATAAGCAGGTCCTTGTGTCGAGGCAGCCTGGCAGGAATATCAACAATACAAGCCTTAAGTAAAGGAAACCTAGGCTGAGATGGCCAATATGGAATTATCATAAGTGCTTTGTCAACTTTGTCACTCATGATCTTCACAATTTTTTCTATTAAGCAGAAAAGTGGAAAAATGTAAGGTCAAATTGAAAATTTAATTTGGAAACAAATAAATCAATGTCTGGTTGAAATAAGTGAGTGCAAAGCCTACTAAAAATTTCTCTTTCTAACATCCACTCAATAGAGTCTGAAAAATTTATAGAATAGAAATCAGCAGATGTATTATCAACTCCTGGCAAGTAGATGGCTGAAATGTAAATGTCTCTTTTGAGGCACCATTCCCAAATAGATTTTGAAAGATCATCCATTTCTTTAGATTGCATTCCACCCATATTATTAATGTATGACAATGCACATGTATTGTCTGTTTGAATACCAACATGTTTATTCATGACTAGGCTACAAAATGATCTCAAGGCATGAAAGATAGCAAGAAGTTCTAAATAATTGATGTGATAATTGGATTCTTCAACTGACCAACGGCCACCCACAGACTGATTGGATTCCGTTGAAACAGCACCCCACCCTAGTGTGGATGCATCTGTCTGGAGAAAAAAATCAACTGGTTTGGGTCTGATACATTTACCATTACATATTTTTATGTTATCAGACCACCATTTTAACTCGGCCTTGCTATTTTCCGACAGGATTATATGTGCATCATAGTTATGGCAATATGTAAGACCGAGAACTTTGTCTCTTTCCAAATAGCAATAATGCATTGGCCCTTCAAAAACTGCTTGAAAAGCATTAACAAGTAAACCAATAAATGATACCAACTCTCTTATGTAAATGGATGTCTTGACCAACAACTGATTGGCGATGTGTACAATTTTCTGGACTTTTACCTCTGTAAGGAAGACTCTAAACTGTACTGAATCAATAAGAAGTCCAAAAAAGATAATTTTTTGAGATGAGATAAGGTGAGATTTCTCATAATTAATAGTAAATCCTAGAGATACTATATTTTCCAGCATTAAATTTGTATTTTGTAGGCATAAAGTGGGGCATGTGTTCATGTTAATGGAGTCATCAATGTAGAATGAGCAACGTATACCTAGTTTTCTGAAGCAGGAATAAAGCGGTTTAAAAATTTTTGTAAAGACCCTCGGTGCACTGGAAATCCCAAAGGGTAAACAAACAAATTTATAAAGTATTTCATTTCACTGAAATTTTAGATATTTTTGAAAAAATTTTCTGTATTTTGGTGTGTATAACGTGCACTGGTGTATAACGTGCACCTGAATTTCGACCCAGAATGAGGGGGAAAAACGGAGTTCTGCCATATAACGCACATATAATACATTTTAAAAGCATAATAATTTCACTCCGTTTCGTAGCGACAACAGTCGGCCATTTTGGATAGTGCACAGATCATCATTTGTTACACGACGTTCTTTACAATAAACTAGTGCCTGACTGTTTCTCTGGTCTTTTCTGTCAGAACGCAGCACCCTATTATAATACCTTTTTTTTTTTTTTTTTTACAGATATCGTAAAAGAAAGAATGAAAACGTGGCAAACTTTAAAGTATATCTTTCCAATTTTATGGTTGGCCCTTAAAAGGGCCATTTTAAGGTTCGCCTTGTTGATGGAGTTCAGTCTATTGGATCAAATCCATCAAATTCCTCTTCGTCATCATCACTCTCGAAAAGTCGCCATATGTCCTCATCTGTCATCATTCCTGGCATTTGATAGAATACAAAATGCTATGTGAAAGTTCAGGTCCAGTATTTACACTTATTTGGACTATTATGACACTTCTAAAATATATCTCAGTGCCCTAGATAGAATTTACCAAGACAATACTTTGTAATTATGTTTGGCACATCAAAACTTTAGCCGGCACTGATTACCTTTAAAACACCACGCTGAGTCAATTAAATATTACTCACTCTATTGTAACAAAGAAGGATCAAATGATGTGGTTTGAGATTAGAAATAAAGCAAAGAACAAAGCTTATTTTCCGAAGAAAAGGAAATAAATTGCAAGTTTACCTAGACAAAGCACTGTAACTATGTTCAGCACATCAAAGCTAAGCCAGCGCTGATTACCGTGAAAAGATCACACTGAGTCAATGAAGCATTGATCACTGTATAGTCGCAAAGATATATCAAATACTATGATTTAAGATGAGAAATAAAACAAAGAACCAAGGTTATTTTCCGAAGAAAAGTAAATAAATTGGAAGTTTACCTAGACAAGGCATTGTAACTATGCTCAGCACATCAATGCTTTGCCAGTGCTGATTACTGTGAAAATATCACACTGAGTCAATGAAGCATTGATCACTGTATAGTTACAAAAATATATCAAATACTATGATTTAAGATGAGAATAAAACTAAGAACCAAGCTTATTTTCCAAAGGAAAAAAAAAAGAATGTTTTTCCACTTCATACATTAATTGATTATTTTGTTTCACGATGTGTCAGTGTTACATTAACAGACTAACCGTAGTCAGGAAAAAGATGTACCCTAAATGTGCCTCTGATGAGAAGATTAACACTGCTTTAATTCTAAATATTTTTTAAAAATTCAAACAAGAATAAATGATGAAAACAATAATTCGATCCAGTTAACGAATATTGAACATTTACTAGTACGGTAATCATATATTAGCTCCGCTGATAACCTTGAAAAGACCACACCAAGTCAGTGAACCATTGATCACTGTATAGTCACAAAGAAATATAAAATACTATCATTTAAGATGAGAAAGAAAACTAAGAGCTAAATTTATTTTCCAAATGAAATAAAAAGATCGTTTTCCAACTTCATACATTAATTGATTCTTTTATTTTACAATATGTCAGTGTTACCATAACAGACAAACCATAGTCGCAAAATATGCCCCCTAAAGGTGCCTCTAATGAGAACATTAACACTGCTTGAATTATAAATATTATATTTCAGTTCAACCAAGAATAAATGAGGACAAAATGTATTAGATCCACAGTTATGGAATACTGAACATTAACGGTACAGTTTATGTAATCACATTTGTTCCACTGCAATGCAGTGCCTTGCACAGCTTTAGAACAACAAGTTACCAGTCGTTATGTACATGTATTTCTGGTCGAGGCACAGAGCAAAATGCTACACAGTGATGTGAAATAAAACGAGTTTATTAACATAAGCAATAAAAGAACAAGACTATCAAGATTTGTAAGCATTATTTATTTTATTAATTAGGCTAGTACTGGTAAACAATTTAATTACAATGCAACGTGCAACGGATTTGATATTTCACTTGGAGTGAATGTGATACATGTAGGCAGTTATAGTGCCTTCATCCTTCACTCTTTCATCAGATCAACCTGGAAAAAAACTTTTTTTTTTAGTTCTTCTATAAAACGCACACCCCCGACTTAAAATAAGAAAATTAGGTGAAAAAGTGCACGTTATACACAGCTAAATACGGTATGTATTGCAACACTGAAATATGCATCTTTTAGATCAATAGATGTGAAAAAATTCTTTTCCTGTATTAGTTCCAAAACATAAGAAAAAGTTTCCTGTTTAAAATGTTCGTATGTGACAAAATCATGCAAAGCCATCAGAATTATGACTGGTCTGAATTTCCCATCAGGTTTAGGTACAATGAACAAATTTGAGATAAACTCTCCCTTTTCATGAAAAGAAGGATTAATAGCTCCTTTCCTTAACATTTCATCTATTCAATTTTGTACCAGAGTCGTTTGTTCATCAGAAAAGTTTATGTCATGCGGTAATCTTTTTGATATGGAATTTTGTCAAATTCAATCTTATATGCATCAACCGTTTGTAAAATCCACTTATCGGATGTCAACAACTTCCATGCTCCAAGACATTTACTTATTTTTGCTACACCTGAATTTACCTGTCAGTTGTGTTGAATATCTCCCTGATAAGACATGTGCATCTTTATCCTGCCACGAGTTGCATTCATGTGGCCATATTGTCTGGGGTTATTATATGGTTGGTGTCTGTTGGATCCTCTCCCCCTGTATGGTCTGGTGGGGCCCCCTCTATAGTAGCCCCTACCTCTGGCATTGAAATGAAAAGCATAATCATCTCATCTAAGTTGAAGTCCAGTCTCACATTTCTTTATTTCTTGGGCAACATCATCACCAAGAGAAGAAAGGAGATGGGGGGTGTTCAGATTACACAGACTGGAATACTTCTTTTTCAAGTGCAGCCTTAACATATATCGTCTGTGTAGAGAAATGTTATACTGAACTTGGCCCATTAAAGTAATTGCATCCGAAATGCAGTCCTTAATCTCAGGAGTAATGGACATGTGTGTCTTTACAAAAGCAGCAAGTTTAACTATGGGCATAATGGCGGCTGTGACCAAAAGCTGTGTGTCTCAAAAATTCTTGTCAGCAGACTGTACCCTTCTGTTCAATTCTCCCCAGATCTCTGGGTTAATTATCGAGGGTCCCATTTTGTTACAGTTTTGAGGAATTTTGTATTTGTCCACAATCTGATCAGTTATACACTGTGTTGCTGTTGTAACATTAATCAGCTGCGCCAAAGAATTTTAAGTTTAGGCAACTCCGATGCCTCATCTATTAAATTTTGATCATTCTCATGTATAGCAGAAGCAACTACATTTTCATCATACCCTGTATCAAAGAGGGCTTCATTCAGATTTCCTGCCATGGATACATTTGAAATAACTCCAAGTGGAGTGCGGGATTTTGGCAGTGAGTTCTCAGGGACAGCAATTAACACATTTTGTTCCCTGTCCCAAATATCATTATCTGTGACAGCAGTATTATCACAAGTGTCTTCATGGTTAGGGTTAATACTCAATAATTCATGCAAAACTGCAATATTTTCTGGGGTTAACTTATTCAAGTCGACTAAATTCTGCCCTGTCTACCTTTTTTCAGTCGCTATCCCCACCCTGCTAGTGGACGGTCTGTCCACAACATACTTCTTGGAAGAATTATCTCCCTTAACGCATGTTTTTGCCGGTCTGACAACAACGGACTTTGTCTTAGATGCGTGTATTGCCTTTTCTGGCATTGGTTTTTTCTCTTTCCCAATTTTGGGAGTTTTATTTCCTTTCCTCATAGAGGATATTTCCACATTTGTTCCAATATCATTAATATCAAACCCCGAAAAGTTTCTGACATCTCCGAGTCAGACGTGGTAAGTGACAGGACATCGTCCATGTCAGCAGCCATAAAACTGTTGCTAAATTTGTAAAATTTGTGGAATTTGACATGAACAGCATTCAAGGTCGGCTGTTTAATTAATATATCAAAAGGATATATGTATATAAGAACAGATATTTATTTTACTTTTCAAATACACTCGATAAAATACCGACCACGCTTCTGTTTCAATGTCAGTGTATATATACTTACTATCTCTCGTTTAGCGCAAGTGAAAAGATGAAGTGAAGGGATAAATGGCTAGTTATATATGACTATGTCATGTGATTTTGTTTCTTTCTTTCTCTCAAGCAAGCACCTAGGTGAAAATGCTAATTTATACATGTGAAGCCAAAGGCTTACGAAAAATAATGAGCATTTATGCTGATTCAACATTTGATGTGTGTCTATTACAAATAATTCAGTCTTGCTGTGCCCTTTTGTCTATATTTCCTCATGCTGAAACAAATACAATAAAGAAAGCATCTATCAAAATAGTGCAGAGAATTGTTTTCTTTATCACAGCCAAGTATAATGAACTAGTATTGTAGGAATGACTTTTTACCTTTGGTGTTAGTAATTTCTCTTTATATTACATGTAAAGTAGCTCACACAGCTAATGTTTATTATCATTTTACTCAAATGCTGATTTTAAATAAAGCTTTGTGACACTGACTTTGAGTGCTAATGGAATGTAAATGATATACAGTTTGAAAATGTAAAAAGAAATGCCTTATTCAAGTACATACATCTGCCACAAGTTTCTGTATAAAGGGCACCATTCCTGCCATGAAGTGGAAGATGTCAACAAGTTCCTGCTCCACTTCCTGTATGGTGAAGGCATCATCGTACTGTTTCTCCTCAATTACATCGATCTGAGGTGAGATCATTCATGCATAAATGTACACACAATGCAGTAAAATATATAAGACTGTATATTATATCATGGTAATTTTAGAAGTATTTAAATATAATACTCTGTCTAACATTCTACCACATGAGTGAATAAGATATCCTGAATTATTTTCTTAACTGTCTGAGATGCCAATCAGTTAGACTTTTTGACTGTCATAAACATCTGATCTTGACATTATGCTCAATATTCTTGATACTGATCAATTCTCTAATTACAAGAAACCCAGGGACTGAATGCTAAGCATATGCCCAAAGAAAGTCAGGGACTTCATGCTAAGCATATGTTCCAAGGAAGTCAGGGACTGAATGGTAAGCATATGCTCCAAGGAAGTCAGGGACTGCATGCTAAGCATATGCTCCAAGGAAGTCAGGGACTGTATGCTAAGCATATGCTCCAAGGAAAAACTTGAACCAAAATTTAAAAAAACTGCTGACAATTACAATGTTGAACTGCAGCAATCAGAAAAAGTAGTGTTATGTCATGTTTTTTTCACTAAACTGGATTAAACAAAAACATCAACGTCTCCCAATTATGCTAGTAATCTACATTTAGCTGTACCATCTAGTTCTGTTAATCTAATGCAAGCTACTCCAATTGCAGTCAAAAAATACAACCCATTGTTACATAACCTGAAGTGGAAATTTTTAGCAGTCCAAGAATTCTATCAATTTAGCAGTCTCAGAGTGGGACTGAGAAAATAAATCCCATCAAAATGTATTTACTACCTAAAATAACCTCATGCTACAGCTTCTAAAATATTACTACCTCACTCCACAACTTCTAAAATATTACTTCCTCACTCCATAGCTTCTAAAATATTACTTCCTCACTCCATAGCTTCTAAAATATTACTACCTAACTCTACAACTGCTAAAATATTACTACCTAACTCTACAACTGCTAAAATATTACCACCTAACTCTACAACTGCTAAAATATTACTACCTAACTCTACAACTGCTAAAATATTACTACCTAACTCTACAACTGCTAAAATATTACTACCTAACTCTTCAACTGCTAAAATATTACTACCTCACTCCACAACTGCTAAAATATTACTACCTCACTCCATAGCTTCTAAAATATTACTACCTAACTCTACAACTGCTAAAATATTACTACCTCACTCCACGACTTATAAAATATTACTACTTCACTCCACAACTGATAAAATATTACTACCTAACTCTACAACTGCTAAAATATTACTACCTCACTCCACAACTGCTAAAATATTACTACCTCACTCCACAACTTCTAAATTATTACTACCTCACTCCAGAACTTCTAAAATATTACTTCCTCAATCCACAACTTCTAAAATTTTACTACCTCACTCCACAACTTCTAAAATATTACTAAGCAAAATTAAAATCCCATTTTGGAACAAAGTCACCACATTTTAAATAAATAAAAATATAGCCACTACATGGTAGTATACCTCCAATAATGTCAACATATCAAGTGTTACTTGGTTTTACGCAAAAGCTAGTTGTTTTAAGTTGATATTGTGTAACAAATTGCTTTATTTACACTGATTGTATGGGCAGCAAAATTGATGTATTATTATTACTCTCAGCATATTCTATTATGCTGTAGAAAATGTATTATTATTACTCTCAGCATATTCTATTACACCGTCGAAAATGTATTATTATTACTCTCAGCATATTCTATTACACTGTAGAAAATGTATTATTATTACTCTCAGCATATTCTATTACACCATCGAAAATGTATTATTATTACTCTCAGCATATTCTATTACACTGTAGAAAATGTATTATTATTACTCTCAGCATATTCTATTACACCATCGAAAATGTATTATTATTACTCTCAGCATATTCTATTACACCA
Source organism: Margaritifera margaritifera (assembly GCA_029931535.1). Taxonomy (NCBI): domain Eukaryota; kingdom Metazoa; phylum Mollusca; class Bivalvia; order Unionida; family Margaritiferidae; genus Margaritifera; species Margaritifera margaritifera. The sequence goes on along the minus strand of JAQPZY010001677.1, from coordinate 1,293,281 downwards.
TCGAAAATGTATTATTATTACTCTCAGCATATTCTTTTACACTGTAGAAAGTGTATTATTATTACTCTCAGCATATTCTATTACACTTTAGAAAATGTATTATTATTACTCTCAGCATATTCTATTACACCGTCAAAAATGTATTATTATTACTCTCAGCATATTCTATTACACTGTAGAAAATGTATTATTATTACTCTCAGCATGTTCTATTACACTGTAGAAAATTTATTATTACTCTCAGCATATTCTATTACACCGTCAAAAATGTATTATTATTACTCTCAGCATATTCTATTACACTGTAGAAAATGTATTATTATTACTCTCAGCATGTTCTATTACACTGTAGAAAATTTATTATTACTCTTGGCATATTCTATTACACTGTAGAAAATGTATTACTATTACTCTAGGTGTATTCTATTACACTGATGAAAATGTATTTTATTACTCTCAGCATATTCTGTAACACTAAAAAAAATGTATTATTACTCTCAGCATATTCTGTTACACTGTAGAAATTGTATTATTATTACTCTCAGCATATTCTGTTAAACTGTAGAAAATGTATTATTATTACTCTAAGCATATTCTATTACACTGTAGAAAATGTATTATTATTACTCTAAGCATATTCTATTACAGTGTAGAAAAGGTAATATTATTAATCTCAGCATATTCTATTACACTGTAGAAAATGTATTATTATTACTCTAATCATATTCTATTATACTGTAGAAAATGTATTATTATTACTCTAAGCATATTCTAGTATACTGTAGAAAATGTATTATTATTACTCTCAGCATATTCTATTACACTGTAGAAAATGTATTATTATTACTCTAATCATATTCTATTATACTGTAGAAAATGTATTATTATTACTCTAAGCATATTCTAGTATACTGTAGAAAATGTATTATTATTACTCTAGGCATATTCTATTACACTGTAGAAAATATATGATTATTATCCCTGGCATATTCTGTTACACTGTAGAATATGTATTATTATTACTCTAAGTGTATTTTATTATTTGTAGAAAATGTACTTCATTACTCTAGGCATATTTTGTTACACTGTAGAAAATGTATATTATTACTCTCAGCATATTCTGTTACACTGTAAAAAATGTATTATTATTACTCTCTGCATGTTCTATTACACTGTGGAAAATGTATTATTATTACTCTAGGCATATTCTGTTACACTGTAGAAAATGTTCCAGTTATTTATATGAAGATTGAAAATACCAAGATTGTAAATCCAATCCAATATCAGTGCTTTGTCTTGAAAATCATTGATTCTACCTGTACTCGGGGAATACATTTTATACGATATTATGTTTACTACCTATGAAAATCATTGATACTACCTGTACTTATTGATTAAAGTCTATAAAATATTGCACCGAGTACCTATGAAAATCATTGATATTACCTGCACTCAATGATAGTTTATACTATATTGCATTTAGTACCCATGAAAATCATCGATACTACCTGTACTCAGTGATTAAAGTTTATACAATACTGCATTTAGTACCTATGAAAATCATTGATACTACCATTACTCAGTAATTAAAGTTTATACAATACTGCATTTAGTACCTATGAAAATCATTGATACTACCTGAGTGTACTCAGTGACTAAAGTTTATACAATATTGCATTTAGTGCCTATGAAAATCATTGATACTACGTGTGCTCAGTGACTCAAGTTTATACAATACTACGTTCAGTACCCATGAAAATCATTGATACTACCTGTACTCAGTAATTAAAGTTTATACAATATTGCATTTAATGCCTATGAAAATCATTAATACTATCTGTACTCAGGATTAAAGTTCATACAATACTGCATTTAGTACCTATGAAAATCATTGATAATACCTGTACTCAGTGATTCAAGTTTGTACAATACTGAATTTAGTACCTATGAAAATCATTGATACTACCTGTACTCAGTGATTAAAGTTTATACAATACTGCATTTAGTGCCTATGAAAATCATTGATACTACCTGTACTCAATAAATAAAGTTTATACAATACTGCATTTAGTGCCTATACAAATCATTGATACTACCTATACTCAATAAATAAAGTTTATACAATATTGCGTTAAGTACATATGAAAATCATCTATACTACCTGTACTAAGTGATTTAAGTTTATACAATATTGCATTTAGTGCCTATGAATATAAAATGTTTGTGAAAATTACTGATATACATTCAATCTTAATTCTGTAACAGCATCAAAATATTTTCTGGAGAATGTTAATTTCTGGATTTGATTACAGAATTTGCAGAATTTCAAATTAATCTTTTGTGAAGTACAAAACATTTTACTTTCAACTACAAATTATTGATTTAATAATGTACATTGTTGAGATTAAAATCCACAAGTTTTGGAGTACTTTGCTTTTTTGTAAAATAACAATCAATCAACCAAGAATATAAATGTAGCACAGAGAAAGAACACAAGTACAGTGAACTTCACATTATATGCCTGACCCATGTTTAATACTCCTCTATGTTGGCACTAGTACAGTATGGTTGAATAGGAAGATTATTGGCCAAGGGATCAATAAAAATGGTGGTCTTGGACTAAACTTGATGAGCAAAAACCATTATTTTCTTATCTTACTTAGATGACCTTGATCTCTGACCTTTAGACCCCAGATTATATGGGTTTTGTTATCACCTAAGTGCAAGCAATGCACAAAGAACTTACTCTAACAAATGTTATTCTGCAAAACCCAGTTTTCTCCGAGCCACAATGACCCTGGCCTCTGACCTTTTTTGACCCCCAAATAAATAGGCTTCTTCCTTACCTTAGATGCAAGTCAGTCACAAACTCTGGTGAAGGTACTAAAGTTATTATATATAAAACATTCTTTTTCCTTCAAACTGACATTGACTTTTGATCCTTTGACCCCATAATCAATAGGCATCTTTCTTCCCAAATGTGTAAGTCATCTAAATATTTTGGTGTAGGACAATGGTCAATAGCTGAAACTTTGTGCAGAAACCATTTTCTTCTCCTAGTCACAGTGACCTTGACCTTTGACCCCATGTGAAAGCCATCAACAAAACTTGTTCCAGGTCTGTGATATCAAACTAATGTTATTGTGCAGAAACCATTTCTCTTCTATTGACCTTTTTGAGTTTCTGATCCCAGAATCAATAGAATTCTTTCTTGGCCCAAGTGCAAGCTATCCACAAAGCTTGGTAACTGTAGATGGTGAACAACTTGAGTTATTGTGCAGAAACAAAATGGTGCCAGACAGATGGAATGGACAGATGGACAATATCATAACACAATATGCTTATTGCAGTGTAAAAAAAAGCAAAAAAGAAAGCATAATTAGTATATCAAGCAAAATTCTGTTTCAGGCTTGAAATACAATAATCTTTGGCAGACATACTCTTAGTTTCTTAGTTTTCATTTTCCACTGCTACTGATACTCTTGATAATCTACAGATTAGAATAGACAATTTAAAGTACTCTAAACATTGGAACAGACATTTACCAGTACTCTATATATTGGAATAGACCTTGACAAGTACTCTAAACATTGGAACAGACATTTACAGGTACTCTAAACATTGGAATAGACATTTGTACAGGTACTCTAAATATTGGAACAGACATTTGCAAGTACTCTAAACATTGGAACAGACCTTGACAAGTATTATGGGCACTGTAACAGACATTTACAAGTAATCTAGACACTGGAACAGACCTTGACAAGTACTCTAAACATTGGAATAGACATTTACAAATACTCTAAACTCTGGAATATACATTTACAAGTACTCTAAACATTGGAATAGACATTTACATGTACTCTAGACATTGGAACAGACCTTGACAAGTACTCAAAACATTGGAATAGACATTTACAAGTACTCTAAACATTGGAATAGACATTTACAAGTACTCTAGACATTGGAATCGACCTTGACAAGTACCCTAAACATTGGAATAGACATTTACAAGTACTCTAAACATTGGAGCAAACATTTACAAGTACTCTAAACATTGGAACAGACCTTGACAAGTATTATGGGCACTGGAACAAACATTTACAAGTACTCTATACATTGGAATAGACTTTACAAGTATTATGAGCACTGAAATAGACATTTACAAGTACTCAAGACACTGGAATAGACATTTACAAGTACTCTAGAAATTGGAACAGACTTATACAAGTATTATGGGCATTGGAATAGACATTTACAAGTACTCAAGACATTGAAAAAGACATTTACAAGTACTCAAGACACTGGAAAAGATATTTACAAGTATTCTAGGAATTGGAATAGACATTTACAAGTATTCTAGGCATTGAATAGACATTCACGAAAACTCTAAGCACTAGAAAAGACATTCACAAATACGCTAGGCATCATAACAGACATTCACAAATTCTCTAGGCATTGGAACAGATATTTACAAATACTCAAGGCATTGGAACAGACATTTACAAATACTCAAGGCATTGGAACAAATATTTACAAACACTCTAGGCACTGGAACAGACATTTACAAGCACTCTAGGCACTGGAATAGACATTTACAAGCACTCTAGACACTGGAATAGACATTTACAAGCACTCTAGGCACTGGAATAGACATTTACAAACACTCTATGCACTGGAATAGACATTTACAAGCACTCTAGGCACTGGAATAGACATTGACAAATACCCTAGGCACTGAAACAGACATTTACAAATACTCTATGCACTGGAATAGACATTGACAAATACCCTAGGCACTGAAACAGACATTTACAAATACTCTAGGCACTAGAATAGACATTGACAAATACCCTAGGCACTGAAACAGACATTTACAAATACTCTAGGCACTGGAATAGACATTGACAAATACCCTAGGCACTGAAACAGACATTTACAAATACTCTAGGCACTGGAATAGACATTTACAGGTACTCCAGACATTTAAGTGTATTTCCATTCAATTTTTTCTATATTATATTTTAACTGGATCAGCAAACTAAGTGTAGATGCACACATTCAAAATTAAACAAGCACTTGAAAATGAAATATTAATAGCACATCTACTGCATTAAACAAGGTCTTAAACTATGCTATGGCAAACTTGATGATATTAAAAGGTTCAAATTTATAGGTAAACAAAAAAGGATTTGTTTTTTAAAACACAACCATGACAATTAATTTCATTCTGTGACAGTGGTACCCAAATTAAGTAAAGGAAAAATCTTGCAAGGTAAATAAAATGAAATTTTGTTAGGACTGTGATTTAGAACATCACTAATGTTGAAGGTCAGGATTTTACCGGTATTCTTCCTCTCATTAGATCTAAACAGTTTGGTCAATTTAAGTAGCATTGAAAAAGCTTCAGTGTGCATGCATTCCAAAATTGTATTTCTCAACCTTAAGTGCTTTTTGCTACATTGTGCCAAAAAAGGTTATGTCCAAAAACCAAAAAGGTAAAAAATGTGTCAGAGGAGCATAAGTATCTAGAAGGGGTGTACACGTGGGTGAGGTCCAATAGGTATTTTGGACTGGAGGCAGTCAATGAAATGTAGCACAGAGAACAGATTTTGTGTTTGATTCTGGAGTGAATAGGTAACCAGTGGTGGGTACATAGCAGAGGGGAGGAGTGCTCAGTTCTTGGTACTCTAAGGATGATGTGAGCAGCTGTGTTTTAAACTTTTTGAAGTTTCTGTAGAAGAGACTGAGACAAACAAGATAAAAGTGAATTACAATAGTCCAGTCTAGAGAGTATTAAGGAAAACACAAGTGTTTTTGTGGCATCAACTAAAAGAAAACTGCAAATGGAACTTATACATCTCAGCTCCAGATATGCAGCCATGCATATGTTCATAACATGTTGGTGTAATGAGAAAGTACTGTCAAGAGTGACATCTAGGTTTTGTACTGATTGTACTGGCTGATTTAATTAGTTTCTTTCAGCTACATACAATTATTTGAGTGGTTGATACTTTTTCAGCTAGCTACTTTTGCCAAGGCTCAATGTATAATAAAGTGGATTGATGACCCTTGTGTGGACTGAAAATCCTTAAGCTCAAGGTCCAGGAGCCTAATTTTTTACATTTGAACCCAGCTATTTTACCACCAACAGATCTGTTGGACTCAGTTTCAGTTAAATCATAACAGGTATATTGAAGTATTTAAATGAAGATACAGAATGTACAGGCAGCAATGAGAAATGAAACAATGCAAGCTAAACAGGCAAATATATTTACCGTTCTAACCAAGTACTGCACATAATAGTATGTACTGTATTATATGTTTGGTGCAACTTCCATGAAACATTAGGATCCAAGTGTCATATTACCAGATCCAGCATAACTTCTATTCAAACGTATGGGACCCAATGATCAAGAACAAAATTTTTAGCCCCTGTCTTGGCTAGCCAAGATGCCCTGGGTTGTATCCAACTGTAAGGTCATTGTGTACATCTATAAAGCACTCCCAATGATATCCCCAAGTTTGAAGTTTCTATCTTATATAGTGTATGAGGGTTTTAATGGCCACACCACACATGTATAAATTTATGAACATACCAGTATTCTATGAGTTTTACTCAAAAAGTGGAGAAAGATGTAAGCACAGTATGTAATTGAAAAAGAGCAAATTTTTTATCCACATAATAGGAGATTAACAGGGGGAACTTTTAGAAGACACTTCTCTTCCCAATAATGACTTACTGACTCACTGGTACTGTAATATGTGCAAAGCTTGCTAGCTTGCTAAGCTATCAGACAAATACATAAATGAATGAACCCAGAAACAAAGCTATCAGACAAATGCATAGATGAATGAACGCATAAACAAAGCTATCAGACAAATGCATAGATGAATGAACCCATAAACAAAGCTATCAGACAAATGCATAGATGAATGAACCCATAAACAAAGAAATAGATTACGATACAGAAAGGTCATCATTCACTAAGCCCTAAATCTTTATGTTGAGCCCTAATTAATTGTAGAAATATCATTTGACCCTAAAAGGACAACACAGACACACACACTGTCAAACAAGGAACAAAACTATATCATACACGTGACTAGAAAACCAAAATTACATGCATTATCAGTTTGTGTCTGGTCAAGTGGTGCTGTCAGAAAATTAGAGCTTTAAAAGTTAAGGTTTTATGCCAAACGACAGAAATGGTTCTCATATTAAAAACTCAATTCTAACCAATATAACAGTAATAGGGATCCACTGAGTTGCTGGGGTGTCTATCAAAGAAACTCTGAGCAGCCAAAGGTAGTGAGGGTTTTGTTTTCCATATATCCCGTGGAACAAGGTATGGAACTAACTTACACCCCGGGTAATCAACGAAAAAAAATACTTATAATAATAATAATAATAATAATAATAATAATAATAATTACAACTTTAAATAACAATACCCTTGATACCCTTATTGACCACAAATGATTGGATTTTGTTTCACATGTATCTACATCACACTGCACGCCTTTGATCAACATGCCTTTGATTGACATACCTTTGATTAATGCTGCAATAAATCAAGCGTTCAGTGAGAGTTACAGTTATGATATGGTACTGCCGAAGTATATGATTGATATGATGCACTAGATATGAATGAATGAGATAACTTTATTATCACATGCACTGCTTTGTGAAAAGTAAAGGGTAAGTAGATGAAATTGAAGTGGGAATAGTACTGGTCCAGAAACATACAATGATTGATCTAAGCTTTCATTACAAATCAATGCTCTCCTTTATAAATAATGAAGATATAATTTTTAATGCTGACGGCAACTCTCAATATACTAGCAAAAAATTTAATTTTATTTTTGTTATCAAATTGATACGCAAGCATTTATGTGACCATAATGTTAAAAGTTACAGATTGCTCAAGACACAATTTTTTTCCATGATATTTCCAATGCTCCTACTTTCCAAGGCACTTATTTCAATTGGATTATATAGTCACTATTTCCTTTCTTTCAAATAAATTATAAAGCGTTAATATTTCCGGCCTTTATTTGCATGTAGAAATTGTGAACTGTAGTCTGCATGTCAGATTCATTTTGTTTTTTGTGTGAAAATAAATTAATCAAGAAAATAACACTGGAGTTGAAAATGTGCTCTAGTTTAACTAGACAATAACACTGGAGTCAATAATGCACTCTTGTTTAAGCTGTTTTTTTTATTTCATTTGGCTATTTGTTTGTTTGCTTCTTTCGTTTGTACACTTTAATCTGTTACAGTATCAAAGTATTTTTGTATTTGTTTAAATAGGAACATTAATATCTAATACTGTTACCAGTGATTTACACAAAATGTTGATCTGATGTGTATTTTTGTTTTAGAAAAACACTTAGAAAAAACATGGGCTTATGAGAGAATTATTAACTTCAAATAAAGATCAATTTATATATGACTGTAACATTATTGTAATCAACTGCAAGAAAATAATGTTAACAATAGTGTACATTAAAGTAAGCCCTTTAAAATTATTGCTACTTTATTCCCACAAAATAATTATTTCTATATATAGTTTTTGATATAATTTAGAGTAATGGTGAACTGTCCAATGTCTCGATCTCACTTTGATAACAACTTGTTCCTGGCACATTGCAACTCTGTATCATTATCATTAATAACATCTTTCTTTGCTTTCTATTCCTCTTCACTTTTCAGGTAAACAGTTTAATGGTAAATTAAACCTAAAACTTCATTTTTAACATGTTCTACATATACCCTATGTAAATGTTTATAAGTCAAGTTCAAATGCAATTTGCACAGACCCAGATCTGCTGTCGCATAATGCGCCGGCAGATCTGGGTCTATGCAGTTTGTAAGGAGTAATTAGTAGAACAAGCAACATTGACCCTGATCTGCCAGCATATTATGTGATAGCAGATCAATGTCTATGTTGTTTGCAGTTGGACTCGATTTATAAGAAAGTATAGACAGTAGTGGCATTTTCTTCACAAGAAGCCTAGAACACAGTTTTGGCATTTAAAACAGTAACATATTTGTGAAACAAAAAAAAGACATGGACACGTTCAATCTGATCAAAATTGTGTTCAAACTGAGAAAAAATACTAAATTTTTAATGATATAAATAGGAGCAATGGTGATTAAATTGCAAGCATGCTGGACTCACAACCAAAATGGTGTGGGTTTGAATCCTACCTTCAGACCAACCTGGGCTGGCTACCATGGTATGTTGAAGGACAAAGTACTTTACTCCAATTGTCTTAGCGATAAATAACCTCGATGTGTTTATGTGACATACAAGACCCAAAATCAAATAATATGAATACAGCACTCCTCATTATAATGATGTCCATAGGAACCATAGAGGATACTATGTACCAAATGAGTTTCTTCTTTAAATAAAGTAATTATTATTATTATTATTCTTATTATACTGCCTTATAGTGAGACTGCCTCATAATGAAGTGCATTATACAGTATACCCTCATAATGCTGTCCACAGAGATGCTGCCAGGATTTTATCTAAAAGGAGGAGCTCCCCCCTTGTCACCAAAAAAAGGGGGAGTAGGAAACAAAATAGGGGGAGGAGGAAACGGACATAGTTCAATATGTACCTAACACATAAATAGTCGTCTTTTACTTTCTTCTGGCTCCACTCTGTTTTTGAGATCTATTGAAATGAAAATCCTCAAAAGATGTCTCCTCTAGCTAGTTGTATAAGGATTACTCTGTTGAGAGTTTCTGAACTTAATCTGTTCTTTATCTGTGTATGAATATTGTTCTGTGCTGAGAACTCTCTTTCAGAATCTGATTTCTGAAGGGACATATGCACAGCTAGCTAAGCCAGCTTGAACAAGTTGGGAAACTGTTCTTTATGGTTGTTATGTACAATTTCCCACAGCTCATAGGTATTGTCACTTGGAAATCTCTGCTCCAAAATAAGATTTTTCACTAACTGGAGCTCTGCCAAAGTTTTGCTTTCTTAAATAAGTCCTTTTCTGACAACTATGCCAGATTTCTTATATGTTCCATAATGCTGTATAAAGGTTTTAAATCCATCAATGCTACAGTCTGCTTGTTCAGACAGAAGTATTCTGATCAAATAAATATCCTTAATTTTCAATTTCTTAAATTCGTATTTATTAAATTCTTATGTTAACATTTAAGTGCAATATAGTTTTGTAGCACAAGATCCCTCAGGGCTGAATTGTTTGAGGAATGAAAATTGCACTCTACTTTTAAATTGCATGTATTTTAATTAGACTTCATATTCTGCCTTTTCAATATTTAATTTCAAAATACCGCAGAATTGGGGGCTGACCGGCATGCTGTCTGTTTTTGTCCATCTAGCGTGTACATCAGACTCGTATTCAACATTATTTTTGGGTTAAAAGTCACACACTAGTATTTCTGGTAACACTTTCCAAGCTCAAATAATTTCATATACTTCAAAACTTTAAAAATCATTGTCATCATCGCCAGTATTTGCCGAACTAAATCGTCATCTGAAGATGAACCATGTTGGGAGTCAGCCATTTTGGGTTTTCTAAGTGGCCCTTATTTTAAACAAGCATTTGTAAAACTTCCTTGATGAATGCAAGGTTCAAACATTATAAAATGCATGTTCCAGGGCCCAATGTGCCAATCAAATTTAGTTTAACAACCATTCATGTCAAGCCAAAGAACTCAGATGTGTAGGCAATTGCTCACCTGAAAAAAGACAGATGTCGGGACAAGCGCTATGAGAGCCCTACTGACAAGCACTTTAAGGGTTAACAGTTAAATAAAAATTGTATACTGCGCAGAAGATATTTTTATATGGGCAACTTAAATGAATTTGCGGGAGTTCTCGTGCATCACTACTTTCGATGTGCACAAATTCATACAAATGTATTTCACAATTCGCGCACTCGCACGCCCTGGCAGCATCTGTGTTCATGGGAGCCATGAAGTATACTGCATTATAGGGAAACCACCTTATAATGAAGTACATTATACAGTATACCCTTATTATAATGCTGTCCATGGGAGCCATGAAGTATACTGCATTATAGTAAGACCACCTTATAATGAAGTACATAATACATATAACAAGAAACATGTCATAATGAAGAGTACTATAGTGCGTGAGTGCTGTATTACAAAAATGTTAAAACTCTTCCATTCAGCATGAACTAATAATAAAATAATAAAAATAGTCTATACATTTAGCATGATACTAATAACAATGAGAGATTAAATGGCATGCCTTATGTCACTAGTAATTTAACTCCTTTTCTTGTAATCTCCAAGAGCATGCATGAAATGAAAAGAACTTGATAATTATTCAGCTTGCAACATAATTAGGCAATCAAAGACTATCTGATTTGCAATATCAATTTGTTAATTTTTCAGAACATCACCACTGAGTATCCCATAAAACAACAAATCTTTCTCTTGATAATCTTTCAACCTTTTAAAGACAAAAAATTAATGTATGCAGAAATATTTTGTAGCCTTGCCTCATTCAATATTTCTTTATAAATTGTCAATACACTTTCATAATAAAACATCTAAAGTCTATGGTTAATACAGCCTGAACAAGAGCTATTTCCATGGCTTACAACAGCATTGAATTACATGTGCCCAACCTCTCTTTTCCCATTTCTGATCATGACGGGATCACAATCCAAAATTTGTTAAACATATTATATGTCCTCCATCATTGAATACACATGCCAAGTTTGGTCAGAAAAATATATAGAAATGACAATGCAATTAAACTTTTGGGTATATTTGATCTCTGAAACCCTCCCATCTGACACACATTTACCATAGCTGTACTGAGTTGAACCCCCTCTAATACACATTTACCATTATGATAGCTGTACTGAGTTGAATCACCTCTCACACACATTTACCATAGCTGTACTGAGTTGAATCACCTCTTACACACATTTACCATAGCTGTACTGAGTTGAATCACCTCTCTCACACATTTACCATAGCTGTACTGAGTTGAATCCCTTCTCACACACACGTACCATAGCTGTACTGAGTTGAATCACCTCTCTCACAGCTTTACCATAGCTGTACCAAGTTGAATCCCTTCTCACACACATGTACCATAGCTGCACTGAGTTGAATCACCTCTCACACACACACTATAGCTGTACCAAGTTTAATCCCCTCTCACACACATTTGCCATAGCTGTACCAAGTTGAATCCCTTCTCACACACATGTACCATAGCTGCACTGAGTTGAATCACCTCTCACACACACACTATAGCCGTACCAAGTTTCATCCCCTCTCACACACATTTACCATAGCTGTACCAAGCTGAATCCCCTTTCACACACATTTACCATAGCTGTATCAAGTTGAATCCCCTCTCACACACATTTACCATAGCTGTATCAAGCTGAATACCTCTCACACACATTTACCATAGCTGTACTGAATTTCCACTCAGCAGTTTAAGAGGAGAGAAAGTTTTGTACAGACAGAAAGATGTATGGATGGACAGATAAGTGGATATTACCATATCCTCCTAATAAAGCATGGAGATAAAACCCTGTCTTGAAATGGTGTCCCTAATAATCCTAATAAATGTTTAAATATTTGCCATTATCAAAAGATGAATTCAATTGCACAGTCACCATCAAAATGCAGTTTGTTTGGTTGGTTGGTTTTTTGGGGGGTGGAGGGGGAATAGTTTTAATCATATAGTATTTACCTGCTAATACTGTAGTGATTTTCTTTTCTGGGACACTAAGTTCCCAAAGTTCCCAATCCAACCTAAACACTCCCTCCTCCAAGCATTTGGGGGCCCAGAATTGAAAAGAACATGATCCCAGTCTGATTCCTTAGTCATAGCCAACATACAGAATATCTTCCTCTTTTAACTTGGATTGAGACTACAGAACATCAGAGTAGGAAGGAATGAGGGGATCTCTACAATAGTAGCTGGTAAGTATTACATAATTAAAAAATTAGTTTTATCCCTCAAAAACTTATTTTTTGATAGTCATAACAAATTACCTGCTACTACTGCATTGCTGAATTTAACTCAAAAGCATAAAATGGTATAAGAAAATGCACTTACCATTAATGTAGGAGTGATTCCTACTGTAAGCTGGTAGATGGCTTGGCCACATGTTGGGCTGTCAAAATTTGACCCAATGAGTAAATGCCTTCACTCTTGCGCACCAAAGATTGAAGGTAAAAGGCTGCCAAGGTAGAATGAGATTGCCAGAAGGCGGCTCTTATTACAGCATCCAAAGAGGAGTGATTCAAGTAGGCCCCATATGCTTCAACAGACCTAACCTCATGGGCTTAATTCTCATGAAAGAAAGATTCCTCTTGGTGGGGGACTGAAAAGCTCTTTTGATAGTGACGACAATCTACTTGGAAATGGTGGCCACTGAAATATCAGAGGAACTCTTGAGAGGAAGAGAGAGACAATTATGGCCTTTTCTTCTCCTTTTAGAGGAAGCCAAATAAAACCTTAGGGCCCTAACTGGGCAAAGGAGCCTATCTTGATCATCCCCAGCACAGGTATGACAGACTGGGAATCTCAGTAGGAACAGGTGCTATTGAAGGTTGTTGATTGTTAGTCAGAAATCCAGGTTTGCAAAAAGAAGAAACCGAATCATAGTTACCAATGAACCATAAACAACCCTTTTCCACAGACAAGACATGGATTTCACTCCTTCTTGCTGACTTCTAAGGAAAGCTGTCTTAAGGTAAGGTTCTCAAAGGATTCTTCACTCAGAAGTATTATAAGGCGGTTTTGATAATGCCCTCAAACATATGAATGGTTCCATTAAGGCAATAATAAGCAAGATGCCAGTCTCTGAAACTCAAATTACATGATGAGATCAGAAAGATGAGAATCTGAACCAATGGCAGAACCCCTACAGAACTTGAGAGTATTAGAAAGAGCTGCCCTATAGCCATTAATGGTTGGTAGAGAACATTCTCTTTCCTCAAAAAGGGAGGGAAGAAAATCGTCAACTGCAGTTAATGAGGGACAGCTAGGATCAACGTGTTTCCTACTGAACCAATTTCAGAAGTGTGAAGGTGTAGTATATGCCAATTGTTGTTTAGAGGAACCCCCTTTGCTATGACAGCAGGCACCTCCTTGGTGGTAATCTCACATACTCATGTACCAATAGGTCAAGGAGATCACTGAACCACAAGCTTTGAGCTGGGACTGCAAATATGACTGTTGAAGATGACCTACTTACCAAAACTGAGAAGAGGTTCCATCAGTTGATCAGGGTAAGCACACTTCTTGGCCAGTTTTGACAGGCCTAGAGTCATGGTTAGAGACTGGTGTTGCTGGTCCCTCAAATCATGTGACACTATGATGGGGATGAGACCTCTGAAGAGCATCTCCACATCAAGCGGTGCAGCCCTTGACAGGTTCTTGCTTTGGTCCAGCAAGACCTTGGACATCACCAAGGTGGCATCTCTGCAGTGTTGAAGTTCCACAGAGAGTGCCATAGACATCGACAGCGCATGCCTCAATGTTTAAGACATTGCTTCCAGCATGTACTGAAGAGCTGCTGGAGACAACGATTCCTCCTTCAACAGACTGAAGGAGGCAGCTAAAAAGAGATCAGCATGAGAGGCTATTATCAGTAGGGTTTGATCCTTTAGTTCCAAGGCATCCAAGGATTCGACCGGATGACAAGTCCAGGTCCCAGCCAATATGCTAACCTGGGAAGCACTCAAGTGGGGGGTGAGGGGTGGGGATGGGTGTTTATGGGACCAAGCAGGAGAATGAACCAGATAACCAGATAAGCAGATATGCAGCGAGAGCATAGAATAGAGGTCAGACCACCCCTTCTGCTGTCTGGCAGCCTCTTGGCCCCAGTAAAACTTCTGTGCAAACTTAACTATTGCTGAGTGCAAGAACAGCAGATCTGAATGAAAGTGGGCTCCAGAAAACCTCTCCAGACTGCAGAGAATCCTAGTATCCTCAGCCCTCAAAGGCTTTGACCACAGGTCTGGGGGAAGGAGGCAGTAAACCTCATTTCTGCCTTATCTAAAATCAAGACTTCCTCCTCCTCCATTACACTGACTCAAAAGGTGGGAAGGAGCAGGGAACCCTAATGGAATGGAAGAGCCTGCAGCAAATGGTTCTTATAGGAACTCATCTGAGTTCACCAGAATGGAAAGGGCATCATAGTCCTGAACTCAGCCCCTAGGCAAGACAGGACTGTCCTTCCTGGTCTCCATCTCTGGTGGAAAGGGAGATGTTGAAATGGGGTTTTCATCATCTCATCCCATAACTGCTCATGAGTGGGGGGGGGGAGGGTAATGTGGCCAACCCTACTATCTTTCCTCCTTCAAGAATGGCATCAATGATCATTTCTTGATGATCTTGAAGAAGAATGGTGGCCTGCCTCCTTTTGTTGGACATTGATGCAGGGGACTGAGCATCTCCGTGACCTGCCACATCTGACATAACCTGAAACCAAGGCTGAGACATCCATGATGGCATGAGGGGAAAAGAAGACTCACTAGCAGGTAGTGGGGGTCCCCAAATCCCATAGACGTTAAATGGGATCTGATCCCCTTCCCTAGACCGGTGAGAGAAACCAAACTCCCTATCCCAATGGTAATTGAGCTGTAACATAGAGAAGAGGGGGTGGGGGTGGAAATCAACAAAATTCCTATGCCCGGACCATGAAGAGCATTGCCCGGTGACCCTCAGTAAGTTAGGCGACTTTCAGCCAAGTCCCACACTGCATCTGTCCACAGGCAACAAACAGGACATCCGTCTGGCATGTGTATATAGTACTTAGTGGACAGGCAGGGTGCATGCCCCAAGGGGCCTTCTTGTGCCCACACTTGCCCAGACCTTACGACATATTTATGTGCTGAAAGAGAAAAATTGACAAAAGCAATATAACTGGGAACCAATAAAGGGTAGGTGATACTTACCCTGATACTGGTACTAAGAAGAGAGAAAATGAACAGAAACACTGCTTCACTGCACAAGATGCAAATTCCCTTCAATTTTAGCAACAAGGAACACAAAAACACACAATTAATGCAAGGACTAGGGAGAAAAAGACTAAACACAAACAGGATATGTTTGGCAGAAAAAATGGTTAAAAACAGCAATGAAAGTTAAATTTATTGAGCATCCTGACAGTCATGTACCTGCATGATAGTCCAAGGAAAAAGAGGAAGATATTCCATGTGATGGCTATGACTAAAAAATTATACTGGGATCATGTTCATTTCAATTCTGGGCCTCCAATTAATAATTGGAGGAAGGAATATTTAGCTTGCACTGGGGACTTCATGTCCCAAAAAGGAAAGTAATGCAATAATAACAGGTATTGTATTACTGCTATTAAAGCAAAGTATTACTGGTAAATTCAATGAAAGTTTTTCCATGTAGAGTAAATAAAGAGAAAGTATATCAAGAAAATAAAGTATCTTACTGACTGATTACTTATATGGCTGGAACACAAACTTTACATGAAACTGTCAGAGAAAAGTAATGGCAAGTCCCAACAACTGTATTTGCTCATAATTAATATGTACTAAACTGACAGTAGTGTAGATCAAAATCTGGTATCACAAATGAAGTACACTACATGATTTACTCCGACCTGTCAGTGTATTATGTTAGAGATCTGGATCCATGCTGTAAATATTTGATGTTATACAAGTCTGAATACATCAAAGACCTTTATCATTATGCAGACATGTCAGTAGTGTACCTTATTTCCCTTTATCATTATGCAGACATGTCAGTAGTGTACCTTACCCCCTTTATCATTATGCAGACATGTCAGTATGCAGATATGTCAGTAGTGTACCTTACCCCCTTTCTCATTATGCAGACATGTCAGTATTGTACCTTACCCCCTTTATCATTATGCAGGCATGTCAGTAGTGTACCTTACCCCTGATATCATAATGTATACATGTCAGTAGTGTACCTTACCCCCTTTATCATTATGTATGCATGTCAGTAGTGCACCTTACCCCTGTTATCATTATGCAGACATATCAGTAGTGTACGTTACACCCTTTATCATTATGCAAACATATCAGTAGTGTATCTTACCCCCTTTATCATTATGCAGACATATCACTAATGTACCTTACCCCCATTATCATTATGCAGGCATGTCAGTGTTGTACCTTACCCCCTTTATCATCATGCAAACATATCTGTAGTGTATCTTACCCCCTTTATCATTATGCAGACATATCACTAGTGTACCTTACCCCCTTTATCATTATGTAGACATGTCAGTGTTGTACCTGATCCCCTTTATCATTATGCAAACATACCAGTAGTCTACCTTACCCCCATTATCATTATGCAGACATGTCAGTAGTGTACCTTACCCTGTTATCATTATGCAGACATCAGTAGTGTACCTTACCCCAATTATCATTATGCAGGCATGTCAGTAGTGTACCTTACCTTTTTCAATTGGGCAGTGCTCCACTTCAATGAACTCATAGATCTGCTGTTATCTGACTTTGCTTCTTGTCTGCGTTTGTGCTCCTCTGAAATTTATTAAGAAAAACTGACAAAAGAACCAAAATGTCAATATTGTGAAAAGGCTTTTGAAGTACATTAATGTTCAATAAACTCTGTACAGTAGATCAAAGTGATTCAGGTTTGGTAAACCCTATATAATAAGATGCACCTATGGCATAATTTTAGTGGCAATAAGTGGAATTGTTTTGGAGTTATTGCATAGAACCGATTTGTAAAGACTGCTGAACAAATCCAAGAAAGAAGGTCACAGTGACTAAGTTTTGAAAACACCTTCATCCCAAGATGTACCTACTCTGTAAGTTTTTAAGTTTTATGTCAATAGGTGTACTGATACATGTATTACGATCCAGACAGGAAGGACAGATTGATACATGTACTGATGCTCTCATCAACAGATAGAAATATGGTCAAAGAGAATCTTATAAATTGCTCTCTTTTTGAAACAGAAATATAATGAATACAGATGAAAGATTTTTATTTATCATTTGCACAAATATTTTTCAATAAAAATGCTATTTGTTGCTAAATGATAATTGTCCACACATTAAGTTATTATAGTACCTGTACAAGCATGAAGCCATTGTTTGGTCACAACATGCTGTATACGACAGTAACTGCCCAATGGAATGTCATCACTCTCCTGAAATGAAAACCACAAACAACAATATACAGGTACATATCATTACACTATGTCAATTGTGTTACATCAGCACATCAGCACATAAATTACATGCAGAGTATTTCTGAAAAATGACAGTATGCATTGTAAATGTCTTTACACTGTTTCTGGACAAAGAAATATACCCAATCAGAAAAAAATTAAACAGTACACAGAATTTGATTTGCAGTTGTGAGTAATACTACTATGCTAGGCAGTTGCATAATGGTTCTGGATTCACTTCACTGACCTGCTGACTGCATAGATATATTTATAAATGATATGGAACCAGTCTACATTTCATTTAACTGGCTGTCATTTTAATGCCTCTCCCTGTTTTCAAACTGATCAGTCCATCTGCAACTAACAGTTTCATATGGAAGAATAAAAGAATATTAAGTTTGTAATGTTTACTTATAAATTACTCGTGTGAATGAATGTGCAGTAAAATGCAGGCAAAACATTGGTACTAATTATGGCATGAAACATTATATAATCAGTTAAAGATGATATGATTGATAAAATTATGGGTTGCTGCATTCTTTTTTGCACAATAATTATGTTGCATCTTGTTGTACATAAACTTCCAATGCAACATAGGTTTACCACATCCAGATCTTACATTTGCATCTTAGTTATTGATTTTTATTCACTCCATGTCTATCTAAAATTCATCAAAAACATGATAACTAAATGTTTCTATATTTGGAATACATCTATTTCTCATGGGAAAAAACTTCACAATGGAATGATATATGAACTTAAACCACATCTGTGTTTATCAACTGAATAAATGTATACCAAAACTTTAATTTATTTAAACCTGTGTACTGTAAATACGTTTACAATTAATTAACAATAATATCCAGTGAAATCAAAAAAAAAGAGCAAAATAATTGTCAAGTGTTCAATATTCACAATTTATTTTATGTTAGGCTGAGATTTACTAGATTTTCCAAAAGAAATTATTTTGATAATCCACTGGAGTGGAATATGAGATATATTTTGTCACTGCTTCATCGATAACATTATAACCAAGAAATCTGAGCTATTTTTAGATGCTTGCTTGGTCTAGTGGTAAGTATGGCCATCTCACAAACAGATGAACCAAGTTCAAATCCCACGAAGTACATTTACTATTTTTCTTAAATTCTTTTGTAATGTGCTGTTTTACCTTGAATTGGGAAGGAGAATTATGTTACTACTGATATTTTCTGTGCGAATATAAATGAAACACTGCAGAACATAAATGGTAAAACACTGACATTATTGCGCAGGATACTGTATGAAATCTGCTACTTCAATCTGTTATACATATTGCTAGTCAATACATTTGAGCATATAAGAAAAAGAAAATTTGCTTGCTCCGAGTGAAATACCGATATATTTCATCTCATGAGTGACAAACTTGAGTATTTTCACTAAGTTACTACTACCTCACAAATCCAGCCCTCCCAGTCTAAAACTTTTTAGCTAAAAAAGCTAAAAGTTATCTGCCCACCTAGGTGGCAGTTAGAGTGATCTCCTCTTGATACAGGAATTGGCACCAAATCTCATGAATACTTCAGTTACTACTGGAGCAGAAGGCACACTTTCTATATGGATGTAACTGCGGGGAGGCTGGGAGGGTGCATGTGTATTATGATCAGGTAAGTATTATTGAAGAAACATATTTTACTAGAAAAAATTGGTTTCTTCTTCAAATATGTTACCCAATCATAATACTTTAGGAGAATAGATAAGAGATGGAGGGAGTTACATCCCCTTACCCTGGAGAGGCCATCTCCGGTCACCTAAGGTAAGTGAGACAGCTTCTAGATAACCCAACTGGAGAATAGACTCCATATGTCAGGGAGCGGCTTTGAAAGGGAAAATTCTTCCCTCCTTCAAATCCAGCATAAGTCGTGAAGCCATGTCCTTATGAAGCTGTTGAATGACCTGGAAAGGTAACCTGTTGTGCCAGAGCTATAGGTCCGAGCTGAGCCTTTTGGGATGAAAGATCTCTGAAATAAAGGCTGGAGAAAGTGGACTCTGACCTCCATCCCACGGCATGGATAATGTCAGTTAGGGAACAGTTTTGCTCTAATGTAATGCTTGTGGCAACTGCTACAACTTTGCGAGCCGAAATGCATAGCAAATTCATTTGATCTGAGATTATTTCCAGACATGCAGAGCGAATAACCCATTTTATCCAGAATGAAAGTGCCTGTGCTGATATGTCATCCTTTCCCTCCTTGAGGGATAAGAAGATTCGGGATCTCCCTCAGCACACCGGCTCAGTCCTTTTCAAGTACCACCTCAGAGCTTGCACAGGGTCCTGTAGATGACCTTGAGATGAAGTGTCCAGAGTAGACAGGGATTTCACTACAAAAGTCTGATTCCCCAGGAGCTTGTTCTTGGCAATGAAAGCAAGGGCCGTCATGAATGATACTGACCCATCTTGTCGGAATTGCAAGTAGTTTGCATCAACTGATAGAGCATGTATTTCGCTGATTCTGCCTGCCATCACTAGTGCGAGTAGGAAGCAGGTCTAATATGAGAGGTGAACTAATGAAGCCCTTGACAGCAGTTCAAATGGTGTCTTATTCAGCCAGGTTAGCACCAATGATAGATTCCACTTCAGGCACAGAGCCAAAGCCTTTGGACATGTGAACTCGAAATTGACAGCAAATCTGACAGGTCTTTGTTTTCCAACATCCTCTCTTCCATGATGATGCAGCATATCAGAGATCGTGGGACAGTAGCCTTTGATTATGATTGGCGCTAACTGTTTCTCATCAAAGAGCCATAGTAGGAAGTTAGCTATTTGAGGTATTGATGCGTTCAGTGGTGCAATGTGTTCGCACACACACCATTGTGCAAAATTTCTCCATTTCCCTCATACACTTTCAAAGTGGAGGGCCGTCTCACTCGAGCAATTCTCTCTACCACTTGATGAGAAAACTGTTTGTTCTTGAGGGCTTGTTTAATATGATCCAGACATGCAGGTTCAACAACTCTGGATTGGAATGGAACTCCTGCCATCGTGGTTGCTTGAGTAAATGAGGAAATATCTCTATTTTCTGAGGATTTTCCACTGCTAGATTGATGAGGTCGCTGATCCACAATTTTTTCCCACTTGAGTGGAGCAATCAGGATGAGGTGACACTCCAATTCTCTTGCTTTCTGTATCATGTTTGGTAAAAGATGTGTTGGAGGGTGAGTGTATGCGTCCAAGCCATTCCAATCTATGGAACTAGGTATATGTCATGTAGAGCAGCTAATACTATGTACATGTGATGCAAAGCAGCTGATACTGGGTACATGTCATGTAGTACAGCTCATACTGGGTACATGTCATGTAGTACAGCTCATACTAGGTACATGTCATGTAGTCCAGTTCATACTAGGTAGTTGTCATGCAGAGTAGCTCATACTAGGTATTTATCATGCAGTGCAGCTTATACTAGGTACATGTCATGTAGAGCAGTTTATACTAAGTATATGTCATGTAGAGCAGCTCATAATAGGTATATGTCATGTAGTGCAGTTCATACTAGGTATATGTCATGTAGTGCAGCTCATACTAGGTACATGTCATGTAGAGCAACTCATACTAGGTACATGTCATCTAGAGCAGCTCATACTAGGTACATGTCATGTACTGCTAGGTATGTCATGTAGAGCAACTCATACTAGGCACATGTCATGTACAGCAACTCATACTAGGTACATGTGATGTAAAGCAGCTCATACTATGTACATGTCATGTAGTGCAGTTCATACTAGGTATATGTCATGTAGTGCAGCTCATACTAGGCACATGTCATGTAGAGCAACTCATACTAGGTACATGTCATGTAGTGCAGTTCATACTAGGTACATGTCATGTAGTGCAGCTCATACTCAGCATATGTCATGTAGTGCAACTCATACTAAGTACATGTCATGTAGTGCAGCTCATACTTGGTACATATCACGAAGAGCAGCTTGTATTAGGTACATTTCATGTACAACAGCCCATACTTGGTACATTTCATGTACAGCAACTCATACTAGGTACATATCATGTAGTACAGCTCCTGCTAGGTACATATCATGTAGTGCAGCTCATACTAGGTACATGATTTGAATGTATTATAAAGTAAACTGGGTCTTCATAAATTTGTGAATAGTGATTTGAAGCAGCTCATACTATATACATGTTATGTAGTGCAGCTCATACTAGGTACATGTCATGTAGTGCAGCTCATGCTAGCTATACATGCCATGTAGTACATACAGATATTTTATGTTTTCTTGGGAAGGAAATATGTTTTAGTGATTATGACTATCTGTGTTATAAGAAAAGGAATACATTAATATTACTTTTTGTTCATCTGCAAAATCTAATTACAGCTATTTTTTCACCATGTCCTATTCATGTAGTATATGGCTGGAAAAATCCCTAGCCATGTAGGCTGGGGCAAGTTGAACATTTGCTGGGCTGGCAAAATATTGTGTCAAATGCCAACGGTTTTTGTACAGAATATGAAAAACAAAATCAGAGTTTTATGAAACTATGTGAAAAACAACATTTTTGCAAGCTGAATTCTGATAGATTTTCAAGTCCTATTTGCTCAAATGATTTTTCAGTCCTAGAATCACAGTGGATTTTTGTGACAGTTACATTATTAAATGTTTTATATAAGAGTTGTGGAAAAAATGAAAACATTACAATTTTTAATATGTTAAATATTAATAATGTTACAGTTCTAGCTATGGCTTAAAAAGTAGAAAGCACTTTGATCTGTGTGCAAGTAGGTACAAAAATCTGTCATACCATAGAAGCAGTGTTAGATGACAAGGTGTCTGTACTAGGCAGGAAGTTGGAGATTAAAAGTGGAGAATTTAGTAGCCAGAACAAACAAATCATATGGTAACACCAAGTATAGTCCCCATGTGGTCATTCTATATGTGGGGTGTACAGATGGTAAGGGGACACACATGAAACTCTCCACTGGGAAGCATAATAGGAATTATTTAACTAAATAGAAAGGACCAATTAGAAACTTTAATTAAAGCCTTAAGTCATAATCAGTCAAACAGTAAATTTATATATGAAATTTGGAATATAATGTTAGATCGAAGTCACAGAAATCAGTCAGTTAGCTAGTTAATAGGCTAGTCAGTCAGTAATAAGTTATTCACTTAGTCCAGCAGTCAATGAGTTCAGTTAGCTAGTTAATAGGCTAGTCAGTCAGTAATAAGTTATTCACTTAGTCCAGCAGTCAATGAGTTCAGTTAGCTAGTTAATAGGCTAGTCAGTCAGTAATAAGTTATTCACTTAGTCCAGCAGTCAATGAGTTCAGTTTGAAATAGAGTTATAGTGCTCACTTTAATAAAGCAATGAATGAAGTCTTCAGTTGTCTAAATATGGAGGAGTTTTAATATGCTACAAAATCAGACAATAGACATGATGAAATTATATGGAATATAATGTGTTGATAAAGAGAAAGTATATTTTGTATTTGTTATGGACAGCCTGAGGTGGACAGTTGATGTATTATTATAATTATGCAATGTCTGTGAATAAATATACAAACAACATTCTTCAATCTTTTATGTCTATTAAAGTTGCGATGAAAAGAACTCTTGCAATCAAAGGGTAAATATTTAACAAATTAGATACAGATGACATTTGCAACTGCACTTGAATACAGTTTTTGGATAGAAAAAGCACCTTACAATGTAATAATTTCTAAAAGAGTTAGGTATACCATCAGTACTAATGGAGTAAGGTACAGAAACTGTATAATGGAGTGAAGTATACAAACTGTACTAATGGAGTGAGGTATACAAACTGTACTAATGGAGTGAAGTATATAAACTGTACTAATGTAAATCATTGAGACATACCTCAAAAATGTCCATGACTATATATGTCTCCTTATTAAAGAAATCAACACTGCACACACATCATACTACCATTCATATTTTAATGAATAGTTAATGGTTTATAAGTGTAATTACAAGACACGTGAAGAATATAACAACAATATACAAAACTCACACGTATCACAGGGTGCAAACGGAAAACAGTTCTGGGGTCAAGATGATCTGAGATCAAGGTTACTTTTCCTGACTGGTCCACAGCTAAATACTTTCTGGTACACAAATGCACTAATTTGCACTGCTGTTCCCATTTCAAAACACCACCTGCAATAAATTCACAAATAATCTATATGAAAGTATTCTAAGTACCATTACAATAATTCCTGTAATTTTTGTGTACCCTCCAATTTTTGTACACCTCTATCCATAAAAATCATAATTAATTAAATGTATCATATTTTTGCATACACAGAACTTTGTCTTTTTCGTCAGATCCTTAAAATTTTGTACAAAAAGTTCCACTGAGAAGATTCAAACTTGCAAAAAAATCAAAAATACTACTGAATCTTTTACAAAAAAGAGTAAGAGATTAAAATCATATACAATTAAGATGTTTTGTTGCTTTTCATCTTTGTATTATTTTCTAACCTCATATTTTGATGTGTTATAAATGAATAAAGAAGTTCATGCTTAATATGGCTTAAACAAAATTGCTGAGATGCCTTTGGATTCCAACAATTACGCAAAATTTATTCTTTACCACATGCATAAATGGTTGTAATTCAGTGATTGGGAAGGACGGTGATCATAAGTCATGTGAATTTTCATTTTTCACAACTTGCCCAATAAAAAAGACAGATTTTATATAGAACTTAGAATGCGGGCCCATTCAAAAATCACAATGTATTAAAATCTATTAGCTTAAGGCATGAACATTGCTTCCAAATCAAATAAACTTTATCCTATGTAATTATCTTTAAACTGGTAATCTTATATTATTCAATGAAAATGATGGAATAAAATCTTAAGAATAGTTCCATAGAAACAAATGTTCTGTGGAACCTGCTGTCTCACCTGCATCCATGAGATGACTTATCACCACTGTCTGTGAATTTCAAAACCTTTACACAAAACCTTTAACACAACACTTAAACACAAAATTTTGTAACACACAATTTTTAACACAAAAACTTTGACACAAAACTTTTTGACAGCAATGATGCCATTGCCCCTGCAAAAGTGATGCTATATCTCACTATGATAATGCCTGTGACACAACAAAAGAGAGATCTAGCTTATCAAACTACAAAAGAAGTTTGTTTATCCATATACCTTATATGAACAGGGATTTAGCTGAATGATTTTGTTTTATACCAAATTTGCATGTTCTGGAGACTTATGTGTATGTGGCATAAATTGGAAAGAATGATGTTTGGTTAAGTGAAGTTCTAATGTAAAGATCTGTAATCTATCAAATAATCAATAATTGATATCATACCACTGACAGGCCCTTCTTGGAGCTCAATCTGCCAATATGTGATGGCTGAACTGCTTGGAAACATTGTCTTGGGTTTGGACTGGTCAACTGGACGCATTCGCAGGTGAACTTATCAAAGAAAAAAATACACTCGCTACATTTGTAGAAATTATTTTATTATTTCTCCTTACTCAAATATCAAAATATAAAGACTCTATATTTTTATTTCATGTGCCAAACAGTGCTCTCCATATGTTTAACAAAACGACTGTCAGAAAAAAACTGTTTTAAATTGTTATTAGTATCATTTACCATCTATACTCACTTAAAAGTCGAGTCCAAACTGCAAACTGAATAGACCCATATCTGCCATGGCATAATGCACTGGCAGATCTGGGTCTATGCAGTTTGCGAGGAGTAATTAGTAGAACAAACACACACCCTGTTCTGCCAGCATATTATGCAATGACAAATCAGGGTCTATGTTGTTTGCAATCTTAAAATCTAATTAGTCATCTCCTTATGACAAAAATAATGTGTCTAAAATGTCATGGCTCTAAGCTAAATAGTTTTTGCCCTACTGCACTAAAATGGATTTGGGACAGACGTACATACAAGCAGACATAATGATGTGGATGTATGGATGGACAGCAGCAAAATAATATTCCCCTTCTGCTATTGCATTTTCAAAAGGAAGGTGGCTGGCCAGGAAAGACTCTAGAACAAAATATCTTTTTCTCTCCCTGTGCCCTTTTATCTTTTCCTGTGGAGTTCAGGCACTTTGCCAAAGAGTATGATTTAAAGATTGGTTTCCCCATCAGGAAGGTCCTAATGGGGTCCTTCCTTGTCTCTGATCCCGTCTGGTAAATGAAGACAGGGCTCTAGCTCATTGGACCTGAAAAAGGCTTGCCTTCTTATTAGCTTGTTTCCTAATCTCCTCTATATGGCCATGAAACAAGAGATTAGAGAGTGGTTGAGATCTTTGAGCTGTTTTGTAGTGTTCACTGAGCAGCAAAGATGTAGAAAGTAAAGTGCTTCTCTCTGTAAGTTGAAGTTTGACAGCAGCAGATATGGAATTGGAGAGAGAATACTGAGATGCTCTGTTTAGCACTTGAGCCATACATGAAACAGATTTCCAAGCATGCCTGCTGGAAGAGGTCTCATTAGTCCATCTAGCCTAAGCTCTGCTTGTTGCAAGATCGCAACAGAAACAAGATTCAGTATGGAAACAATAGCCACAAAGCTGTGTACTAGTTGTTCTATGTCAAGAAAGGTTTTCCTGTCCATGCGAATGGAAGATGACTTAGAAATGTCCAGCCCTGTCAATGGCTGAGACCTCAATATGGAAAACCACTAAATTAGTCTTGCAAAAAGCCAGTGTGAAATTGGGAGTCATTGTTGTGAAAGAAAATGCCTATTATTGCTAGGATCCTGCAGTTGCCAAACCAATGCAAAATGTCAGAGATGCAACCAGACTGAGGTAAATGGTGTTGACAGATGCAAGACATCAATGGAGGAAGAGGAGGACAACATTTTGGAGGCAAAAGATGTCTATGTCTGATGTGTGGGGAAAAATTTGAATCCTCCTGTGAGGGTGCCAAGAGTGGTTCAGGAGAAGCAAGTTGTCGAGGGCAATAAACTAAGCTAGAAGTTCACCCATGCTTCAAGACAGTAACCTCCTGGTGTTGGCTCTGGGCATAGTCAACTGTCTGAGTCTGGATCTGAATACTGCAAATTTATTTATTTATTTTTGTGGATATCAAATTCGTGATTTTGCAAAAAATGACACTTTTGTCAGTGCTTAAATTCATGGATTGCAGAAAGGATACTATTGTTTCGATTCGAAGATCATAGTTACCTGGGTCTTTAAATTCATGGTTTGCAGCAGCGACAAAATCTGTGAAAAATGTTGAATTCACAGTATCCCCTAAAGGGTGAATCACTGTAATCAGTACTGGATATGCTGTGCATAAGCCATGTCAGAGCTGTGACTGGGAATGGAATGGCCCAGTGCTGATCAATGCTGATTTCCTTGGTCCAGCACTAGGTATTTCTAATATGGCAAAGCACTGAACACAGTACCAGCAGTGCTGCACATCAATAACAAAGCCAGGGCTGGAAGTGGCATGTCCCAGCTGAGTGTCAGATGCCTTTAACTTCCTCAATATTGAACTGGGTATGTCAGGAAGGATGATCATGGTGCCTAGTGCTGGCTAAATTGAGCGTACATCATGATCAGCTCAGGAGTGTGGTTGGCATAGTACAGGGCTGACTAACATCTGGTCCAGGGGTATGGTATGGGCTATCTGAGGAAAGATTACCATAACCAGAACCATTCTGTTGGTTTGACATCAATTTCTCTGGGGCTGGTTCGCATGGTCTTCCATACTAAGGCAAAACTGGCCTGTGAATATGTCAAGTGATGGAATGACCAGTGGAGAATTTTTCAACAATCAGAGCAAAGTTGACACTGAAATCGAGAGGGAATGAGATGGATTTCTTCTTCTTTAGTGATTTTGTTGGCATCCAGTGACTGTATTATCAGAAAATTCACTACCAAGGTCACACAACAGCAAGGCTGATTGAGTTTGCATCCTTGTTAGACCATAGAACATAAAGTAGTATACCAAGGGAGTTGTTGCACAGAAAGGAAAGTTGCATATCAAGGGAGTTGTTCGCATGAAAACAAAAGTTGCATATCAAGGGAGTTGTTGCACGAAAAGAAAAGTTGCATATCAAGGGAGTTGTCACACAGAAAGGAAAGTTGCATATCAAGGGAGTTGTCACACAGAAGGTTGCATAGCAAAGGAGTTGTCACATGGAAAGTTGTATATCAAGGGAGTTGTCGCATGAAAAGAAAAGCTGCATATCAAGGGAGTTGTCACACGGAAAGTTGCATATCAAGGGAGTTGTCACACAGAAAGGAAAGTTGCATATCAAGGGAGTTGTCACATGGAAAGGAAAGTTAGTGAGTCCGACAATACAAGGCTATAACTCCAATAAAGGATGATCTTGCATGCTACACACATACCCTAGCAACACTGATAGGCAAAATGAGTCGAGCTCTCATTAATATCAATCTGCATACTAAATTTGTTTTAAATCAAATAAGGAAGCCATTTTTGTGCAGAAGCAAAAGTGGCTAAGTCTGACAATCAGGTATCATAAGTATGCTAAATAACATCAAATACTGACACATGAACTCAGCCAATGTCTCATCAAAATCAACCTGCATACCAAACTTGGTTGAAATGTAATTAAAATGAACACAGATATTGTGCAGAAATTAAAGTGAATGGGTCCAGAAACCATGGGCTATAACTCCACTAAATAATGACATAGAATGCTGATAGTCAACCTCAGCCAAGATTCTATCAATAGTAGACTGTCTAACCAATTTGGTTGAAATCCAATTATAAATAAAATAGTTGCTGTGTGGAAATAAAAGTGGATTGGTATGTCAATCAGGGCCAATAACTCAGTTAAATAATGATGATGCAGAACACTGAAATCAAACTCAGCTGTTACCTCATCAATATCAAGCTGCTAATAAAATTTGGTTAAATTCTAATAATAATTAAGGGAGTAATTGTACAGAAACAAATGTGGTTTCATCTGACAATCAGGGTCTATAACTCCACTAAAAAATGCAGAAGACTGCCAACAATCAAACTCAGCCAAGGTCTCATGAAAATCAAGCAGCATACCAAACTTGGATGAACTCCAACGATAATTAAAGGAATTATTGTGCATCAACAAAATGTGGGTCTGACAACCAGGGGCTATTCTTTGCTAAACAATGATGTAGAATGTTAACAATTTAATTCAGTCAAGACCTCATCAACCTCTAGTGGCATACCAACTTTGGCTGATATTGAATAATAATTAAGGAAGTTATTATGTCAGAAATTAAAGTGTGATGGACAGATAGAAGGAAGGATGAGCAATCAGAAGGAAGGATGGAGGACAGATGAACAGGCCTAATTTAATTCTATGCAAATTGAGGTATAATAAGGCTGAGTACTGATTGAGCTTTACTGTTTTCACTGTAGATGAAAATTTTGCAACTGAGTTGCTTATTTTATTGAATAATATGCAATATGGTGCCATGTTAATCCAATGGTTATAAGTTGTAAGAATTGCAGCATATTCATCTAAAATGAAAACAGAGTAAAACTCAGTGAGAGAATAGAGTATACTTCCTTGAAGAGAAAACTCTGAATCAGAGACATCCTCAAAACAAGCATGCAGGTATAGCATCTGTCTGCAAAAGCAGAAGCTGAGGAATGATGGGATTTGCTGCCAATCCCTTAACCCATGGGGAGATCACTCATGTCTGACTTCAAACTTTGTAAACAAACAATATCCTAGAACTTTTAATGTCTTTTACTCACTTGAAAAGGCTGAATTTTTAAGGTAGTGGATGGACTCCTAATGTATTAAGATTGAGAAACTGAATCTGAAGGAAAAATTAATATTCAATACTAATCAATCCTGTGTTCAGTTCTTGTCTATTTGTGCTAGGATCACTGATTGCCCTTATGTCAATAAGCCAGAACACACACAGACTGGTTCAGGAATTTAACTGCAGAATACTATTATTTGTACTACTATGAAGACCAAACCAACAACATCCAAAATGAGGTTATCAGGGTGAAATATGCCACTGAATAAAACTGAGAGTCTACAAGAACTTGAGAAACTTGCATTGTCATAGATATTGACTCTTTTATCACACATAAATGTAAACCCAGTTTAGTTTATTGGAAAAGGGAAAATGTAGATAATAACCTGCACACAAGTTTACGCACTTTTATATCACATGTTAATCCATTTTAGTGAGAATAGGAATTGATGTGTGTGACTGCATTGTCTCCCTTTGTACACAGTTCAGCAATACAAATAAAAGAAGCCTGCAATTCTTATTGGCTTAATGTAACAACAATGACCACTGATTTTAAAGTTATCAAATTTAATTCATTACTTAATTAACCAACTGTCTTAAGATTAAATGTTGTTTTCCTTCAACATTACCTTTAACAAGCTTGCAGCTCACTTTGTTTAGGGAACTGCTTAATCACAAGTTGTGGAGTGTGTCAGCTGTTTGTATTGCTGCCTTTTGGCAACACCTTCAGTTGATCAATGTGATAATTAAAGTAATCAAAGCAGTTTCGAGGCATGATGGTTGACTACTCAATCACCAGTTTTTAAGTACAGGTAAAACATTCCTTAGTTTATGTTCCAATTTGAATTTTTTTTTGGGTCAGCTTTTAAAGACTTGCTTGGTGTCCAGAAATTTTGTGGACTATTTAAAATTATTACAAATTTTGAAAATATGCTATCTGGAAAATTGGAGGTTCCTCTTATTTAGGTTAATTATGGTAATTACAAATTGATGTACCATGACTCAATAGAGTACAGTCCAGTCTCATGAATCTAATGCTTGTCTATAAGTGCTAATTACTAATTGAAGTACCATGACTCAAATGAGTACAGTCCAGTCTCATGAATCTAATGCTTGTCTATTGGTGCTAATTACTAATTGAAGTACTATGACTCAATTGAGTATAGTCCAGTCTCATGAATTTGATGCTTGTCTATAAGTGCTAATTACAAATTGATGTACCATGACTCAACTGGGTACAGTACAGTCTCATGAATTTGATGCTTGTCTATAAGTGCTAATTACAAATTGATGTACCAGGACTCAATTGAGTACAGTCCATTCTCATGAATCTAATGCTTGTCTATAAGTGCTAATTACTAATTGAAGTACCAGGACTCAATTGAGTACAGTCCAGTCTCGTGAATTTGATGCTTGTCTATAAGTGCTAATTACAAATTGATGTACCATGACTCAATTGACTACAGTCCAGTCTCGTGAATTTGATGCTTGTCTATAAGTGCTAATTACAAATTGATGTAGCATGACTCAATAGAGTACAGTCCAGTCTCATGAATCTAATGCTGGTCTATAAGTGCTAATTACTAATTGAAATACCATGACTGAAAAGAGTACAGTCCAGTCTCATGAATCTAATGCTTGTCTATGAGTGCTAATTACAAATTGATGTACCATGACTCAATAGAGTACAGTCCAGTCTCATGAATTTGATGCTTGTCTACAAGTGCTAATACAAACTGATGTACCAAAACTCAGTACAGTCCAGTCTCATGAATTTAATGCTTCTAAAATTTAACTTTATTTAGTACTTGCATTTTTTCATGAGAGGAAAAAACATAAACTTGCAAAATCCCATTTCTACTGGCAAGCCACACATTTTATGACCCCAACAAAATGTAATTGTCATGAATGCTGCTTTTGGAAGAGGCAAAATCTGCAGGTTGAGGAACAAATGAAAATGGAATTCTTTTGCAAAACCATGAAAAACAATACCCTCCAGAATAAATGAATGAAAAGTAAACATCAATGAATACACTGTGATGTATACAAGCGATAGTCCAATACATGGAATGCAGATAAGCAAGAATAGTTTCCATATTGTGAAAACTTTCTTACCAGACACTGTCATATAAAGGACTCCTGCTCATAATGAACAACATTTAGGAATCCCTTTTCTTAATGTCAGTGTTATATCTAACCTCTATATATAGGTCACAATGGAATTAAAGGAAAAATGTCCGTGTTCTCATAAGTGTCTATTATACACAGATGTTATACATCAACTTAACAACTACACTACCATCTTCTGTCAGCTCATCATTAAAGAGTCCCTCAGCCACCAAGTATGCCTCCATCTCTTTATGGTAGAAACGAATCAGGTCTCCCACCTGGAAATAAAAATAGTCATAAATAAATAAACACAAGTGGAAACTCTTTCTGCTGCTAGATAAGATACAAACAACAAATAGATCTCTGTGTGTTGACATGTACCATTTATCACAGATAAGGCAGAATATTGAACACACACAACTGGGATGAGCATAGCATACCTGTCATATTCCCAAACAGTGTTGGGAGATTTTGAAGACTAAAAAAGTGGGGGGGAGGGGTCAAAGCACTTGACCCCAAAAAGCGATGTCATCCAATTGAGAATAAGTTATCTTTTCATATAAGCTTATAGAAAATTACTATAAACTCAAATTTGATAAAAAAAAATAAAAATAAAACATCTGTTTTCTTTTAAGCATTTAATACACTTACACACAAAAAATAGTTGGTGGATTTAGCATTGTCCAATACCATCACCACACACATACACATACATGTGCCAACACTCATATAAACACAACCAGACAGACATTAAATAAATTTAACAAATATACCAAGTTTCTGTATTTAAAATCCCTTGGACAGTGGTAGAATATCTTCTTAATTTTATGCTGTCTTTGCTGCTCTCAATAGTTCATTTTTTTGGGGGGGTGGGTGGGTGTGTGAAGGCAATGCAAGTGTCATTTGTGTTAATCTTTGCACTCATTATAGAGACTAGATGTTACTGTTGTTCAAACTTCCCCTTAGATCTTGTTGAATTTTTCTCAGCATAGAAAATGATCTTTCTACATCTGCATTACTGTGAGGAGTGTCAAATATGCTGGGTGGTGTTGCTATGTTAACGGATGTCATACACTTTTGAATGACTGATGGCAATATGGTGTTTGCAGTGTGTGCAAAAAATAAATTTAATTTTGCTGGGCTTTGCTTGCACAGCTGCATTTCAACATTTTACCATAAAAAATGAACCACACTTGTACACTATTCTGACTACCCAAATAAAATAATTGTGTTTTGCATTTTATATATGGAGTGAAATCCAAGTTCAAACAAACCTTGCCACTTATCACAAACTTGCCAATAATCCTTAATAAAGATGGATTAAACATTTCTCATTCAAGGCAATGGTGTGTAATAACTTTTGTTCTTCAACCCACATCTCTTTGATTTACCTGTAACTTCAAACAAATTGGGTTGTTCCACTTTACCTATGCAAATTAGCTTAATGGGCTCCCCCACAGTAGTATTAAAAGGAGTTAACACAGCTTCACCCTGGCTATTCTCAGCCAATTAAGTAATCTGTTAAATGTTGTTGCTTATGTGTGACCACCTTTTTTTTAATTGCCTGTATGATAAGCTATTCAATAAGTTGCCCCGAGGATAGTTTTACATGGGCTCTAAGCAGGACTGTTTACCGTTTATACAGACTACATATATAATGGTGGTCACAAAATTTATCTCTCAGTTTATTTGTTATTTTTTCTAAGATTATTGAAAATCATGCTTTTCGAAACACGACCTTGTCGGTGGGTTTGTGGGTAAAAATATCATGTTTTTCGCATGACAGTAATGATCTATGGCATAGATCATGTACCAACAGACTTGAAATGTATGTATGTATGTATGTATGTATGTATGTATGTATGTATGTATGTATGTATGTATGTATGTATGTATGTATGTATGTATGTATGTATGTATGTATGTATGTATGTACGTATGTATGTATGTATGTATGTATGTACATGTATGTAGGGTCTACACTGTTAACTTGAAATCACATGTATGCATGTATGTATGTATGTATTTATGTATGTATGTATGTATGTATGTATGTATGTATGTATGTATGTATGTATGTATGTATGTATGTATGTATGTATGTATGTATGTATGTATGTATGTATGTATGTATGTGATTTAACAGCATGTCAGCACAACACTGGCTATTATTATAGGTTTGTATTGTACTCGTGAATGTTGTGTGAAAAACCTATATTCAACGAGACACTGTAGCTAGGAATCGAGTATAATACAATCTTTCCACACAACATTCATGAGTACAACAGAAACCCATACTGTACTATTCAATGTAAAATTAACTTTTTATTATACATCTTACATTTTTCTTTAAAATCTGTAAATGTGACTTAAACAAATCGGTACTCTGTAAATTATGAAACAAAGCAACAAAAAAAAAGGCTTGGATAGAAAGCTAAACAGGGCTGATCTGTTATCAATGGAAGAAGCGGTAAATCTATATTGCAATGCTCATGTAATATTTATGCATGCTGAGCAATTCCTTTCTTTCAAATTATTACTATTTTTATTGATACAACTTAGCCATATAACTGAATTTTTATTAGAAATATAGTAAAATATTTTGTTGAAATATTTCCATTTATAAAACAAAAAATACAATGTTTGCATATTATTATTTTTTCAGAATCTTTTAACAACCAGAATACAATTATGTAAAACTTGGTATAATTTATGAACTATTATCATTCTATACAGTTTAGAGGACAACAAATCATATTTGCCAAAATTACTGATGTAATAGATAATGCAGGGAGGTAACTATAAAAGTCAAGAGACACAACTATTCATGAATAGCTGCATTGATTCAAGCAGTATGGTAATAAAATGCTTACTGATATAAAAATATAGAAACAAATAAATAAACAAATTACAATATTAATAATAATACCAAATTTTGCCTGCCATGTTAAATTGGCTCGAGTCCAATACAGGATTTAATATCAATTTTTGGGAGTCCAATACAGGTTTAAATATCCATTTTGGGAGTCCAATACAGGTTTTAATATCAATTTTTGGGAGTCCAATACAGGTTTTAGAGCAAGTGCTCTGCAAAATACTGATTTATCTCGTATGGTCCCATGGTGACAATTTGGGAATTTCACTGGATTAAAATTTTAGATGTACAGTCAAACCTGTCAATAGTGGCCACCCATGGGAAAAAGTAAAAATGGCCTTTGTACACAGGTGACCTCTATATGCAGGTTCACCTTTCAAACTTGGTTTTGAAACAAATACCATACATCAAATAGCAATAACATTAGTACTGTTACTATTATTATTACTATTATTATTATTATTATTATTATTATTGCCAACAGATTTAATTTAGTGCACTATTCAACAAAATCACAAAATACATTTATATGTTGTTCTCTCCCAAGGTTACATTCCACATAAGATTACTGTGTCCTGGTCACTTCCCTCCATCCTATAAATTAAATCATCACCACACAAGATTACTGTATCCTGCTCACTTTAATCCATCCCGTAAATTAAACAATCACTAACTAACAGCTTACATTTGATTGTGAAACAAAGGACAGACTCTATGTTTAGTCCTTTTGCATAATAAGGTTTAGGAACATGTGTTCACACTTCAATCAATATCTGGGTGAACCAGTAGCTC
Source organism: Margaritifera margaritifera (assembly GCA_029931535.1). NCBI lineage: Eukaryota > Metazoa > Mollusca > Bivalvia > Unionida > Margaritiferidae > Margaritifera > Margaritifera margaritifera. Next base: position 1,257,569 of record JAQPZY010001677.1, on the reverse strand, counting down.
AGCTTCCCAATATCAAATGAGTATGCTTTAATTTTTTTGGGTGGGGGGGCTGTGATTTTCTTTCTAGCTGGGATATATATATATATCTTTTTAACTTCAAAATAACTTTTCTTTCAACTAACATAGTCTTTAAATCAGAGCAAAAATATTTTTTTAAGCTATTTGAGGACTGGAAATTTTTTTCTACAAAAAAACCCACAGCCCCAACCCGAAAATTAAATAGTTGGTCCCTTACGTGGCTATTGTTTCTAATACTAAACCAATTTAACTTTGCCTGCCTTAACAGACAAGTTTTGTAAGTGCTGAATGACCCTGAATCTAATGAAATAGCATAAATTCATATCTCTCTTCATAAATTAACTTTTTCATCAGATATACAAATGTAAGGTTTCAAACAATACCTGTCACAAAAGGAAACTCATTTCTGCTGTGACTAATCAACTACTTTTCCCACCATCCAGCTAATGAATTGCTTCGACCGTCTCTCTATACCCCTAATGATAAAAACCGGCTCACTTTTGAATCTGACATGTTGACACCATTGAGTAACACTGACAGTGTGACTGGAGTACAATGAGTACAAGTGATTTATATGGTATTCCTTTATCTCAACAATGTCTTCCTCATCACACATAAGTTTAATTTACCTGCATAGAGCAGTCGCTGTTGATATGTTTTTAATGACAACAATGGGCTTGAAAGCAGTTCAAAATGTCCATTATTTACATCTGAGGTTGTTTTGTAGCACAGTATGGAAAAAGTCAAGGATGTTCTGACTGATGTAGAACCCTAACATGATTTGCGAGCAATGTTGAATAAACTCCAGACAATACTGTATATCTTGTAATTTTGCATACATAATTTTTTTTTGTTTTTCAAAGTATGAAAAATAATCTGTAATAAAATTGATTTCATTTTGGGGAAGAGATTATGTATAGAAAAATAAATGACTTGAGGAGGACTCCAAAATATCTACATGATCATCAATATTAAATTCATTGCATATGACATAATTAAATTCATGTGCATATGACATAATTAAATTCATGTGCATTGACATAATTAAATTCATGTGCATATGACATAACTGCGCTAAAGCAGCATGCACCAATACAATATGTTTGAATTTGCTTACACATGTGTGTATTGGAATAGATAAGTTCGAAAACAGATACCTACTTGTATGATATGGACATTACATCATCACGTTTTTATTCATATACCTTGTGATCCAAATAAAATATACCCTGGGGTGAGAGAGACAGATTTCAATCCTTCTTCATGCCATTTTGCTCAATGTACCTTATTGTCCCTGTTTAACTGAAGCTTTTGTTTATGAGAAAACAGTAATAAAATAGTCAATGGAAATTTTACAAAATACATAACATACTCTTTGGTGAAAGCTTAACTGTGTAGTATTATTCATATCTGATAATGTTTTACTGTTCAGTTTCATACACAATAAATAAATTGAAAGCTAACCTGAAGCTTTCATCCTTGTACTAAGTATTTCATCAGCAGAATGATTTATTCTCTACTGATTGTTAACATCACCCGAGAGAATAGTGAGCGATGTTAACAAATTGTCCCAGATACGCGGCAGATTGTAACGAAAGGTAATCGGAAGAGGCTTTGGCAGAAGTGGTTAGGCTGACAACGCTTGCGCAGTGGAGGGAGCATGAAGACTGTAAACAAAGACAAATTAATAAGTTTGAGATTTTAAATAAGAAAAGGGTTGTTAACACACAGTGTGATAGTGATTCTGTGTCGGAAAGTTGGGTGAAAAATGTGTCTCAGCGTACACTCTCTGAATCAGAACTATCGGTGTTAAAAAAAGGTTTGAACTTTGCAGTTTCACCGGAAAAAATGACAGTTGTTGATTTACTTACAGCTACAGAATCTGCGTGCAGGTACTGGTCTGTATGCGTAGGTTTACAATGAACCGTAATTTTCAAGGTGCCGTCGATGTTTCTGACTGTGTTTGTGTCCAAAAATGCTAATCCGCCATTTTTTTCCTTTTCTAAGGTGAATGTAATATCTGGACCAATGCTATTAATGTGATCTGTGAACTCAGTTACATATTCTACCTTCTGCTTAGTGTGTGTGTCATCCACATATCTATACCACCAACCTGGGGGATGTGGAGCAGTGGTGAGCGCTAACGACTCAAAATGTTCCATGTATAAATTACACACTATAGGGGACACTGGCAACCCCATCGCAGCACCGTGTATTTGAAGGTAAAAGGTTCCATCATACACAAAGTATGTGCACTTCAAGATTATGGGACAAGTCAACCCATAGCAGAGTCGGCCCACTAACGTTCTCGGCCCATAACGAACTCAGCCTACCCAAATCGGCCCATAATGTACTCGGCCAATTTACGTACTCGGCCCCATTATGTACTTGGCCCCATTATGTACTCAGTCCACAATTTATATAATAGTAATGTTGATGTAATGGGTTTTTTTCAACAGTCATTTCATTTGTCTCTTAATCTTTGTACGTTTCTTTATGTTTAGTGCATCTGTGTATGATTTTTACACTTTAATTAACTTTACGAAAAAACAGTTGTCAAAAAAATTAAAAACATGTGATATTGTTACTTTTTATTTCAGTTAAAATCAGCAATAACAATAAATTATTCACAGAATCAGTCGTTTGTTGGACCATATATATGTGCACACTTCTTCAGTGGTTTCGAAACATTGATCTCCCCTTTGGAATATTCCACCCAGAAATGGTGAAGTCAGCCCTCATTGTCCCTATGCCAGCTACTTCTTGTACAATAACAACATGTGTTACTAAGTCATACAAGATCAAAGGTTAAGATCACCAACAAGAACAAGTGTTTCGAAGCCATACAAGATCAAGGTAAGGCCGACAAACAGTTGAAGTCAGCACGTGTCTACTCTACTAATTGTGATTGTAAACATGTGTTGACACGTATGAATCTGATTACAGTCGCACTTCCCATCTGTATACCATAAATTTTTTATCAACAGTTACCGGTAAATAGATATTATTTAAAAAATAAAAAAATAAGCACAGAGACAAAGCAAATATTTTTAATTCTTATGGTTTTTTTTGTTTAGTATAACATTTTTTATCTTTGCTCTGTCTTATTCCTTCTCTCAATACTAACCATAATAAAATATTTTAGTTATTTAAATTTTGTGCAATGAGACATTCGAATTACAATTAAGAGAGTTCTTTTCGCAATCTTTAGTAATTATGGGCCGACTTAGTTATGGGCCAACTCCGTAATGGGCCAAGTATGTTATGGGGAGATTGCTTAATTAAATTTGTATGGGCCGACTCTGTTATGGGGCCGACTTTGTTATGGGACTACTCCATTATGAGCCGAGTCCATTATGGGCTGAGATATCCAGTCACCGAATTTACCTAATATGGATGCCGATGAACTCAGAGCCGAGGTGGTTGGTATCTTGAAAAAGAAGGGTAATTGGACCAAACCTAACATTAGTAAGGATGAAAGAAAAGCCTTGATCAATCTTCAAAGAGACAAGGACATCATTATTCTTCCCGCAGATAAAGGTCGGTGCACTGTCATAATGGACAAATCTACTTACAAAGAGTTATGTGTGAACATGCTTCAGGACTCTAACACATACAAGAAATTGGCACGTGACCCCACTACCAAATACAAGAAAGAACTTTCGGATTACATCAGAGAGTTACGTGAGAAAGAGAAGGTAATTGATTGGTCACTTGGTAGACTATTATATCCTACTACTGAAACACCTCCGAAGTTTTATGGTTTACCAAAGATCCATAAAGAGAATATGCCATTGTGACCGATAGTCAGCAGTGTGGGCTCTATTACCTTCAATTGTGCAAAATATTTGGCCAAAGTTGTATCACCTTTAGTTGGAAATACTGAACATCATATTAGGAATTCAAAACACTTTGCTAGCCTGATTAAGGATAAGAATGTGGCAGAGGATGAAGTTGGTTTCATACGATGTCAGTGCCTTATTTACTAGTGTACCGGTTGATAAGGCTTTGTCAGTTATTAATGACAGATTATCATCTGACATTACCCTTACAAAGAGAACACCACTTTCACCACAACAATTAACAAGACTGTTGGAGTTGTGCTTAAAGTGCACATACTTTGTGTATGATGGAACATTTTACCTTCAAATACACGGTGCTGCGATGGGGTTGCCAGTGTCCCCTATAGTGTGTAATTTATACATGGAACATTTTGAGTCGTTAGCGCTCACCACTGCTCCACATCCCCCAGGTTGGTGGTATAGATATGTGGATGACACACACACTAAGCAGAAGGTAGAATATGTAACTGAGTTCACAGATCACATTAATAGCATTGGTACAGATATTACATTCACCTTAGAAAAGGAAAAAAATGGCGGATTAGCATTTTTGGACATGAACACAGTCAGAAACATCGACGGCACCTTGAAAATTATGGATTATTGTAAACATATGCATACAGACCAGTACCTGGATTTTGACTCGCACCATCCATTAGATCAGAAACTTGGGGTTGTCAGAACATTACATCATAGAGCCAATGTCATTACATCTGACCCCACAGATTTAAAATGAACTTGATCATGTCAATGCTGCCCTCAAGAGGTGTCATTATCCAGATTGAGCAATTAAGAAGGTTACCAACAGGCTGAACACTAGTCAAAATGACAATACCGGGAAGAGCCGACCAGTAACTAAAAAAAGTGACTCGAAAGGTAGCATCATCCTACCTTATGTGAGAGGTACTTCTGAATGCCTGAAACGCGTTTTTCAGCGACAGAAAATTAATGTGTGTTTTAAACCATACTGGACCCTAAGACAGATGCTAGTTCACCCAAAGGATAAGTCCAATAAGGAAGATATTTGTGGACCTATCTATCACATAAAGTGTGAAGGACAAGGTGACAGTCAGAGCCATCACAAAAGCTTCAGGTTAGCTTTCAATTTATTTATTGTGTATGAAATTGAACAGTTTAAACATTATCACATAACATACTCCTTCAATTTCAAAGATACATAATTCATACTGAAATATTCACAATTATTATATCCATACAAACTCATTACTTTAAATCCCAAGAATGATCATTTAGCATGCTGTGTTGTTTCTCTGCAAGTAAAATCACTTCTACATTCTCACCAAAGAAGATTATACTTTAGCAATACGTGTATGAATACTTCCTGTAGTTAGGCAGCCTCTGGTCTGAGCCTTGCTCATGTGAAGCATAGTTGTTACTTTGAATTCAAAGATTCGACACTTCTCTCAATGTGTACAAAGGTGTCACTTGCTAAGAAACTTACACAAGTAAGCACCTGACATTACTTTGCATTACACTGTAATGTATTTACACAGTAACATAAATAAACATCATTAACTGAAACAAAGAAAGATTGAAAATATATACCAAACAGCACATGTCCAAAAAAACTAATTGAAAATAAATATGTTGATTAGTAAACAGTGTTAATTGATTTAAGAGTTTGACCTAAGGAGAAAAGGTCGGATATAATGTGGACTATAAAGGGAAGATGATTTGATCTCAGTACCCGTATGGTACTTGAAGACAGAATCTTGAGACTGCAGATGTAAACTGTTGTCAAGATGAATACACACAAGCTTTTTGTATTTATACTAAAATATCACCCCTCAAATGGAACATATAAGCTACTTCATTAGGTCCTGATTGTTTCCCTTCATTGTTTTCGCTTACAAGAGACTTTGATTTCGATAACACAAAACTTGTGTATACAGACTCATCACGTCATTGTGAAAAATGGCACTAACTTATAATAACAGAGACTATTTCATTATGATTTATAAAAATATTTGCAAACCAGAAGACATGAAATACCATAAATATCTGTCAACACTTCATCCAAATTTAGATCTGAAGAATGTGGTGTGTTATTTAAATATGATTGGAAAGATCTATACCTGATGAGTTAGATGTACAAAATGACCAACATTATTGTAGAAAATTCAACTTTAATGTACATTGTATTGAAAATAACCAGTAACTTTTTTACACACTTGTATTAGAGAGAAAATCTTAAAATAAATATACTTAAAAATGTCAAGCAAAAAATAAGTGATGGATTTTCAGAAAAAAGATCTGCTTTGTATTTGCCATTTTCTGAAACACATGGATCTTTAGAATTTAGACTTCATTTGTATGAAAAATTAAAAACTTTAAATTATAAAACCAACTTTTATGTTCAAAAATAATGATGACTTTTATGGATCAACCATGTACAAAAAATTAAAGGGTAAAAAAAAATATGAATTATCGTAGATCACAATGACTCAACACATGGATACAGAATGCATGGACTGATATAAGAGTTACATCCTAGACAGGGAGAATGAAAATCAGGTTATCAGTAGGCATAGTACCGTATTTACGGCATGTTTTCGGAACATCAGAAAACGCAGCCAAACATGTATTAGAGCCAGGATCGTATGTGTATTTTCCAAAAGAACCACCATATTAGTAATCTATCAATCCACGGTTTAACCCTCTGTTAATCAGTGATCACTAAAATCTACCCTACAAACGCACGTAAGCTTTTTTTCAGTGTAATTAAGATATGAATACAAACTAAATAAAAAGATTTTGGAATTATGATTCTGAAGATATTTATAAGAGAAACATTTTAGTATCGAAAGTAGAAATGCATGTATGATGGCTAGTCTTAAAGCAACAAGAGTGAGAGGCTCCATATGGGGGTTTGTGTTGTTCGTAAGCCTAGGAAGGATAAAAATAACAAGCAAGTTGCAATATATGAGTCAGAGTGATTAATATGTTGATATTTTTGAAATAAAGGTGATCTATATGTTGTGGTTCTCTTCTGTTCTTTTTTTTTTTTCCCCCCACCTAGCCGAGGGTAACTTCAAAGTAAGTAGAGCTTGCCGACTCGAAACAATCGACCGCTGAAAGATTGTTTTGATGCAAGTCAGCGATTTCAAGGTGTCTAGGTGATAATTGTTAATAACATAACTTGTGGGATTTCTTTCACAGGTGTGTTTGGAAATAAAAGGTAGCCATCTGGATTTCGTTAAAAGAGCATTCGATGTACCGAACATATAGCACCCACAATCAATATTTATTATCTTCAAAGAGGTTTATTACCTGTAGAACAATAACTTTGTTTAACCCGTGGTACATAATGCCTCAGGGATAATGGGTTTGTTTTGTTGCACAATGCCAATAAATTTACTAATCCATACAGTAACAATGATAAGTAATTATCCAATACATTTTCATACCTGTCAACTTGTATGGGAATCCCATAATTTGTACAGTTTTTTTTGGTCTGGTGTAGAGGTTTTTGTCTCAGGAGGTTGACAGGTATGGAATGTATAGACTGATATAAGAGTTACAGCCCAGACAGGGAGAATGAATACATGGATACAGAATCTATAGACTGATATAAGAGTTACAGCCCAGACAGAGAGAATGAACACATGGATACATAATGCATAGACTGATATAAGAGTTAAGAGTCCAGACAGGGAGAATGAACACATGGATACAGAATGCATAGACTGAGATAATAGTTACAGCCCAGACAGGGAGAATGAGCACATGGATACAGAATGTATAGACTGATATAAGAGTTACAGCCCAGACAGGGAGAATGAACACATGGATACATAATGCATAGACTGATATAAGAGTTAAGAGTCCAGACAGGGAGAATGAACACATGGATACAGAATGCATAGACTGATATAACAGTTACACTTACTACTTTGATACGGAGAATGAACACATGGATACAGAATGTATAGACTGATATAAGAGTTAAGAGTCCAGACAGGGAGAATGAACACATGGATACAGAATGCATAGACTGATATAAGAGTTACACTTACTACTTTGATAGGGAGAATGAACACATGGATACAGAATGTATAGACTGACATAAAAGTTACAACCCACACAGGGAGAAAGAACACATGGATACAGAATGTATAGACTGACATAAAAGTTACAACCCACACAGGGAGAAAGAACACATGGATACAGAATGTATAGACTGACATAAAAGTTACAACCCACACATGGAGAAAGAACACATGGATACAGAATGTATAGACTGATATAAGAGTTACAGCCCAGACAGGGAGAATGAACACATGGATACATAATGCATAGACTGATATAAGAGTTACAGCCCAGACAGAGAGAATGAACACATGGATACAGAATGTATAGACTGATATAAGAGTTACAGCCAGACAGAGAAAATGAACACATGGATACATAATGCATAGACTGATATAAGAGTTACAGCCCAGACAGAGAGAATGAACACATGGATACAGAATGCATAGACTGATATAAGAGTTACAGCCCAGACAGAGAGAATGAACACATGGATACAGAATGCATAGACTGATATAAGAGTTACAGCCCAGACAGAGAAAATGAACACATGGATACGGAATGTATAGACTGATATAAGAGTTACAGCCCAGACAGAGAGAATGAACACATGGATACAGAATGCATAGACTGATATAAGAGTTACAGCCCAGACAGAGAGAATGAACACATGGATACAGAATGTATAGACTGATATAAGAGTTACAGCCAGACAGAGAAAATGAACACATGGATACATAATGCATAGACTGATATAAGAGTTACAGCCCAGACAGGGAGAATGAACACATGGATACAGAATGTATAGACTGACATAAAAGTTACAACCCACACAGGGAGAAAGAACACATGGATACAGAATGTATAGACTGATATAAGAGTTACAGCCCAGACAGGGAGAAAGAACACATGGATACAGAATGTATAGACTGATATAAGAGTTACAGCCAGACAGAGAAAATGAACACAAGGATACAGAATGTGTAGACTGATATAAGAGTTACAGCCCAGACAGGGAGAATGAACACATGGATACAGAATGTAGAGACTATTATAAGAGTTACAGCCCAGATAGGGAGAATGAATACATGGATACAGAATCTATAGACTGATATAAGAGTTACACTTACTACTTAGATAGGGAGAATGAACACATGGATACAGAATCTATAGACTGATATAAGAGTTACAGCCCAGACAGGGAGAATGAATACACTGATACATAATCCATAGACTGATATACGAGTTACAGCCTAGACAGGGAGAATGAACAAATAGATACAGAATGTATAGACTGACATAAGAGTTACAGCCCAGACAGGAAGAACAAACAATGGATAAAGAATGCATAGACTGACAATGTTAAACATATACACCATCTGCTTATTCAAGTGTTACTGTAGGAATAATATTTCTTGAAAACAGATAATAACTATTATATGATGATAAAAAATTTTTTTAAATATAATAAAAATAATTAACGATGTAGTCAGTCTGTGATATGATTCTGTGCAACCTGAATTCTTAATGTGTCTTGGCTTAAGAGTTATTAATTCAAGTTAGATCATACCACATTTGTAAAATCTTAAGTGAAAGTTACGATACTAAGTGAAACCTATGACAAAGTTTTGAACTTTTGAGAATACTCAAAAACAAATTCTTATCAGGATCAGGTGATTAAAAATCCAAAACAAGTTTTGTGATCCTTTTCCATTCTAAACACACATTCTACTTTCTATTTATTATTTTGCAATCTTGTTTCATTCTAAACACACTTTCTACTTTCTATTTATTACTTCACAGTTCACATGAGATTGCTTTCCATTATATCAGTATGTATGTACACTACTCCCTCGACAACTCGGGCCCGGATAATTCGCAAACCCGCTTATAATATGGGGTCAGGCGTATATCCCATTTTTAAAAAATAGATAATACCCCCCAAACTGGCTCCTATTTGTTGAACGTGAAAAAAATCACAATCAAAATTGATAAATGAAACCTTGATGTATCGTCGAAAACTGATCAGTACCCGCAAATTTGAATCAATATCATGAAATTCTCAACTTTTAATAAGAAATCATATATTTTGTTTAATTTTCTCTCCAAACAACATTCTCACTACACTATAAATAACAATATTCGCCGAAATTTCTATTAACGAAAATGTCACTAATTTCTACTGGTAGCAACACTGTAGTAAATAAATACCAATTTTTGTCAAGTGAAATTTGTGTTGTACAGTAGTTCTATCTTTTAATTCGTTTTCAGTGTAATCATCATAAATGCAATATGCCCTCTTGTATTTAAACGTGAAAAATGTCATTCAACCGTCACAGCTATGTCTTTGAGCGTTTCCGTGAGAAGCTAATTAAGTGCTGACAGTGTTTTGATCTCCGACTTGCGGAAGTATTTGTTGTGTTGTTACACTCAATTAAAAGCAGACCTGCTTTGCATTATCATGTTAATTACGTCTTTTGTATCAAATCAAATAAAGGGGGTGGAATATAAGAAAAGTTAGAAGGCATGCAAATCCTACCTGCATAAGAGCTAGTGGTCACGGCCGTATGTCAGGTCAACTCATTTCAATTGATCAATCGAACAATGTTATAAATATTATTATGTAACTAATATAATTAAACGACCTCAAATTATCCTACTCATTCACAAATGTGATCAAAGATAGCTAGACATTCAAGTGAAATGAGTACTTGGTGAATAAAAGACTTTGTTTCACATATACTGTTCATTACGGAGAAGCAAGTTCCAGTGTTTGTAGTGAACTTATAATTTCTAAATTGGCACTCACAGATTTCCTCAAGGATGAGAATAAGTTTCACGAATACTTGCAATGAAATCACAGCATCCATATTTTACTAATAGAACAGTAAATAAATTGATGTTTCGACATTGACGGTTGTTTCATTAACTAAATGTAACTCGTTTTTGAAAAAAAAGGAATCTTGTTTTGTTGTGAATCAGCAACAACAAAAAGCAGTGACGTAATACACAATGTTTTTGCGTACACGTGTTGTTGAAACCGCTTGGACTAATGTTGTTAACGAATGGTCAGAGGTTGGGTATCTTGAAAATAAAGGTAATTTATACAAAAAAGCGAACAACTACATTAGCAAAAAGCTCTTAATTGACAATTATTCCCAGTGCAATTATAAAACGAGTATTCAGCTATTAAACATCCTCATTACCCCCCCCCCCTCCACCACCACCGCAGTTTTCTCAATGTCCAGTGGAGATGGCATCCCCTTCTTAATTTTTTTTAGGTCCCTTGGTAACTCGCGCCCTCGCTTATAGTGCATTCTATGTTTTTGGACCCCGTTGTGCATGAGTTATCAAGGGAGAGGTGTATTAGGGTTTAATGGCACATCAGCACAATAACTGCTATGTAGTGTCGATCATATATGTACATAAAGATTTCAATATGTAAACATGAAAATATAAAGAACTACACAAAAAATTATTATGCAAGATTTCAATCAAGTAAACTGAAAAGGTTATAATTTATTTCCAATTTTATTGCAAGCCAGTTGGTATCTTGAAAATATTCAAGGTCACAAATAAGAGTTCTGTTTATCATATGCTGTTAAGGATATATAATGTAACTGTCATGATGGAAAATAAAATACTATGAGGAAAGGAATTATAAATATAATATTACATGAAACCTGTCACTGTTGTCTGTTTAACTTTATGGCTAAAATCCAATAAAGCAATGTAAGTCCTCTGCCATGATGTGTGCCTAGCTTTGCTCCCCTATTGTACTATAAATTACCAATAACTGTTGACAGTTAAAGTATTGTAAAATTGTATAGCAGATTTACAATTTTTACTTGATGCAACACAAAAATGAATGGTGGGTGTCACTTGAAGTCAGTATTATAGTTTTGATCAAAGGACTACATTAGAGTCCATACTTCAATACACTTAATGGAAATCCAGTCCTTCAGCCATCTTGACAACTAAACCTCCAGCATTGGAGCATACTAGATAAATCATATAACTAGACCACCAGCATTATAGCATACTAGATAAACCATACACCTAGACCAGTCCAGTATTGTAGCATACTAGATAAACCATACACCTAGACCAGTCCAGCATTGCAGCATACTAGATAAACCATACACCTAGACCAGTCCAGTATTGTAGCATACCAGATAAATCATATACCTAGACCACCAGCATTATAGCATACTAGATAAACCATACACCTAGACCAGTCCAACATTGTAGCATACTAGATAAACCATACACCTAGACCACCAGCATTATAGCATACTAGATAAACCATACACCTAGACCAGTCCAGCATTGTAGCATACTAGATAAATCATATACCTAGACCAGTCCAGCATTGTAGCATACCAGATAAATCATATACCTAGACCAGCAGCATTGTAGCATACTAGATAAATAATACACCTAGACCAGTCCAGCATTGTAGCATAGGGGGCGCTCTACAGATAATACATGCTTCTGAGAGAGTGACAGGTGTAAGATGAAGTATTTTGCATTTGCAACATGCACAATGGAGAGAATGTTGGCATACCTCTATGTTACTTTAATGTACTGTGGCTGAAATTTCTTTACATATTGTACTTGTGGACAATGGACATGATCTAAGCACACAGCAGACAAAATGGCTGCTCCAAAGTACTCAAAAAATCAGCCTGAATTAGTCAAAAGTGCACTATTTTCAAGAGTTATTAAAATAGGGAAACAAATTTTGCCAGAGCAGACAATACCAGCCTCTGAAAGTACTATGAATGAATTAAAAAATATCTAAAAAGTAACAAAAGTTATCGGCTCTTTTTTTTAAATATTTACCTTTGAAGTCCAGGAAGTGAAAATGACCAAGCGGAGCTAGCAGTTTTTTGAGAGGTGTACATCTTAAGTAAGACCAAGCTGTATACTCTATAACCCAAATTTCACCCATCAATCATACACCAAAATAAAGGGAATTCAAAGTTCTTTTAACAATACCTAAGATATACAGGGTCTTTTTTAAATAGCCAGGACAGCCAGTGGGGAAAACCTGGGTAATTCTTTTTCTTTAAAAATCTAACCCTATGCAAAGTACGAAACTGGAGAGCACCACCATACTAGATAAATCATATACCTAGACCAGTTCAGCAATGTAGCATACTAGATAAATCATATACCTAGACCAGTCCAGCATTGTAGCATACTAGATAAATCATATACCTAGACCACCAGCATTGTAGCATACTAGATAAATCATATACCTAGACCACCAACATTGTAGCATACTAGATAAATCATGTACCTAGACCACCAGCATTGTAGCATACTAGATAAATCATATACCTAGACCACCAGCATTGGAGCATACTAGATAAATCATATACCTAGACCACCGGCATTGGAGCATACTAGATAAATCATATACCTAGACCACCAGCATTGTAGCATACTAGATAAATCATATACCTAGTCCACCAGCATTGGAGCATACTAGATAAATCATATACCTAGACCACCAGCATTGGAGCATACTAGATAAATCATATACCTAGACCACCAGCATTGGAGCATACTAGATAAATCATATACCTAGACCACCGGCATTGGAGCATACTAGATAAATCATATACCTAGACCACCAGCATTGTAGCATACTAGATAAATCATATACCTAGACCACCAGCATTGTAGCATACTAGATAAATCATATACCTAGACCACCAGCATTGTATCATACTAGATAAATCATATACCTAGACCACCGGCATTGGAGCATACTAGATAAATCATATACCTAGACCACCAGCATTATAGCATACTAGATAGATCATATACCTAGACCACCAGCATTGTAGCATATAAGATAAACATTTAGTGCTTTAGTGATTTACTGAATGGAAGATTAGATTTAAATGAGTCAAGCCTGTAAAACAGTGTCAGTGAAACTAAGCTAAATTCAAACACTAAATGTAATCACTGGAGTATGAAAATTAGGTCACTGTGACCTACTTTTTCCCATAGTGAGTAGTACCCTCCAAAATGAATACAAGCATGAAGTTTTATGACTGTACATGCAACACTGTCATAGACACTGAGCTAAATGTAAAAACAACATAATGACTGGAGTAAAAGCAGAGTGTAATCAAGGATTACATAACATATGCCTACTTTTACTAGTCTCCAGTAGCCACTGTAAACATTATCATGCAGAAAATCTGAATACATGTCAATTGTGCGGCAAGATCACAGGGAGTTCAAATAACCACCTTCTGTTACTTGGCACTGAACAAGTATCAAACTCGCGGCTTGATCAAAGGGTTGTCACATGTGAAAACAGTGTGGTGCCTTTACAAGCAAAGGGATTAAGGTTAAAGTATATGCACAGGAAGTTGTAGAACTCTACTTGGCACTGAACAAGTATAGATTCGCAGCTCGATCAAAAGGATTGTCAACATGAAAACAAAGTGAGTCCCTTTACAACCCAAAGGCTTATCGGCCCACATGCACTGGCAGATAACTTGGGGAAATATCACTTGAGAATTAAATCGGACTTGTGGAAAAGAAAAATACAAATTAAATCAAAACTTGTATTGCATCAAGCACAGTCTTTATACAGCAAAACACAAATATTAATACAAATACAGGTTGTTCAGACTTGCACGAAAATGGAGGCAATATACTTACTAGTAAACACCCATGGTAAACATTGACGGATACCTTATTTTGCGGTAGGTAGTATTTAATTTACTGGTAATATTTTCAAATTATTAAAATCCAAATAACTATAGATACATGTATTGTGTAATGAATACCGTCATGAAACGGATAAACACAGTGTATACCATATATGCATTACTGCATAGGAATAGTGGCATGAAAATGTAAAAATATATGAATTGACAGGATTTTTATGTACTGAAAACATCTAGAGTTTCCAACATTACCCCAAGGTTTTTTTTTTTCAATATCGCACTTTTAAGATCACCCCTACTCTGCATGAACCGAATTTTAAATGAAAAACATCGACTTATAAGCGAGTATATACGGTAGGTCACAGAGATCTTTTTGGCAAGAAGGATATAGAACTTATGAATATGCATCCACACACCAAGTGTCATGATTCTAGGTAGGATAGGATGCATATCCAATTCCAACAACTATTGTTGTCATGAGTGAAATGCAAAAACCTAACCAAAACTAGTAAAATAATAAATATAGGTCATGATGAGCCTCTTTTGTTGTTAGAGAATTGATAGTAACAGAGGTGCATATCATCATCAATTTCACGACTAGCATAAACAGTGCCTGGGAAATGACCATCAAACACAAAATTTAAGAGTGTAGTAAAATTTAAACCAATCCAGTGAAGCATAAAATATAGGTCATAATGACCTACTACTGAAATGAAAGAGTAGTGCTCATCAAGATGCACTCCCCAGTTTAATGACTCTATATAGGATACTATGCACATAGTATGCCAAAAGGTTATGTAGTTCTGAGCTAAATACAAAAACTTAACTTAAACCAGTAAAATGTGAAATGTAACTGTGACCTTTTTGGTATGGGTGTCGTATTAAGAGAGATATACACAGTCATCTAGTTTTGTTGTAAGAGTGTGGCACTAATAGGGATGCATACAATCGCCTAGTTTGATGATTCTGACATGAACGGTGCTTGAGATTAAAACTTTCCCTGTGAAACATGAAATATGGGTCAGTGAATTTTGTGATGAGAGTGTAGTAATCATTAATATACATCCCCTTGCCAAATTTCATGAATCTCAGTATAACAGTATGTATACAGGATGCTAAAACCTATTTGGTTATAAGCTCAACACAAAAATCTAACCTAAGCCAGTAAAATGTGAAATGTAGGTCACAGTAACATTCTTTTGAGGTACTAATAGAGATGCGTCATCTAGTTTGATTATTCTAGCATAACCAGAACTTGAGAAATAAGTCTAAAAAAAATTCTTTTTTTTTAACCAAGGTTAGTGAAGAACAAATTAGAATAAAATACAGGTCACAGTGATCTACTATTGTGATGCTGGTGTAGTACTCATCAAGATGCATCCCCTCACCAAGTTTCATGAATCTAGGTGCATATATATATATACTGCTAAAAACCTATGTGGTCATGAGCCAAACACAACAGTGTAAACTGTGAATAGTAGGTCACAGTGACATTCTTTTGTGGTAAGGGTTTAGTACTAATGAAGATGCATACAATCATCAAGTTTCAGGATTCTAGCATGAACAGAGCTTGAGAAATAGATTTAAAACAAAATTTGACCCAAGTTAGTGCAGCATTAAATATAGGCCACAGTGATCTACTTTTGTGATCAGAGTGTAGTATTAATCAAGATGCATCCTTTCACCAAGTTTCATGAATCTAGGTATATGCTGTCATTGACCCAAACACTGACCCAAACATCCAGACACAAAACAATAATTACTTTTTTGTCTCTGTCCAGATGATTCATGTACTAACAAAAATTATAAATTTTCCCAAATATCTTCAGGAAAATTAATATCTTAATTGTCACAACTGTGTATCAATGAGCTGACAAGCATGATGTCTATGTCGGTACACCAGGTTGCATTATATCCTTGCTTGCCAATAAAGAACACTTACATCATAATATATTAAATTTTCTTTTGCAAATAAAGAATTTTACTTGCCTTTCTGGTTTTGTTTTTCTTTCTGTTCGTAAAGCTATGACAGTCTGTTTGTTCTTTATGTACATGTACTGCCATTGGTGATACATCTGGGTGGAAACTGTGCGTACAAATCTGACCCAGTTCTAACATAAATATTGTTTCATAACATAAATATTGTCTTTGACAACAGAATGTATCACCAAAATAATATACATCTATTTATATTATCTTACCTCTGAAAATCCAAAAGATATCCATTTTTTCCTTCAAAAATGCTTGAAGTGATCTTGACACTAAAACTCCATATATGGCAATCATTGCCCTAAATACGTAATGGAGCCAAATCATTTAGACTTTCAGGAATTTATTTGCAGAATACCATAATTTGAACTATGATTACAGGTATTAAGACTGAACTGACTATATCCAAAATAAGGTCACCATGGGGAAATATGCCACTGAATAAAACTGAGACTACAAGAACTTGTGAAACTCGCATGTTGGTGAGATGTTGACTGCTTTATCAGAAATAGATGTATACCTAATTTAGTTTACTGGAAAAGGGAAAACAAAAATAATAACGCATATACATATTTTAACAGGAATAGGAATTGATGTGAATGATTGCTTTGTCTCCCTTTGTACACTCTCCAACGGTAAATATAAAAGAAATCTGCAGTCACATGTCAGCTTGATGTAGGTGGCGCTCTCCAGTTTCGTACTTTGCATAGGGTTAGAAATTTAAAGAAAAAGAATTACCCAGGGTTTCCTCACTGGCTGTTCTGGCTATTTAAAAAAGACCCTGTATATCTTAGGCATTGTTAAAAGAACTTTGAATTCCCTTTATTTTGGTGTATGATTGATGGGTGAAATTTGGGTTATAGAGTATACAGCTTGGTCTTACTTAAGATGTGCACCTCTCAAAAAACTGCCAGCTCCGCTTAGTCATTTTCACTTCCTGGACTTCAAAGGTAAATAAAAAAAAAAAGAGCCGATAACTTTTGTTACTTTTTAGATATTTTGTAATTTATTCATAGTACTTTCAGAGGCTGGTATTGTCTGCTCTGGCAAAATTTGTTTCCCTATTTTAATAACTCCTGAAAATAGTGCACTTTTGACTAATTCAGGCTGATTTTTCGAGTACTTTGGAGCAGCCATTTTGTCTGCCGTGTGCTTAGATCATGTCCAGTGTCCACAAGTACAATATGTAAAGAAATTTCAGCCACAGTACATGAAAGTAACATAGAGGTATGCCAACATTCTCTCCATTGTGCATGTTGCAAATGCAAAATACTTCATCTTACACCTGTCACTCTCTCAGAAGCATGTATTATCTGTAGAGCGCCCCCGTAATGCTGATGATCAATGATTTTGCAGTCCAGAAAATTTAAGGGTCCAACTATTTGGGTTAATTATGCTATACAGGATGCAAAAAAAACTCTGGGAGTAGTACAATAGGTTACCTCTTCTTAATAGAGGTGAACTTAAAGGTAGGTCACTGTGTTACTGTGATCTACTTTTTGCCCATAATAAGTAGTACCCTCCAGGATGAACATACCCATCAAGATTCATAAATGTACATAAAACAGTGTCAGAGAAACTGAGCTAAATGTAAAAACTTAATACTGACAATGTTCGAAAAGTGTTCCCTATTTGATGCCTATGCTTGGCTGGCAAGACAGATTAGTGGAGTCACATTAAGCCCAGACAAATCTGCAGTCACATCAAGCTCAGACAGATCTGCAGTCACATCTAGCCCAGACAGATCTGACTATATAGTGTTCACAATTGTGTGCATATTTAATACACATTAGTGAAGTCAATAATAAAATAATTGCTTCTCCATATATCACCAAAACTTTTAAATATTTGAAACATAAGAATATAATCTCATCTTCTGACCTTAACTTTGTTGTGATCATCTGGGGCAGGTTTGTACTTCCTGTAGACTGCGAACCCCGACTGCTGGACTGACAAATTCAATTCATGGCTGCAATAAACAGATCAGACATATATCTTAATATGAATTTACAATCAAGTATATCTTGTAGTGATAATCTAACCTCTTCTAAACAAGAATTTTGGAAAATGCAATGTTCCAATTGTTCTTGCAGGGTGTATTCTAAATACCTAGCATAGTCACCAAGTCAAGAAAAGTAGGTCACTGTAACCTACTTTCTACAAGTGTGAATATTAGTCAAAGAAATTAATACCCTTATCAAGTTTCATGATGTGAACTGTCGAAGCAAAGATATCAGACAAATGGAGTCCAATACAAAAACATAATCAGTGAAAAATAAAAAATACTGACATATTCACTGTAACCAGCAGTGAGAAATACCCCTCAAGGTGAATTTAATGACTGTAATACAAGTGTCAATGAAAAGGAGCTAAATGCAAAACCACTGAAGCAAAAAAAGTTGGTGACTTTGACTTACTTCTACTTTTGCTGTGGTGAGTATTAGTCATGAAAATGAATATATCCATCAAGTTTCTTGACTGTATATACAACAGTGTCAGAAAAACTAAGCTAAATGCAAAAACATAATCAATGAAGCATCAAAAGTAGGTCACTGTGCATACATGTCATAACAAGACGTGTCACACAAAAAACACCATTTTTTACTCCCAAACCCCCAAAACACGATTTTAAGCAATCTTAGCAACAAAAAAAAAAATTCCCCACAAAAAAAGTACATTTCTTGATCACAATGATATATGCCCGTAATCTGTGGTATGTACAAACAGTAAACAGTCTTGCTCACAGCTCATGTAAACTATCCTCGGGACAGTTTATACAGCTGTTTGAAAGACAATTAAAAGGTACGGTGGTCAGAGATAAACAGACACCTTTCAGAGATTTACTGAATTGGCTCACAATAGCTAGGGTGATGTGTCGTGTCAAATCCTTTGAGCACTGCTAAGGGAGCGCCCACTAGGCTAATTTGCATAGGTAAAGAACACTAAGTGGAACAACCCAATTTGTCTGAAGTTAAGTACATCAAACAGATGCGTGTTGGAAAAACAAATATTTGTACACATCACTGACTGTATTGAATGAGAATGGTGAAGTCATCTTTTTTAAAATTTGTGATCAGCAGCAACGTTTCTTTGAAGTTGGATTTTTACTCCGTATATAAAATTCAAAACATGATTATTTCGGTAGGTTGAACAACAGCACCATTCAATCTTAGTCCTACTATGTAAGACGTCCACCCTTATATTTATGATGTTTGGGTGCTACCCAAACATCATAAATATCAGGATAGATGTCTTACATTGTAGGACTACATTCAATCTCTAATGCGGTGTTGCACCTATGATCCAAAGGTCAGGGGACACTGTCCCCCACCCTCCAGATTTGAGGGACAAACAACATTTGAAAGGGACAAAGGAAAATTGTAGTACATAATGCACTAGAAGTGCTAAAAAATGAGATAATCTTATTTGCTTCGCATGTTTTGCCATCTTAACTTTCTCATATTTTCCTTGGACATTTACATGATTGCAATTTACGTTTAATCATGTGATCAAATAACTCGTGAAAACATTAACATGTTTGAATATCTGGTTAACCTGAAATGAACTGCACCATGGAATTTTAATAATGTAAAAGTATTAAATTATTAATCAAATAATAAATTGTGTATTTGCATAAATTAGTACCTATTTTCATTAATTCAGCCTGAGAATAAATTAAATCTTCACTGCCGTAGGTGTGACTTTAACCTTGAAAATACATTACAATATTGTCACAGACTTTAGCAACTCAGCCGACTACCACGAATCTTGAATGTTTTCATTGGCAGATTCATTGTTTTTAAATGGGTATTCATTGCTATCTTACAGGTTTTATCACTTTTAACGACTTTGGCATTGCTTGCGCCAACATAGATGTGGATGCACATTCGTGAAGGAAAAGTGTAGGAATATTTTTGTAAACACAAATATTACTTGCATTACCGTCAAACCAACTACTAAACTATTGAAAGCAGCAAAGACTGCATGTAATTAAAACTACATTCCACTGTCCAATGGATTTTAAAGACAGTAACTTGGTGTATTTTTTTATTTAATGTCTGTGAGGTTGTGCCCATGTTTGTGGTGACGTTATTTGACAATGCTAAGTCTACCCTTCTTTTTTTTTTTTTTTTTTTTTTTTTTAAGTATATTACATTATACATGCTTCATGCTTCAGAGAAAACAGATTGTATTTTCTTTATTCAGATTTGAAAATCCAGTCATTTGCTATAGGCTGATTTGAATAGATAGCTTATTCTCATTTGGATGACATCGCTTTTGGGGGGTTACGCACATTGACCCCCTTTGAGACCTCAAAACACACTTTTTGAGTCTCAACCCCCCCCCACACACACACACACACACAAACACTGTCTGGGAATATGGCAAGTATGACTGTGACACCCCTTTGCCTGATGTGCAGTACCTTCCACAATGAATGCACCCATAATGTTTTATAAACTGTGTCAGGGAAACAGAGTTAAATGCAAAAACTAGACCATCTTTGGCTGTGGTAATTAGTACCGCTCATGATGACTAAACCAATCAAGTTTGATGACTGTACGTACAATAGTGTCAGAGAAATGGAGTTAAATGCAAAAACTTAACATAATCATTGGAGCAAGAAAATTAGATCACTGTGACCTCCTTCTGCCAATACCAACAACAAGAATGAAAACACAAAAATGTTTCTTACTTTTTTCAGAAATAACTAAATTGTTTGTAAAAGTACTAAGTTATTGGTCACGGCATAATACTGCTAGCAAAATGGAACCTTTATATGAAGTTCAGCAGCAGCTGTTTTGATCAAACTTATCATGAATTAGTCAGATTACAAACACAAAGTAATTTTGAAAGAACAATTCAAAATTGTATTCACCAAAGTTGAATAACATTGGTTCATTTACCATCAAAGTAACCCTACACTGCAATTTGTCTATAAATAGTTCAACTGTTAAACAAATTAGGGGCTACCAGATTATTACATACACATACATATACCAAGTATATTTTGTAAAAAAAACATTTCATTTGGGGAGATATTTCTTTTTTAGCATAAACTACCAAGGATTAGATTTCAGAAAATAAATTAAAACAGGTGAATTTGTAACCCTATCTTGAAACACTGTGTGTGAGGCGATGTTGTAAACATTTGTCTAGGTAATATATACAGAAACCTGCCTTAGTAGACACTTCCATGTAAAAAACACCTGTTGATAAGGGACACCATCAATAAACCTTTCTCAAGTTTACCTACATATTTCACCTCTATATAAAGGTAAGCTGTCTACTAGGGACATATATGTGGTTCCTTGTGTGTCCTCAACACACAGGTTTCACTACATAGAGTAATTAATCTATTGGTTTATTAGTTGATCAATCAATCAATCAATCAATCAATCAATCAATCAATCAATCAATCAATCAAGCAAGCAAGCAAGCAAGCAACCTACATTACTGGAAAGGTTAAATTACCTGTCAGGAATGTTTATCTCAGTCAATGGATTATACATAAAACAATATTTATATTTTTTTGTACACTTTGTTATCCCCGTATTAGACTGACATGGGTCAGGGAACCTAGTGAACCTCACAAAATTTTAAACATTATACTTGTATGACATGATTGTGGTTACATCAACTACATTTTACTGCTGTCAAATCTATTGAATCTTCCTTTGAAATGGATTCTAAGACTGAACCCTTACAGTTATTACAATACATATACTGGTGGTTATTTTGTATATACACAATACATATAGTCATTTCATATGTATACTTTTTACACTTTCCTAACCATAAATAACTCATCTAAAAATATCCCATGCAAAGATATATAGGACTTATTTCTTTTGTCTTTCTTGCATATGACCCTTAAATATTGCAAAACATATAAACAGAGTCTTGAATAAAATCTGTAAAGTCATTTTGCTTTTGTAGTATGCTTGACTCTTTCATGAAATTGCCATTTGAAAAAAAGATTTTATACCTATATGATTTTACTATCTATCCCATTCTTAAAAATAAGCATTTTTATTTATGCATTCAATTTTTGTTTCCTCAATTTTATACATTTATGTCCTATATATAAAAATTTTTACACGAGTTGTAACTAATGATCCCCTGTAAAAAGAAAGATATTTTATTAAAACCATTAGTTTATGTAATTGCTTGTGGTCTTTTACGACCAGGTCTATGCCACCAACATATATGGTATGTATGGCCCCCACTGCAGACATTCCAAACCCAAAAAGTCCCAAGTCCCCAAAATTTCAAAACTGTTGAAACTTTAAAATTTAGTTATAATGGCATCAAAATGTAATCAGGTCATCTATTTATGCATTGAAACATGCATATCAAATTTCATTTGCCTAATTCACATGATTTTTGCTAAATTGTGCTAACAAAGTTTTTGTTAAAAAGGTGTCACTAAAAGTTTTAAATAATGGGTTTAAAAAAATCAAACATTGCTGTAATGGACTGAAAATCTAATCAGGTCATCAACACATGAATAAAAATATGTGTATCAAATTTCAAATGTCTACCTCAAGAGGTCTTTGCTTAATTGTGCTAAAAAGGTTTGTGTTAAAAAAGTTTTAAAAAGTTCAGAAATGTGTAACAAGAATATGGTGAACAGCACATTATATGTCCACCAGATGATCAGTAGTCCTCCATGTTGGAACTTGTAGGGCATGGTTGACTCTTGAGATTACTGACAAATGGGTCTAAATAACCTGGACCTTTGGTCAATGTATGAAGTTCTGAACTAAAGTTACTGTGCAGAAACCATTATTTTTTATCACACTTACCATGACTGTCACCTCTGACCTAAAGGTACCAGAATCTAAAGGTTGCTTTATTACCCTAAGTGCAAGCCATCCACAAATTTTGTTCAAGGATCTTACTGTATAACATTTGTTTTGGTTGGTTTCAACAGTACTTTTTACACATTTAATAATTATATCATGCAGAGGAAATGAGTACTAAGTGCCTGTCCCAAGGACACACCAAGGCCCAACATGACCTGGCCTAGGCGGGTATCAAACCCTTGGATTATGAGTCCAACACTCAACCAATTTAGCTGTCGCGCCTCAAAAGTTATTCTGCAAAACACATTTTTCTTTGTGCCACAATGACCTTGGCCTTTGACTTTTTAACCCCAAATCAACAGAACTCCTCCACACCATAAGTGCAAACCCTCCTCAAACTGTCAATGTTGTGGTCTAGAATTAAAGTTATTATACAAAAAAAAAAATCCTTCCTTCAGTCACAATAACCTTGACCTTTGACCTTTTAACCCCCAAATCAATAGGCTTCTTTCTTACCCAAAGTGCAAGCCACCAACAAAGTTTGGTAACTGTAGATGGTGGAGAACTCAGGTATTGAACAGAAATCATTTTTATTCTGTCAGCCCCAGTGACCTTGGCTTTTGACCTTTTGATCTCAAAGACATTAGGGTTCTTCTTTACCCCATGTGCAAACCATCCACAAAGTTTGGTAACTGTTGATGGTGGAGAACTAACGTCATTGTATGGAAACCATTTTTATTCTTCAGTCTTCAGTCGGCCTTGACTTTTGACCTTTTGATCCAAAAATCAGCAGGATTCTTCCTTACCCCAAGTGCAAGCCATCTTCAAAGACTGATAACTGATGATGGTGGAGAACACAAGTCATTATGACCCCCAAAAACCATTTTTCTTTCCGTCAATTACTGTGACCTTTGACCCCAAAAATAATAGATTCTTCTGTGCCCTAAGAGCAAGCCATCCACTTAGTTTGGTGGAGGTACATACTGTATAACTAAAGTTATCATGTGGAATAGGAATAGGTAATGGACAGACAGCATAAAGTTATCATGTGGAATAGGAATAGGTAATGGACAGACAGCATAAAGTTATCATGTGGAATAGGAATAGGTAATGGACAGACAGCAGAAAGTTAGAGATACACTCCACCAAAATGTTTGATATATAAACAAAAAAAATTGAAAAACTGCTGTAATGACCCAAAAGTGGTTTAGCTTCATTGTGCAAACAAGGTTTTGTCCAAAAAATACAAGTCCAAAAAGTTGAAAAATGTGTCAAAAATTTAAAATTTGCTGTAATGGCCTGAAAATATAATCAGGTATCAATTCATGACCACAATATGCTCAATTATACTATCCAAGTACAGTGTAATGACATAATCAGGGCAATGGGTATGAATTTCCATAATGAAAGGTGCATTGCTAATAACTTAGAAAACCACACCGCTTTATTATATTGATGTGAAAACTCTTTACAAATTACAAAATGTATTGCGATAGCAAATGACAGCTTTTTGTTCTCCTGCAAAGTTGTATGATTTTACTGGACATACTATGATCCACAATTATCTCTTTATTATGTGTTTCATAATGTATATCAATACATACTATGATCCACAATGATCTCTTTATTATGTGTTTCATAATGTATATTAATACATACTATGATCCACAATGATCTCTTTATTATGTGTTTCATAATGTATATCAATACATATTATGATCCACAATGATCTCTTTATTATGTGTTTCATAATGTATATCAATACATATTATGATCCACAATGATCTCTTTATTATGTGTTTCATAATGTATATCAATACATATTATGATCCACAATTATCTCTTTATTATGTGTTTCATAATCTATATCAATACATACTATGATCCACAATGATCTAAATCCATATCAATACCCACACATGCCAGCCTTCCAGATAGTTTGAATGGTTTATGAAACTCAAAAAGTGTGTTTTGTGGTCCCATGGTAGGTCAATGCATGTGATTCAAAAAAGAGACATTGTATAATTGAGCAAGTTATCTACTCATATAAACTGTTAGAAAATGACTGGAAATTCAAATTTGAAATATAAAAAAACCCCACAATATTGCATTGTTACATATCATAACCACACACATACATATATATATATATATATATATATATATATATATATATATATATATATATATATATATATATATATATATATATATATCTATAGAGAGATATATATATATATATATATATATATATATATATATATATATATATATATATATAGATATATATATACCGTATTAGCCAGCCTATAGGTAGACACTTTTTGACCTGAAAGTCTGGGCTTTGTTTTATACTCCAAATCGACTTACATATGGATTATGTCATTGAAATTGCTCTGCAATCGGCAAAATCGAAAATCGGCAAAATCAAAAACAGGTCACATAGCTGTACCAATTCTTGTTCAATTACCATGTCAATAAATTGTTATAAACTAATATGATGGCTTTTATATTATAAGTTTTATCATTATTTTGTATGCATTTGTATGTGCTTGTATTTTCTGATTTCTCCAGCAGGAAATATAAGAAAACAAAAAAAGAGTTCACAATTCACAGGCCGCATAGCACACTTACGGTCTATGCTCTATAGTGTACTGTACTTATTGAAAGCATATCATTTGTTCCTAAAAAAATATGAAAAGATTTTGCTTTATTCATCTTTTTTTTTTTTACCATATCATTCTTCATGATCACATTTTAGCCATAGGTCAATTGATATTTGATTTACCAGTATTTTATTTGATGCACTGTGGAAAAAGCATGTTAGCATCTGTGATGCAATTTCCCCAATACCAGTAATCTGGAATAGCATACCATGATACCATTAATATTCATGAAACCTGAAGTTACTAGTGAAAAGACAAAGCTAATGTGTTGATATGGTCTTGTCTTATACTTTGCATTGACTTTTATATGGATGAAGGATGGAAAATTGACAAAATTAGTGAATTTGACTTATACTCTGCATCAACTTATAGGCAAGCAAATGCGGTGTGTATATATATATATATATTATGACAAAAATTGATAACAGCGCAAATACAAAACAGTTTCCGAATGTTTTTAGCTAAACAAACTCTTTGTCATGGGAAGAAACAATTTAAATCCACAAAGCAAACACTAAATACAAAAGTCAAGAAGAATTCTTGACTCCTACATGTTTAAATGATGCGGAAATTAACAAACAAAGGATAAACAATATAAGAAAGAAAGAAGACAGAATTAAAAAACAGTCTAAAAGAGGTAAACTACATATCTATGTTATGCTGCCATCAGCCCAATAAAGTTGTGTAAGAAAAAAAAAAAATTCAAAGAAGTGTTTATCATGTATATCACGCTATATATATATATATGCACACACAATCACACAGACATGAACGAAAAAACAAACAAGATTCTGTCTTTAAAATTCATTGGACAGTGGAGTACAGTCTTAACTAGATGAAGACTTTGCTGCTCTCAGTAGTTCAGTAGAGGGTTTGAAGGTGATGCAAGTGTCATTAGTGCTCAATTTGGCACTCATTTGAGACTGGTTGATACTGTTGTTCAAAATTCTCCAAAAGATCTTGTTGAATTTTCTCAGCATTGAAAATGATCTTTCTGCATCTGCATTGCTGTGAGGGAGTCAAACATACAATGGCTAAATTAGTTTGAATATCAGATCTTGCTTGTCCTCTTGGAAGGTGACAGTTGCCTATGTCAATATGGTGTTTGTAGTAGGTGCAAACAATAAAATGTTCATCATTGCTACTGAGCTTCACAAAGTCATACTCCAGGAGTTCTGAAATTTTCTTTTGCTGGGCTTTGCTCACTTCACAGATGGCTCATGATTCCCTGAATCAGAGCTGCATTTAATATCTGCCTTCAAAAAATTATTCATGCTTTCCCCACAATTGCAACTGCTGAAATAATCATGTTTTCATTTTATATCTGGAGTAAAATCTGACTTCATAGATATGTTGCCACTGATCATGAACTAAATAGTTTAAACATTCTCATTCAAGGCAACAAGTGTAATAACTTTTGTTTCTTCAGCATGTAGCTCTTTTATTTGTCTAATTTCAAAGAAATTGGGTTGTTCCACTTTCTAAACTTTAACTATGCAAATGAGCATAACGAGCTCTCCAACAGAAGCACTGAAGGATTTGCAACACAAAATCAACCTAGCTATTGCCAGACAATTAAGTAATCTGTGAAGCTGTGCTTGTTTGTCTCTATACTTTTAATCGCTTCTATAAGAATAAATTGTGTAATCTGTCCCATGGTGATGGTCTTCCATGAGCATTAAGCACGACTGTTTACTTTTTGTACAGGTTACAAGTTACAGGTATATATCATGGTGCCAACAAAAGTCTCTCTCTCTCTCTTCATAACATTTACTGGAAATTATGTTTTTTATAAACACGACCATGTCAGGGGTTTTGGGAGGCAAAAACTGTGTTCCAATTGCATGACACAGAGTGTTCTGACAGGTATGAATACCACCAGATATTTGTTTCAATAATGTAATCAGCATAATATTCAAGTATTGGTAGATCTATTAAAGGTCAAATGCCTAGATGTTTGTGTTTTAATCTTTATTGGAGATAAACATAATTGTTATTATTACTAGATGAATTGGCTACTTTAAACTGATCTTCAAGTATAACAATGGAACAAATTTGCTACAATAATCCCTAATTGCTCCCTTTCATTATATAAGTTGAACAGTATATAAGGACTATGCTGGGAATGCCAGATATGGTTAACTAAACAATAGGACAGATGTACAACCATACATGTGACAGAACAGAGAGGTCAGCTTAGGACAGATCAAAAGATTTGCAAAATTTGGTCAGGAGTTTTGACTTTATTGGCAGGAGGATTTTCATCAACCAAATTGTTAGCATGCAAATGAAAAAAAAAAACTACTGAACATATTTTCTTATTCTATATTTAAAATATGCACATTATCTCACCACATCAGTTCCTTCACAGTAATTTGATGTCTTTCATACTGTCCTTATATGAAACACAAGCATTTTGTACCTGTCCTAGTAGATCATTGCCTGATTATATTTGTGGCAGTCCTCAGAATTATTGATTTAAACACTCTGGAGATGATGTATCATTTCTTGATCCATGTTTCCTCTGGAGTCAGCCTAAATTTTCTTCAGAATAGAAAATGTCCTTAAATTGCTGCTGGAATGCAGCAATGTTAGTACATTTCTACCTAGTCCACCAAGAAATTTGAATTGTTTCCTGCCTGTGGGTAGATTCAGATTGCTGACTGCCTGCCAGAACTGCTCAGGATTTGTGCTATCTGGGTTGAATTTGGAAAGTTCTTCTTAAAATCAATTTTAATGGGATGGCAGAATGCATATTCATGTCCTTTTCAACTTGATTCCAACCACTGAAATTCCTGTTTCCATCCATACTGGTAATATTTTGGTTGTTTAGATTTGGGCTTTTTAGCATTGGGAAATATCACATGCATAGATATTTTCAACAAACTTTAAATACCGAAGCCAAACTGACCTGTTTTATGCCACTTGAGCTCTTTAGTAATGACTAATCCAACCATAATCCAACAACATCTTTAATTCTTTCCAAATTACTTCTGATCACACATTGTATAATCCATCCTAACAAACTTTAAACACAAGCCAAACCAATCCTTCCAAAAAAATCCAAGTAATGTTAATTGTTTTATGCTGCTCAAGCTCTTTAGTAATCCAACCATAATCCATTAATGTCTTTGATCCTTTCTGAATTACTACTGATCACACATAGTATAATCCAATGATTAATTTTATGTTATTGTCTGTCGAATTAGCAATTAAAGTGTCATGCTTACCCTGAATATGCCAATTTACAGTCATGTAATCACAGTAAGTCTTTACTGGAAATATAATACACTGGAAGCAAGGTGTGAAAAAATGAAGAAGAAAAAATGTTAAAAATAATTTCAAGTACACAGGAGATTTCAATGAGTGATGGGAGGGACAGGAGACACCACTAATCTTGTGAGGAAAACCCTTCAAGCCAGGAGATTCACATGTATGTACAACTAAACTTGAGAAAATTGGAAATGATTTAGACCATAGAAATTTCCTACTATTCACAACTTCCCATATCATCAACATGAGGCCCAAATGGGCCTGTGATTGCTAACCTGCCTGACATCTGCATAGTAGCCAAATGCAAGAGCAGTTAGCAAGAAATCTGGGTCAGTAAGACTCAGGTGTGATGGCCAGAAGCACAGATGGATAAACAGAGAAGGATAACATTTTATGCCCAACCAATGTCATCATGGGGTATTAAGAAAAAAATGCATACTATAAGTAGAGTAGAACCTCTTCTTCCGACCAACCCTAAAATAATACCACAGCCTAATTACAACTACACTGAGCCACTCCGCCCCACCACTGAAATAATGCCACTTCTTAATTAAAACCAGTGAGTCACTCAGCCCCACCCTTAAAAATAATACCTTTGCCTAATTGCAACCAGTGAGTCACTCAGTCCCACCCCTAAAATAATACAGCTGCCTAATTACAACCACAGTGAAATGCTCAGCCCCACCCCTAAAATAATACAGCTGCCTAATTACAACCACAGTGAGTCACTTGGCCCCACCCATAAAATAATACCACTGCCTAATGACAACCACATTCAATCACTTAGTCCCACCCCTGAAATAATACCAGTGTCTAATTACAACCACATTCAGTCACTCAGTCCCACCCATGAAATAATATCATTGCCTAATTACAACCACATTCACTAAGTTTTGCCCCGAAAATGATACCATTGCCCAACTGTAGCCACATTCAGTCACTCAGTTCCACCCATGAAATAATAATAATGTCTAATTACAAATCAATGTTCAGTCACTCAGTCCCACTCCTACAATAATACCTCTTCCTAATTACAACCACATTCAATCACAAAGCCCCAACCATGAAATAATACCATTGCCTAATTACAACCACATTCAGTAACTAAGTTTTGCCCCTTAACTCGTTAACCCCTGAGACAACAAACAGCTAGGTATTCCGCTACAGCATACTTGCAGAGGGATCACTAGAGCAGTGTTAGCCTTACCAGTAGCTGTATCACTGAGACTCACTGATAAGTACTTGACTTGCTGACTTTTACAGAGGGGGTTACTTGAAATAAATTAGTTATTTTTTGCTTGCACATGTATTCCTTCCATTGAGCTCAAATTTGGCACAGCTGTTGTCAATAAAATTATGTACATAATGGTATAAATTTCATGCAACATTCAGAAATAAAACTCGTCCATAAAGGTAAGAAAAAATGATTTACTTACCAATTTGCTTCTTTTGTCATTAATAATCCATTAAATCCATTATGAATTCACACTGAATAATTAAAACCTTCAACACATGAAATAATTCTATTTTATGTACACAGAAATTCCATTTGTCATCTCTCTTGCAAAGTTTAACCTCAAGTGAAAACTGCAAGCAGATGGGCATATTTTCCTTACACTTTACTTACCTTTCTTCCTTAGAATTCTCCACTAAATCTTTAAAAACTAAAAAAACACTTTGAACAAACTCTGAATTACACTGTATGTACACTCATGCTAACTAAATTCTTTTTCCCAAACACCAGCAAGTCTTTATTTACAAGAAAGCTCAAAAAAATTCAATTCATTACATCCGGGTCTAAATTCGTTGTTGGCCCTGGTGTTGGTCCTGTGAATGGCCTCTTGTTGATGTGTTTTCTATCATTTGTGATCCATCTATCACCTCTTATTTCATTTTCTTCTTCTTCTTCATTCTCTTCAATATTCTCATTTTCATCACTCCCATTATCATCTTCAATTGGTATTTCGATGTCACTATCAATCTCATCTGATGAAAATCCCAAAATGCTCCATCAGAGTCTGTCAGGTAACATTCTACTTTCAGTGGCTGATTCTCATCATTTTGCATAATTTTCAAATCTAAATAATTCCACTATTGCTGGCGCTATCGAAATCAATTTTTTTTTCCCTTTGTGCTGCAATGTTTCCTCTATCTATGTAAGCTAAAATTTGATTGGATAAAACTGCCTGCATAATTAAGAAATGATTTGAAATCAAGCAATGGTTTGTGCTGCTTTAACTCGTTGTGTAGGATACAGGCATAGACTAATACTGCCACTCAAAAGCGGTGCCCAGGATAGAGGCAAGGTAAACTGTGCCACGTTATTGTGTCACTTGCCAGATGAGGGAGGTAAAGTATGTGTTATTGTGGCAGCAGTGGTTAATGAGTTAAATAATACCATTGCCTAATTACAACTGCATTCAGTCACTCAGTCCCACCCCTAAACTAATACCACTGCCTAATTACAACCACCTTCAGTCACCCAGCCCTACCCCTAACATAATACCCCCACCTAATTACAACCACATTCAGTCACCCAGCCCTACCTATCACATAATACCCCCACCTAATTACAACCACATTCAGTCATTGGGCCCCACCTCGGAAATAATACCAATGTCTAATTACAACCACATTCAGTCACTTGGCCCCACCTCTGAAATAATACCAATGTCTAATTACAACCACATTCAGTCACTTGGCCCCCACCTCTGAAATAATACCAATGTCTAATTACAACCACATTCAGTTGCTCAGTCCTACTGAATCAAACCAAATCTGTAATACTGGTAAGACAATTTTTATTCAGTCTGGTATTCTTAACTGTTAGGTTTTACTGTAGAAAGAGCAAGTGTATCGGGTCTAAATTTCAACCTTGTGTGTGAATATAATTTAGTAACACTAGTACGGATAATGAATTGAAATCTTGCACATACTGTCAATTTGCTTATATCTGTAGATATCAGTTTTGGGGGTCTTCAATCTGTGGATCTGCTTCTGATGGGAAATTAAGAGATCCACAGGTGAAAATATATATAATTATTTGATTGGACATGACCATAAAATCCATGACAATTTGTAGCCCACAAGTAAATGTGAATTCATAGTACAATAAACTTGTTCTAATAGACACTCAGCAATTTCAATCAGTAACTGCTCATAACCAATATATTTGCAAAGTACTGCTTCTTATTATTTAATAAGACAACTCCAACCCACCAGTAGTCCAGCCCTAAACCTCAATTTATAAAATTATGTAGTTCACCTCACATATAAAAGTGACACAAATTTAAGGTGAAGTATAATGAAGATGTCAAAGTGAAACTGACATTAATTAAAAGTAACTGAAATTGAAATATATGACATGGTTTGAAGTTGTCTTGGTATTCACAGTTTGTATCAGAATAATAAGTTGCATCACAAGAAGACTAAATAAAAAATATTGCTTTAAAAAATTAGCACCTCTACAGTAAACCTGAGAATACAAAATGGCCATCAGAATAAAACATGCCACATACAGGATATGAGTAACACTATATTCCCCCTCCATATAATATGCCAAGGACATAAATACATATTAAGCGACAAAACAAAATTGGAAATACCTCCAACAATAATTGTGGGAGTAAAGTGATTTGCAGATGTGCATATAATCAGGTGATGGACATAATAACATTTAGCAAGTTTCATGGCAATCCATAAAAACTGCAAGACTAGCTGCACTAACCAGACTGTGTTATACACTACATTAATCAACAAGGCAAAAAAACAAAGCAATAACTCTAACAAAAATTGCTAATGCAAAGTGATTTGTTGATATGCACATCTTCAAGTGATGACTATAATATTTACCAGGTTTCATGTCAATCCATCAAAAACTGCAGGACTGGTTGCACCAACAAGTGCCAAATGGACAGATGGGCAGATGGACAGACCGACACAAGGATTACTATATATCCCTGCCGTAGAGAGTATAAAAAGAAACCGATGACTATGAAATTATTAGTAGCATAAAGACAAAAAGCACAAGTTTTAGTATGCTGATCAATTAAATGAAGTGAGGTATGTGTTCTACCTTCAAGGATATGGTCATAAACAAAGTAAAACATCAGTAATCCAGACCAATCAGGAAACATACATTTTGTCTTGATAACTGGTTGTATGGATAACTGACAAGTTTATACAGAAAGAATTGTTTCCAGGACACACTCCACTGGTCTGTATGACTGAAAAACTTGGACAGCAGCATCTTGTACAGTCTAACCTCCCATAACTGTCCTATCCTTTTACAGTCACAAAATTTGGGTTTCCATAAGTTTTATGTAAATTGCACCTGACTTTAACAGCAATTTGCCACAGAAAGCCACAAACTTTCCATTTCAATGTTGGCTGATTCACAAAGGTTTCACTGAACATGGAAAATGAGAAATTATGACCCTCTTGGTCCATCTTACCTCTTGCTGTAGTGAGAGTTGTCTCCCAGATGCTGTTTGCTGACATGTAGGTACTGGCCTGTAGACTTGACACTCTCAAACACAATCTGATCATCCACCTGAACCTGAAGAGACATATCAGAATCCAATAAGAAAAACATGTCAAATGTTCTCCCTGTATTTTTAGGTCAAATCATATATTAGGTCAAGTCGACTTGTCATCAGCAGTCTGTGTATTTGGGGTCGAATCAGATTCATATTACATATGTCATCTACTCGTTTTTCAAGTCAGATCAGAATCAAATTAGTAACATTTTATCTGCTTTTGTATACTTCCGCTCACGCAAGAATAAAGTCAACAAGTCATATGTGTTCTATGCATCTGAGGTCATGTAAGAAACAAGTAAGAAAATGGTACAAACTTTACATATGTGGTAATATACAGTCACTAATGTAAAACATACTTATTCAGTCAATTCACTCAACAAGCAACAAAAATCCTTTCCATAATCCACAAATTTAAGTACTGTATATATTCTTGTATAAGTCAGATCCAACTTCAAACAACACAGTCCCTGATCTGCCATCACATAATGCGCTGGCAGATCAGGGTCTGTGTTGTTTGTCCTAGTACTGATTACTCTTAACAAACTGCATAGACCCAGATTTGTCAGTGCATTATTTGATGGCAGATCTGGGTCTGTGCAGTTGGCTGTTGGACTTGACTTATAAGTGAGTATAGATGGTACCAACAAAAACATCATGTTTTTGCAAAACCCACAAAAATAAAAGAATTCACTAAGGATGCAAAGTTTACCAAAATTTCTAAACATGTACACAGTATACAGTAACTGAATGCTGTTTATATGAACCAATTAGCATATATACTTGCTTATAAGTTGAGTCCAAATGCACACTGCACAGACCCAGATCTTCCATCACATAATGCACTGGCAGATCTGGGTCTATGCAGTTTGTTAGGAGTAATCAGTAGAACAAACAACATAGGCCCTGATCTGCTAGCACATTAAGCGATGGCAGATCTGGGTCTATGTTGTTTGCAGTTGGACTTGACTTACAAGCGCATATATACAGTAAATACTCTAGCTTTCCCCAGTTCTGCAATTAGGCTTACAGCTGACAGCTTTTTATATGTAAGCCACTGACAAAGTGGATGCCATGCCTCACCCAACTTGCAATTGTTTCATTTGCTGCATATCTTTATCCTCTTATTATGACAAGATTCAGTTTTTAAGACATGTCTTTGTTGAATATATCTGACAATTGAGGTACAGCATCCTTAGGATCATCATGATATTGTTTTGTATAGCTATATATATATATATATGTACATATTGAAAATCTCCTAAGGCAATCCATACATATGATTCTACCGGCAGTAGGCCAAAAATACCATTTTAAAGGCCGTCTACCGCACATACCGTTTAGTAGTTCAAATCTACCGCTTTGGAAAAAAAAAAAAAAAATTTTTAAATACAAATTGTAAAATAAACCCAAACGCTGTATTTTTACGCATTCCATCAACACATTAAAGAAACCAGCCAAAACCAGTCTACTGGGGACTGGAAATGTTCCACCAGTATAATGACCGGTGCAATGATGCGTGACAGAGCAATAGGATTATAATTGTTAAAGAACAGCTGACATGCGTACACAGCAAGCTGCTAATTAATTACCTTATTGTTGGAATTTGAGGAGTTTAAGGGCAAATGCGGGATGGTTTTTTTAGGTGTTATAAGTAATAAAGGGATAAAAGGTGGTCCATGATGTCTACTGAGCCTTTGATGAAAATCAGCCGACACTTAGTGGAGGGGAGATAAAATGAAGAGACAGATCATAAAAAGTTAATTTCGACCGAGACACCAGAGTAAGTATTTCGATTTTTGTCTTGTTTATTTGTTATTGTATTGTTCAAGATATTTTAAGAGGACAACTCTTACATTTTTTTTTCAATTCATGTCAAAATGCCGAAACGTGTGCTTTCTCCCAATGCTAAGAAACCACCAGCTAAGAAATATGACAAGTTCAACAATTCTTGGATATCAGAGTTTAAGTGTGTGCAGGCGAGTAGCAAAGGTCTGGACTTTGCATTGTGTGTTTTAAAGGTATGTACCTTTTGTATTTCATAAACTATTTGAAGTTTTCATGCATATAAATTAAGTTCAAGCCCTAGATAAAACATATCAGTTAAAAATATATTACAAGATAATTATTTTTTAAGTTTGGATAAATTATTCATAAAAGCATAAATACATCATGTATTTTTTTTCATTTTTATTTCAAGTCTAAATCAATCTTTATTTTGTTTTATTTACAGTGGTGAAACTTGCTAACAGATTTTTGGATCTGAGCCATGAAGAGGAAGAAGCCTTTGAGGATGAGACTCAGGAATACATCCCAAGTCCAAGTCAGGAACTTCCTCCTCGGGGTGAACATAGCTAGGAGGAATATTGGAGAGTAGTCAGCAACCTTACAAACCTAGCAACAGGAAAACTGAAGTTAGAACTTCTTTGTAGGCTGAATGTGGTTGTCCTGTCATTACAACATTCTAAGGCTGATACAGAGAGGACATTCTCCATTCTTCGCAAAATACAAAGTGATTCAAGCGGAAATCTGGACAAGAGAACTATTGAGAGCCTGTTAAGTGTGAAGTTTAATAATCACAATGAATATTATTAGTGGTCACTTGACAGTGATATTGTGAATGAAACTAAAAATGCAATTGTATTTTATAAAAGAAAATTCTTTGCAGTGAACTATCAGATAAACAACTTTTCCTTTTTCATTATTTGACCATATACTGATTCGTATTAATTATTATTGTAACATTTTCCATAGAAATCTAAATCTGATTCATGTTCAAACTTGCTATTTTATTATAGTATGAAGAGAATACATATTATGGCACAAAAAACCCACTTGTTTTGTTTTCCATCCCCCTGAAACGTAAAATTTATGCCGATAAAAAATCTACTGTTTAAGAGGCCAATCTACTAATCAAAATTTGTTAATCTACTGGTATGAAATCCTGGTTCTGTCACATGTATGCAATCAGACATACAGCTAGCACCAGATGCACCATGTTCATGTTCGTTTACATGGTTAATGATTTTATAAACGTTTACTGGCAGTAAACCAAACTAAGCTGTTTACTTAATATTGTTGATGCCACCAGAAAACTTTAACATTCCCGTACAGAAAAATCTCACCAATTCACATGAGCTTCTCATAAGCTGCACATGAGAACCTTGTTAGAAACATATGCAAATTGGGTAGATTTTGCAAGCTCATGTGTGCAGTTTGTTAGATCTTGTGAGCCATTGAAAAACTAACCAATTTTCTCATGTGCAGATTTTGCTCACGTGAGAATTTGAATGTTCTCATGAGAAAGTATAACTTAGAAAATATTCTTTCCCCTTACATCTGACTATGTTTGAAAATAAGGCGGAGTTCTAAATTCTCACATGAGAAATTTGGACTTCGATTCTGATCAGACACATTTTAGATTTGTTCTAAGTTGGTTTTTCTCATGTGAGTTAGAGACCCATCCCATCATTCTATAAAGAATTATGCTTCAAGAATTTTGCTTTCAAAAACCAAATCAAATAATAAAATAAAATCACATCAGATTAAATGTGGTTTTTCATGACTGAGAGCTAGGTAATCCGTTATCGATACAATGATGCGGGTTATTTCCCTTGTTTACAGTCAGGAGACTGGTTTACTGACCGCAAAATATGCACATAACTTTTTGAAGGTACTACAACACACAACTACCATGGTAGCCTTGCTTTCAAATAGGCGCCGTTTAATTTTAAAAAGAATTGAAGCTGGAACTGTCACGATTTAGCTCGTTACTTCGGAAATTTCATTGCAAGCCCAATACATGTGCAGCAACTGACCATAGAAACCAGGAGATAATTTAAAATCATGGAATTATCATGTTGGTGAGTAAAATCAAGATGCACTGTTGTCAGTTATTGACAATAGGGTGACGAGATTAGAATCCTCGAAGTACTATGGTTCGTGCCCTCAACGTTAATTTTAACGTTTATATTATAATATTGGGAGAAACTATTGAAATCGCCATAGAAAGTGTTCAACTATATCTGCTTCATTTATTCATCATTATAAAGTCTCCAAATTCTTTGCAAGCTACCGTTTTTCCGAGCGTGTCTAAATTTGTCTATTGCCGGAATTATATCTATGGTTCGTGCCCCTGAAATAAAGGCCACATGACGTAAGATTGGAATGTGATAATTAGGTCAATGTTTACTTACGAAATCGATCATGTATGATGTCCCCATATTATTAATATTTGCATATGCAATACAAATCATTTCTTTCAAATGCATATCGACTGCAATAAAACACTTATAAATAATGATGGCAAAAATATAAAAGAAAAAAAAAAAAACATGATGCATTTTAAAAAATTTTTCTTCTTCAAGTTGTCTGACAAAATTATCATATTTAAAGATACTGTAAAGTTTTACAAGATTTTTTTTCATGCTA
The DNA here is from genome assembly GCA_029931535.1 of Margaritifera margaritifera. NCBI lineage: Eukaryota > Metazoa > Mollusca > Bivalvia > Unionida > Margaritiferidae > Margaritifera > Margaritifera margaritifera. The sequence continues at coordinate 1,219,258 of JAQPZY010001677.1, read as the reverse complement.
TTTCATAGCAAAGATTTTGTTATCCCTTAGGCCCAAAAATAAAATAAAAATATCTTTCCGGTCGGCCGACCGTCCCTGTTTCTCATTGCCGACCCTAGCACTTTTTCCCCACCCCAACACAATTTTTTTTTAAAAATATTTTTTTTAATTTTTTTTTTTCATTAAAAAAAAATCACATTTGTGCATCTAATTGAGCCGGATTTCATGCCCAGTACTTTGAAGTGCTTGAAATATTTTTGCTTTATATGTAATTAAAAAAAAAAAAAAACTACTGCCTACCCTAATTTTAAAACCAGTGCAATAGGAAACACACATATTTTTTTTTTTTTGGCCTTATATTAAAATATTTCAATGAAAAATTTCATACTATATAGTTTTTCATTGGATTTATTTTTTCTAATATGTTATAAGAAGTGCATGTTAAAATGACCAAATTTTTACATTGCCTTTGTGGTCTAAAAAATCTCTTTCTTGGGTTTCCCGCTAATCAAAAGGTAAAGAAAACCAACATGTGAACAGTGGCCCTGGCTTGAATGGCTAACACTCACGCCAGGGTCACAAAGTGTATGTCATGAGTCAAATTTGCCATTTTCATTGTTTTTTTCAAATTGATTTGTATTAAGTATTCAAATATGTCTTAATCAGCACTTACTGTTACTGTCAACGAATGCTAGTGACCCAGTTGACTACGTCAGGATCTCAAAACAAGCGTGTGAGGTCACGAGAAACATGGCGCACGAATCAAGGATAAGCATGAAGTTCGGATGGTTGACGATAAATTACATACAAGCTTGTTAATCTCATTTATTTTTTTTGTTACGGACTGTTTTTCTTCATGCATATCAAATTCTACAATTGTCTTCATGCAGTGAAGTTTGAACTTTAACTGAGGCAAGTTCAGAAGTCGTATACATGCAGGTATGCTTCTAATTTTTATACTTATAATTTTTCAAAGAATATGGCAGTGGATCTATTTCAAAGGTTTTAAGGTGTAAAGTGAGTTTATTTCATATTGCTTTTTTTGTGTTTAAAGACGTAAAGTATCAAACGTTTGACAGATATGATGTTGCAGCTTTCAAACTAAATGGTCATGAATAACACTTACAGATGTTTCTAAGACTAGTGAAGTGATTTTAGAATGTTGAATTTTTAAAAAATGCCATTGCCAAACAGGTATATAGTCACATTTGTTGTCCAGGTTACATAGTACATGTTGCTGCATGTATAATCTATTTCAGTGTACCTGAATCGTACAAGCAGCAGGGAAGGATTTAGGATTTTATTCTGAGAGGATTTGTTTAGAAGAGGTGGTTCAGTGCAATTCAAATGGCTAACATTCTTGTTTTTCACCTAATAGTGTACGATTTTAACAAATGGGGAGAGGGAACCTTTAACCATCTGACAACATCCCCCTCCCCAAAATGGATTTCTATATGGAAGTGAAGTAAAAAGTGCCTAAACCCATACAGAACAAAAGTGAAGATTTCCCACATATTCAAGAAAGCGGCTGTGAGAGGTGCCTTTGACTGAAGAACTTGCCTTTCTGTGTACCACATATTTGAGAAAGCGGCTGTGAGAGATTCCTTAGACTGAAGAGCTTGCCTTTCTGTGCATCAGCCTGAATTTTCTGGAATCTTTCTTTAATAATACATTGGATTTGATCTAGATCATACATCCACTGTCTCCTTAATTTGCTCCACGTGCAACAATTTTGCAAAGAATGCAGTATGCTTAATTTAAAAAGACATTGTAACAGCTAATGAAATATATTTTGTGTTCAGAGTGTTTTACAAAAGAAATTGGACAGAATATCAGTACATCATGGTACTCTATTGAGAGGTTTCATTTTAACAAACTTTTAAATATTATGATAGAAACTACTGATATATTGCACAAGCTTGTACAAAATAATGTTTAACTTTGATAAATACAGTTTTAAACAATTATGATAAATATTGTTTCAAACAATTATGAATTTGTATTCATTCCTTCCCATATATTTTCCTTTGATTTATTCAGATTTTAGGGGTCCCTAGTGAAACTGTATGATTAACAGCAAACAAGCTGGAGTATGTGTAATGAGTTCTAGAAAGTTTGCATATGTAAAACAAGATACATGGCTCAAAATTAGGATTTTTTTTCACTAACCCACAGGATCACCAAAATAATATTTTCATTGATCCTGTCTAAATTTCACTGATCTGGCTAAAACCAAACAGAAGCCAGTTCAGTTTCTAATTCAACATTTATTATTCATTAACATCAACTCAAAACAATAACTGTATTTCACCAACAACACAGTCTCTCCTGTGTCACACTTTAGCCATTAGTGTCCATTTTCCCAGCATTTCTGGTACTTTCTTAGTCTCTTATGTTCATCATATATATGATTACGCTCCCTTGTCATCTAATTTTTGCCATTTCGGTGGCAGCTGCACACCCTGCAAATACTTCTACATGTTTACAATTGTCAGTGCATAATGCACTGAATGTTTATCAACAATAATATAAATATTAAAACATTGTTTAGTATAATTTTGGATTATTCATTGAGTCAATAAAAGCAACCTTTTCTGATTGGTCAATGCTAGCCTGAGACCGTATACCTTTTGTTATCATCAGTAATGAAATCAGTGATTGGATGTAGTACACCTAGCTGGTTTCATGTGCATGAAGGCCATTGCTTTCACAATAATCACACTAATTTGCTTGACGAGTGAACAAGCGTTTTACACCTGCCCATTTGTGCTGTGATCATTTATTGTTACAGAATGCATGCGATATAATAATTACAATAATTGAAAATCATTTTTATCACATATTTATATGAGTTGTCTTTTTTCTCATGTGAGAAACTTCACAAAAACATGCATAATTGAACTTGAATATGCTCATCTTCTAGATTTTAATATCACTTTGAAAATCTCTTTATTGCTGCTAAATAAGTTTTATTATAGGAACTTGGTTCTTTTTCATTCTTGTCAGAAATATTTATCAAATGCAAATCAAATCCTAGTCATTTTTTTTTTCCTATTGCTCACGTGAGCAAGCTCTTGCTTACATTAACCATTCCTGCTCATGTGATTTTCACATGAGCAGACTTGCTCATGTGAGGAAATGCTTGGTCACGTGAGCAAAATCTTGCTCATGTGATTTTCAGATTTTGTTAGATTCTATTGCTCATGTGAGTTCTACCTAATTTGCATGTTAAAATGCACATGAGACTAACATGAGTTAGATCTCACGTGAGAATCTTATGTGCAAAAGGTTAGCCAAATTTGGTGTGGGTTACACCTTGACATTGTTGACCCCACTAATGCTGCCACCAGAAAAAAATTTAACATTGCAACTTACACCATGGCATTCTTGTTGCCACTAATGCTGCCACCTGAAAAATTTAACATTGCACCTTACACCATGGTATTCTTGATGCCACTAATGCTGCCACCAGAAAAATTTAACATTGCACCTTACACCATAGTATTCTTGATGCCACTAATGCTGCCACCAGAAAAATTTAACATTGCACCTTACACCATCGTATTCTTGATGCCACTAATGATGCCACCAGAAAACTTTAACATTGCACCTTGACATTGCTGACACCAACAACAATGCTGCCACCAGAAATGTGATACCTAAGATTCAGCATTACAGGCTGGACAACAACTGATAGAACTGAAGATATAGACCTACTTACCACATCACCCTCAGCCTTAACTTTGTACCTTGGCATTATTCTGAGTTGGGCATGTTTTGCATGGTATGACAGCAACTTCACCTGCAAGTAAATAAAATGAAATTATGAAATTGAACTGTAAATATGGCAGGGAATAAAAGCTCAAATTTTGTAATGTTGTCTATAAGAATATATATTCCCATGACCCCCACCAATGTGAGGCCTGACTCTATGGCTAATGAATCAGTTGACTGATGTGAACAGGAAATACAGCCATTTGAAGAAAGTTTCACAAAAAGTTGATACTGACTGAACAAACTCACCTTTGTTTTGGCCGCATTCTTCAACTAAAACACAAGCAAGTTCAGTGAATGTTTGTCCCCCACCTACTGTGTTGAGATCATCAAAAGCATAAAATGATCAAATATGGCTGTGACCCTTTGGGAAAGAGATGCAGTTCTTCAGAGGACATAGAAAGTCACCAAGTTTCATGTCTCTATCTCATAAGGCATTTGAGTAACAGTAAATAAAAGGGGATGAAATTTACCAGTGACCTTGATCCTGAAGATAAAAGCTTGACTGTGATGCATGAGATGCTATCAAATAGAGAAATTTAAGTGTACTATGGTTTATCCCTAAAGCTCAAACAGCTTTAAAGATATAAAGCAGAAATAAAAGCTGCTATGAAATATATACCTGTGATCCTGACCTTGAAGACAGGACCCCAAATGTGGAATGCAAAACATCCTCTACTGACAACATACAAGTATACTAAATTTCATTCATTTATCTTAAACAGCTAAAATTGTTATTAAGCAAAAGAGAAAATGCTACTGAAACATAACATATGGGCCCGTAACCTTGACCCTGAAGATAGGACTCTCAATGTGGTACAAGACAAACATAGCACATTTCATCTCTTAATCTCAATTGGCTCTAATGTTACAAAGGAAACTTAAAATACTGACCCATGATCTTGACCTTGAAGCATCAACTACCAATGTGGTACACTTTTTAATGATAATGTATAAGCATACCAAGTTTCATCCCTAAAGCTGAAAGGGCTTAAAAATTATAGAACGGAAAGAAAAGTCTGACGGAAAACTTTAAATATTGACCTGTGACCTTGACCTTGAAGATAGGGCCATCAAGATAGGGATCATACATTTTTCTTGTATCAACATTCATCAAATCCAAAGGTGATTACTAAAGCCAAAAGCTTGAAGGGTGAAAGTTTCAATACACCCAAGGGATTCAGCAAACGCTGATATCAGAAAGAAAAAAAAATGTATGATCAATATTCTTTCATTTAAATAAAAAGAGCCTTTAAAATGTTCAAATGCTATTTAAAGCTTCCCTAGAGAAAGTGCCAAATTGTTCCTTTTCTAGGGCAGTGAACGCTTTTGATCAGCTGATGTCAATGTACACAAGTGTTTCACAAGAGAGCCAGCTTCAAAGATCTACTGAGAAATAACCACTTTACCGAATTGTTCGGCATAATATGTCATTTCTGCAGTATAATGGATATGTCAGTGGTCAACTCCATACAATATATTAGTGGTCAACTCCATACAATGGATACTGTAAATCACAATAGCATCATTAAATGTTTGCAAATTTTAGGTAATTCAACAATTGTTAGCAACATACTATTTTAGTGAGTAACTAATACGTAAAAAAATATTTTATCATATCATTTTTGGTCAAAAATTACTTTATCAAATATAACTTCCTTGCTAAATTTCCAAAAATGTTATTGTTACTCATATTTGGTGATTTACAGAATTACAAATGGTCTGATTCACTCAGTTCTGACACATTCTGCAATATAAATATAACTGTCATCTACTCAATGTGGTCAGTGACCATCATAAATGGGCCCAAATACAGCTGTCATCTACTCAATGTGGTCAGTGGTCATCATAAATGGGCCCAAATACAGATGTAATTTACTCAATGTGGTCAGTAATCATCATAAATGGGCCTAAATACAGCTGTCATCTACTCACTGTGGTCAGTGGTCATTATAAATGGGCCCAAATACAGCTGTCATCTACTCAATGTGGTCAGTAGTCATCATAAATGGGCCCAAATACAGCTGTCATCTACTCAATGTGGTTAGTGATCATCATAAATGGGCCCAAATACAGCTGTCATCTACTCAATGTGGTCAGTAATCATCATAAATGGGCCCAAATACAGCTGTCATCTACTCAGTGTGGTCAGTGGTCATTATAAATGGACCCAAATGTGTAAACTTTCTGTATGTAACAAAAAGACAAATTTATAAAAGTTTAAAAGGAAATTTTGTGCCTCAAAGACTTTTTCATAACAGATATTAGGTCAAACGTCTCTTGAAAACAAAAGTGAGTAAGGACAAAACCTAAATCCAAGTGATAATCACTCTCCTACCATCCTGGTTTTGTATTATTGCCTGGTTTGGTGATCCTCTCCATAAAGACCACTTGTCTATAAAGACCTATTTTGGCCAGTGCCACACATACACAAGTTTGGATATGCACTCACGTGCTGGTCAACACAGTATGAACATCAGTGAAGAACTCACCGCCATGTTGTTACTCTCTGTGCTGGACATGGCTGTTGAGCTGACATGGATATACTTGTTGGTGAATAAATGCCGCAACTGAAAAACAATAAGACAGAATTTAACAAAAAATAAGAGTCGTAATTTTCTGATAAAATCATCAAGTTAGCATTTTCAAACAAATAATAAATTTGTGTAAAAGTAGAATACATTGGCTAAGTACACATTTTGTTTTTTAGTCTAATGCCTAATAACCACTGAATGAGCCATCATGGCTCCACTTGATATGAATAGGTAGCTTAGTTCCACCAACTCAACGAATGATAATTCATATGTTGCATATATCCTACCTACCCCTTTCTAGTGACTGACCAGTTTACAACTTTGGACTTTAAGAACTAATTGGTCTCATCAAACACTGTTATAATTCTTTACCTTCATTACTGATGTAATTTTTGGTTGTTGATACTGAAAATATGGGCGACAATTACTATATGTCTTCAGTTGTGTGTATCTACTGTATGTGTGTTTTGTACATGTTTGTTTCTTTTTGTGTGTGTGTGTGTATGTGTTTGACTTGTCGGCCATGGGGTTAAAAAGCATTTTGTCATTTTTTCCTATAAAAAATTGCAGATGAATGATGGAAATATATAGAGTTCATCAAAACTGTTCACATTTTCAGTCATTCAATGGCACTTTTTTAGCATAAAAAGTGCCCAAATACTTGTAGTGACTGATGAATCACATTAACTGTTGACAAAGCTGAGGTGCGGGGTCAATGTAACTTACAATGTTGTAGCTTAAATTTACTGTTAACAAGCAAGAATTGAACTATGTAGCCAAGATCTTAAAGTTATTGAACAGCAGTGATAGGTAAATGTTTCATGAATCTGCATGATGATGCAAGTCATGCCTGATTTAGCTTTCTTTATATGCAGGTACATATACTTAAATGGCAGGGGTATGGAACAGAGTCCTGTCAACTTTCTTCCCATGCCATATTTTATACACATATAGAGGTCCCCAATCCCCTCCACCACCAATTCCACCATTATGACCCAAATCCATGTGTCAAAAGATAATTCACACATATTGAGGTCCCCAATCCCCTCCACCACCAATCTCACCATTATGACCCAAATCCATGTGTCAAAATATAAATCACATAATATAGAGGTCCACAATCCCCTCCACCACCAATCCCACTATTATGACCCAAATCCATGTGTCAAAAGATAATTCACACATCCCCTCCACCACCAATCCCACCATTATGACCCAAATCCATGTGTCAAATGATAATTCACACATAGAGCTTCTCCACTTTCACCACCTATATCTACAGTTATGATCCAAATCCTTGTGTCAAAACATCATTTATCTCTTTCATAATTTCTCTTTCAACTGTATGGTAGTACTTCAGTATCTTTAAACTCTTTTCAGGAATTTTCCCATTTAAAACAGTTTCCAAGAGAATTACTCACCGTATTCAACCTAAAAAATACCCTTCCTCAATAAGCTCCCCCTCTCCCTTTTTCTGAATTTTTTTTAAGGCAATTTGGCATAATTTCCTCATCAAAGGATTTATTTAAGATTAAAAATATGTTTTATTTGTCGATTTCTTCTAGCTTTCCCCTCTCAATCTGTAATGAAGAACACTTATGCTTTTATATACGGTAAATGAAGCAGCTAGCTCAAGTACTGCTGGTATATTACAGCTGTGCAGCTTCCTCTGAAACAACAGACCTAGGCTGTAAAATACAGAAAGTGTCATTAACCACTGACTGACAGGTCACCCTGTTCAAATATTTAGGACATCCTTCAAGTTGTGTTTACTGTAAACACTGTTCCCACAATGTATATATATCAGATGTACATGAGTTTTTCATCCTTGTTTTTCTGTTTTCCCAAATGTACACTTATTATTACTAGAAAATTTGGAATGAACTGAACAATCTTAAATGGAATAATGACTATCACGCTGTTCCATTATCTCTTCTTGGATTAATATAATGAGCTTAAGGATTACACATCTGTGGACACCTGTAAACATGGTGATAAATGACTACCCATGCATTTTACTCGTGACCAGAACTCACAATGCATTCTTGCATATGGATGTTTGCATACTGTTCTAAGTTAAAAGTTTTTTGTTTTTTTTTAATATATTTTGCTTTTTTTCACATGCTCTACTTTATAAGCCCCTATCTGACACAAATAGACAGTGATGAAAGCTGTTTCCCCAGGCACCTCCCCACCCCACCCACCCCTCTCTCTCTCAATGTCTAAATGTATTCGTTTTAGTCAATCAATACAAGGGTGGTGTTAGTATTAGGGTTATTTACTTTTCATTAATTGACTGTGTTTAAAAGATATTTTCCATGTGAATCACTGCTTTAGTGTTAATTTCGACTTTTTCATCCCTCCCATATGTATTTAGTTTTGGCTGACCATAATGAGCAATCAAAGTGTCCACATGATCATAACCAAGCTGTGGCATGTCACTAACATTTGCAGGAAAAGTGTAAGGCTCAAACACAGTGAATGCATTCAAAATCACATGGTATGGAAATCTATCATATACGTTTGCATGAATAATCTGTATACACTGTGCTGCTTTGGCTGAGAAGTCATTGTCACAAGGCGAACACTTCAGTTCTATCCCTTTGAAGTGACTGAATTCATACATGGCTGTAGGAAACTCATTGCAGAGGAGCCCAAAATGGGTTATATCTCCAAGGTACACAGCTTCCAGAGATGTAAAAAATCCATCAACATGTTGCTTCATGGTAATGTATGGCAAATCTCTTGCATGCAAACACTGGCTAAGTGTTACAGTTTTCTTCTTTATTATGCATACGCTTTGACATACTGAGTGCTGCTCTCTCAAGCAGTAAAAGTAAAACTGATACTTATTGTTGTCTCATCTAGGCATATATAAGCCTACCAATTAAAAAAAAAAAACACTTTAGAATAACAAACATACATCTTGACTGAGAAGTTGATCTTTAAAATTTACTGCACTACTGTTCAC